>CM022298.1:434027865-434367662 GCA_011799875.1 Thinopyrum elongatum | reverse complement strand
TTGTGTGAGATACTGTGAAGAGAGACAAACCCCGACAGGCAAGCTCCATTGTATATAGTGGAGCGGACTACTTTTTTCTCCATAACAATCGTTTTATATTCTGTGTACGTGCCATTGGGCAATATAACTTTATTTAAAAATAACGCGCCAACGCATCAAGTCGAACTTTGTTTCGTGCACGCGTTGTACATGACCTCCGTAGGTAAACAACCGCTACACGCTCTCAAGTTAGCATGTGGGCTGCCATTTCGTACAGAAATGAGCTCCACCGTGTACCCGCGCGGGTGTGGCTGGGCACGAAGCGTGAGTACGTGCACCTATTATCTTCGTGTACGTACACCACCTACGTGGGTTTGTGTGAGAGAAATACAAACCTAGAGAGAGAGATAGTGTGTGGGTTCGTGAGTGTTTATTTTTTGGGGGAGGGGGGTGCGTGAGAGATAGACAGGGAATATGTGTCGATGATATCTCAAACAAAAAATGTAACATATGCAATGTGTGTGAAACAGAGGCCTGGATATATCATATATAGAGGGGGCGATCCATGAGAAGAGAGTGGAGGTATCATCGGCGTGAGATATCCATAGAATCGAAGAGAGGGATGAAGTGTGTGTGTGTGCGTGCGATCGATAAAGAGTGCCATCGAATTTGTGTGTGCCCACGTCAAAGATATAGGGTGGCTAGCCTACTGGAACGTGAGAGGGGACAGGTGTAGTTTGTCTCTGTGGCATGGATACCTACCTATATTGTTCGACTATCGGTGTGTGTGTGTGTGGGGGGGGGGGGGGGCAGAGACCTAACGATAGAGGTAGAACAGCCGGTATATGTGTGGAGGAGGAGAGAGACCTACCTTATGTATTGAGGTAGATCGATCGGCATCCATGCATATGTGTAGGAGAGGAATAAGGTTGGGAGAGAGACAGAGCTAGAGTGTCGGAGGGGTTGGTGGTGGAGTTGCTTCTCACAAATGGTGGGAGAGGCCCGCTAGACAAACGGAGGGCACGCCTGCAATATCAATAAGAGAGGGGATGCATGCCTGTCTGTGCACATGCGTGTGAGAGACGGGTCAGGAGGCATGCATGAATGATGAGGGGGGACGATATGGATGTGGTAAGCAGACATAGCTACATAGGAAGATCAATCGTTCTTGTCGGAGAAAGGGAGAGACATAACTTGTGAGGTACGTCGATCGATGCGTGGGGAAAAAGAGTTATAGTTGACCTAGGTATATGTAGGGAGATCGATCGGTATACATGCATGCATGTGTTAGAAGCAAATAAGGCCCAGAGAGAAGGATAGAGAGAGGGGGATGTGGCTAGGAGGTGGTGCGAGAGGCCTACTATATCGAGGGGGAAGGAGTGTGCGAGTATGAGATCGATGAAAATAGGGGCAGGAGTGTGCACGTGCATGGAACCGTATTAGATAGAGGGGGGCATGGACGGTGAGAAGAGAAGAGGGAAAGCTTGTATTTGTGGTAGGCACACCTGGCTAGAGAGGTATATCAATCGGTGTGTGCCGGAAAGAAGGAGTTGGGGGGCCTACACACACCGTGGGAGAACGACCTAAAGAGAAATGACGAATGTGCTTGATGGAGCTAGAGAATGCTGAGGGAGGGTGAGAGGGAGGCAAGCGTGTGCATGCACGAGAGAAAGTTAGCGCTAGCTACAAAGATTAGAGGATTGTGTGGGTGTAAAAGATGAATAGAGATCATAATTCATTATAAAAGTGGATTCGGATATTTGAAGAAGATATCATAGTGTTTTAAACCGACGCATGCATGAATATATATAATGGTGATACGCATGGTGTGGTTATGAACATGTTATACTACATATAATATATAGAACATTTATTTGAATTTGTGATAATGTGTGGCTTTTGCAGCTCAGGGCTAAATACTTGTCATAATGTAGGGGGCGGGGCACTATACTTTGTGTGATAAACACAGTGTACGTATGAAACATGGTTTAGATTATGAAGATCTAGTTAGTACATCAAATGTACTATTATTTGGAATCAACATCAAGTGTATTCAAAATTTTGAATTCGAGTTCATATAGTACACATAGTTCATATCTATCTCTAAAGTAATCATGTGGTGTGTTGTTAAGATAATATATGAATGATGGTTTAACTTGGCAACAATCATGATTGTAGATTCTTATTCAAATAGAGAAACGAATTCAAGTTTAGTTCGAATTGCAGCGGTAGTATGGACATTTGGAATGCACTAAAATGTTCATATGAGTAGGTTACATGCATTATACAGCCAGCGGAAAAATTTAATTGGACATAACATGGATTCATAGCTTTGAATAGCATTTGTACAGTAAAACGGGACAAGACTCTCTCGTTGTGTGGTGCGAATAGTTTTATTTTTTTCATTTTTTCGTTGAGGGAAGTGTGAATTGATTTGATACGTACATTAGTACACGTGAGCCTTGTCCCTAAATTTCAACCCACGCCTTGTTATCCCGAAAATTCAGATATCATGCTCCCAAAAATCACGCCTTCACAACCCACGCCTTGCTATCCTGAAATTACAACGCGCGCTAAAACTCCCTTCGGCTGCCAAATCCCGACACGCGAAATCCCCCTTCTAACCCTGAGCCGAAACGGCCGCTAGTTCAAATCGATGGAGGTACTTTCGTAACACACCCTACATTTTGGACAAGCGCGTCCCTAAGTCATGGTTCCCCCCTCCCATCACCCCCTTTTCACCATTCGAAAACCCAGGCCGCCATAACCTCTCTGCTCCAGCCGTGAAACCCCACCCTCCGCCGTCCGCCACCCCACCGCTGCCCAGCCGGAGCCTCTTCCCCGATGACATCGTCCACCGCAATAGCTCGATGTCCCTCATCCACCGCCCCGGATGAGGATCCGTCGTCGATCTTGTCGTCTTGCCGGTTCAGCTGCCCCATCCTCCACCTCCAAGGAGCTGCTCCGACGATCACCTCGTCTATCGTGGCTGCTCCACCCCCACAGCGCCGCCTTAACCTGCTCCACCGGAACCGCAGCATCCTCACCGACTCCTCGGACGAAGCCGACCTCCCGGCGCCGCCGGTGCTCGATCCCGCTCCCCCATGGCGTGGCTACCTCATAGTCGGCACCACAGGCGACATCTCCACGGCGGCTCTCCCCTAGTGCGAGGCTCCCTCGGTGGTGGCGTCCATACCAGCAGGAGCTGCTGCTGCTGCTCTGACTCTCGCTCGCTCGCGCTGCTGCTCTGCTGCTGCTGCTAGGGCTCTCGCTCACTCGCGCTGCTGCTGCTGCTCTGGTTCTCGCTTGCTCGCGCTGCTGCTCTGCTCTTCCCCTCGCTCGTGCTACTGCTCTGCTCTTGCTCTCGCTCGCGCTGCTGATGCTGCTACATGGGCTGCTGCAGCTACATGAGTTGCTGCTCTGGCTCTAGTTCGCGCTGCTATCTGCTACTGTGTTCCCTGTCGATCGCCTGCTAATTTAGATCATTGTTTCTCTACTACTAGTGCTCGAGCGGCCTAAACTACATGTGAAGTGCATCTCTGCTATCAGTGCGTTCAGTTTCGACAGTAACATTCAGATTCCACAGTAAATTTCAGTTTCAATAGTTAAGTTCAGAGTCAACAGTTTTTACCTCATTTGTTGTAGTCAGGTGTTTTTTTGGTGATGTACATTTTACATCTACCACTTTTTGGTAATGTGTTTTACATCATCTATTGGAGATGCTATTAAAATCCCACTTGAGATTAACGATGTCTGTCTTGTGCTGCTTCAGCCTCGACGTCTTACGGCTCGCCGGAGTTGCTCCAACGACGGAACCATCCATCACAACAGAGCAGTACCCTGTACGCCATCTACAGATGCCTCAGATCTTCCACCACACCTCCGACAGCCACCTCTGCCGCAACTTCTTCAGCGACCAACCCAATGATGCTGAGGTCGACACGGCTACGCCAAAGAGGTTGTACACTTGATGCATCACTTATTACTCTACATTCATGTCAATCCATTAGGGCTATTTTGGTTCAAAGGAAAAAGTGAAGGAAAAACATAGCAATAGGAATTTTTCCTATGGTACTCTACTATTCAATTATTCATGCATTTGGTTGAAAGGAATGGAGCAAAACATCCACCTGGAGCTACTTTTCCTATGCATGAAAACAAGACTAAGTGCATTAGTGGCAGAATAACATTCTAACTATACACACTTTCATATGGTTTCACTTTAATTTGGCCATGTTTCTTTGCATTCCTCTGCTCTTCCAATTCCTGTGAACCAAACACCCAAGTTGACAGAAATCCTGTGTTTACAAATGCTTTGTTTCCCACGTGCATTCCTATCCTATTCCGGTGTTTTTCCTATCCCTGCATTTTTAGAATCCTGCAAGCCAAAGGAGCCCTTACAGAATTACTTCAGTTACAGATAGGTGTCGAAGAAAACTTTGTGTGGTTTGTCCTGCTCCTGCCGCGACGTCGTCCACCTCACCTGAGCTGCTCCATCGTCAGAAGCATTCAGCATACCAGACATCACGACTCCTGACCATCTTTCGCCACCTCAGATCTCCTTCCCTGCCGCCGGCACCCACCGCAACTGCATCACCATCATCGACTCAGCAGATGAACCTGAGGAGTACACGTGTCCACAAGAGAGGTCGCACTCTTTTGTTCTGCTTATGTTATGCATTGCTTAATATTACCTGCTACTTTATCGTCCTGTTCACCTCTTAGACTCCAAGTCAGGTCCGAATTAATGTTCAAACTTGAGTTTTAAAATGCTTGTGGGGCACATATCGAGGCAATAATGAATAGTATCTCTGTCTATTATCTGGTTCACCTAGGGTATGTCTATGTTGTTCATCTTGGGTGGGAAACAAACAGTAAAGCAATCATCATCTGTCTTTTTATTAAAGTAAAGCTATCATCAGCCTGCTATCATTATTTTTGGATCTATCCACTGGTTGTTACCATCACTCTAGATTTCTGCATGCTCTCCTTACATAATCTCACTATATTTTTTTTTCGTATGCATGTCATATATTGTACATAGTCATGCTGAACATGTAGAGAAAAAGAGAAGAGTTTTGCGTGGCAATACAATGTCATGCAGACATTGCTCCATTGTGGGTGCAATGGCAAGCCCTCCCCCCCTCCAGATTGTAATCCAGAGGAAGATATCTATTCTGAGGCGGATTCAGACGGAGCTGACCACTCCTATTTACCCCCCAAGGTGTTTGCTCTAACTTGGTATGATGATGTTGGTCATATCATGCATATGTTGCCTTGCAGTGCCTACTTTCGACATCATATATGTCATCTGCTTAGTTTAGACATGTTCTGTAATGCCACCTGTTTAGTTTCTATATCATATTTGTGAATTATGCAATCTCATCTCTTTAGCCAACCATAATATATGTGAAATATGCAATGCCATCCTGTTTAACCAGGCATCGTATATTTGAAATATATCTTGCCAATCCTTTTCTTCATTACATTTCCATTTGTCGACAATGTTTGTACATTCAACTACTCTTCCTGTGAATCAGCCAGTTGAGTGGGTGATGGAAAAATCTGGAGCGAAAACAAGGTCTTCAGAGCAGACAATGCTACGTGGCGAAGCAGATCTCTTGCTGGGTCTCGATACGAGATGGATTTAGAGACTGATGACCAGTCCTATTCCCCCAGCGAGGTGTATGCTCTAACTTGGCACGGTTATACTGCTCATATCATGCATATGGTGTGTTGCATTGCATAGTTTAGACATCATATACACAATATTCAACACCATGTTCTTAGTTCAGACATCATATATGCGAATGCCCTTTTCTTAGTATATAAATCACACGTGTGAATTATATCATGCGATCCTGATTACTTAGATAACATGTATGTGAATTATGTCATGCCAACCTGTTTACTAAAGACATCATATAATTATCTCATGCCATCCTGTTTAGTTAGTCATCATATATTTGAATTATGTCATGCTATGCTATCCAGTTTAGATAGACATCATATATGTGAAATTATGTCATGCTATCGTTTTTAGTTAAACAATAGACATGTGAACTATTTCATGACCTCTTTTTTCCACACTATCTATTGCATCTGTCTCTCATACAAGGTCTGTACATTCAACTACTTTTCTTCTTTATCAGCCATTTGAATTGGAGGGGGTGATGGCAGTATCTAGCGGAGTAAAAACATGGTCTTCAAATAAAATAGTGCTACCTCTTGGTGAGGATAGCACCCCGGTTGTACATGCACGAGAACCAGCCCTACCACACATAACCCAGACTCTCGCAGATTGTACCCCTACTCTGATGGACAGAGAACCAGCTTCACCCAATCTAACCCCAACCACAGTAGATAGTAACCCAGTTCCAGTTGACACATCACCATCTCCAACACAGAGCTCCCAAACAAGAGCAGTTAGTATGGCAGCTCCAGTGCCCAAAGCGCCAGTACTACCACGGCGAACCCCAACTCCACCAGTTAGTACACCTATTCCTGTGGACGAAGCACAACCAGCCATTCATAGTTTAGCATCTATCACATTTGATGCTGTTAAATCCTATGTGCGCATCTTCCCATCATGGAAATATTATACTGAAGATGAAGGAAAAAGCCAGTTGCAGGTGTTCGTCCAGGAGTTATGTGTAAGTAATGTTATTCATGGCAAATACTTTGCTTTGTCCCAAACATTCTACCTCCATGCTGGTTATAATACAGCAAATGTTCCCATTTTTCTCTATAGAGAAGGACCGATTTGGAAACTCAGGATGAGGTAACCTATGCTAATACCTCTGCTATCTTCAAGAATGCTTGGTGGCAGTATCGGAATTACCTGAAGAAAACGTACTTCACTGGCAAAGAAACTCATCAAATTCCCTTACTTTCTCCTGAGACACATTTACGGCATGATGACTGGGAACGCCTTGTTTTGTACTACCCGAACCAAGAATGTGGTAAGGTCTATGAGCTCATTTTTTATTTGGAAGTACTATATGCCTGCGTCTTACTGTACTCTGTTCGTGTAGAAGAAGTGCTTTAACCTGTAGAAGAACTGTTTCATTTAAGATTCCATTGCTATGGTGCATACTGCTTTGCTCTTGTATCACTGTATTTACTCATACAAACTTATTTTTAAATTGAAGGATCCAATCAAAACTCCAATGGCACAACATGTATGTTTAAACATGTTTCTTTAACAGGTTTGCTCTTCTAAATTGCTCTGTTGATTTCAATTTCAATTGTGTATACAGTTGACTTCTCATATCATGCACATTACTAGCATCACAACAGAGCCAATAGTGTTGTTGTACATGCATACCCGTGTTACCAATCTGAAATCTTGTTGTGCCGTGTAGTTTCCCACACTTGTATTCTTTCAATTCTACTTTGTCTTGAACTGATATAATTTGAACCGTGTCCCTATTTTGATTTGGCAAGACAATGCAGTGACCATAGGACATAGATATATGTTTGTTTGATGCTTTTATTATGTACTTACTACTTGACAATAGAAGACTTGGTAGTTTAATCCTGTCCACCTTACTACTGAACTGGTTCACCGAAATGAGTTTCATATTCTACATGCTAAACCTGTTATGTGTCTCCTTGTTTCTTCTTTTAGAATGCTGACATAATATTTGGGAAGAGTACCTTATTAAGCAATGGTAAAGGAAGTAATGTAGATAAGGTTCAGGATAGTGAGACATCCCTGTTGTTCTCCAACAAAGCAGATAAAACAGCTAAGGAAAACTATCTTGAAGACAGTGAGACAACCCCAAAGTCCTGTCTTGATGTAGTGTTCGAGTTACTGGCCACTACCGCTGGCACAAGCTCTTCGAACTCACTGTCTGAATCAGTTCGATTTCTTGAGTCTCAACTACAAGCTGAAAGACGTTGATCAGCTGTGCTGTGACAAGAAGCCGAAGGACTGAGGAAGTCCCTGGAGAATTTAGATGCATACTTTGTGGTGCAACAGCAAGCGTTGGAGGATTTTAGCGCCAAATAGGAGAAAGCTAATAAGCTTGCTAAGCTTATTGCCAGCATGGTGGATACCCAGGATAACGTTTCTTGAGCTCTTATGAAGTTGTTTCAGTTATGGACTTGTTTTGCTGCCGCTCGTTTATTTGCACTGGTGGCCAATTTAGACACCCAGTGCATGTAATATGCTCCTTTGTTCCGTATATTTGCACTGGTGGCGAACTTTGATGCCCAGTGGATGTAATATGTGTAATAGCCGTAATAGCCTATCATAAGTTGCTTGCTTATTTATTTCCTTATTATCTTGTTTATTTGTTTGGTTGTAGTCACTGCAGTTCTTTTTCCGCGGTTTGCTAGTGGCAACAATAAAATATTTTTTAAAACTAGGTCGTAATAACCACGGACCGTTATGTAGTGACCATGGGCCTCCTACGGGCCGTAGGATCTATGGGCCTCCTACGGGCTGTAGGATCTATGGGCCTCCTATGGGCCGTATGATCAATGGGCCTTGTGCGGGCGTTATAATCAATGGGCCTTCTGCGGGCTATACTATTAATGGACCAATAAAGGACCGCAATATGGGCCGTAAACGGGCTAGAGTGGAAATTGTCTGTTTATGGCCCGATCATAACGGGCCGTTAATAGCCGATATGTATAACAGGCTTAAACGGGTCGTATTTGATGACGCTAAGAAAACAGCCCAACGGATTAACGGGCCACAAACGGGCCGACTGTAACCATGGGCTGAATTTGGCCCGCAAGCGGAACAGGCTAGTAATGGACCGGAAGTAATCGAATGCTGGAAATGAGCCCAAGAATAAATGGGCCCTTAAAAGGCTGAAAGATCACATGGGCTGGAAAGGGCCCAATGGAATAATGGGCCTTTAATGGGTATAAAGCAGTACACGGTTCATTATGAGCCAGTGTCACCATGGGCCGTTAATGGGCCAAGAGTTACATAGGGCCTCATATGGGCCGAAAGACGTCATGGGCCATACATGGGCCGGAAGTTACAATGGGCTAGAATCATATTGGACGGCCCAGATACCGGTACTGGGCCTAATTCAGATAATTCATAACGGGCCGTGAGTTAGCGGGCTGTAAATGGGCTATATGCAAACAGGCCGTTAACAGGCTTTACGTGGGCTGGCCCGCTACCTTTTGACCAAGTCAAACGGGCCGGCCTTTTCACTTGAATGGGCCACTGTTGGGCACGTGTCGAAGTATCATAGGCGCCTCCCGTCCAATGAGTGGACGACATCTGTCCCAACGCTGAGCACCCACGTGGATACTCCAGCGAATCAGAATTTTACACGTGGAAAATCCCCATTGGTCCAGGCTGTTAACGGGTTATCGGATCCAAACCAGAAATCGATAGCTTAACGGCGACCCGTTACGATGGATGCCACGTGTCGGTTACCCTTGACGAAAGGACTTCCATGACGCGCCATTTTTCGTCATGGAAGTGGACACTTCCATGATGATAATTTTGGTATTGTCATGGAACACTTCTATGACAGCACAGGTATGACTATCTTGATTCTGTCATAAAATCGTCATGGATGTACATGCATGACAGAAAATGTGACCTACTGTGACAAACACATATCATCACGGAAGTGTATTTTTTTGTAGTGTATGCATCTAGTTCATCGTGATCGGAATTATATATATAATTTTTGGCCTCGTGAAGGAGAAAGTATCGCTCTAGCTTGGGGAGGCTGAAGTCAATGTTATATTCATGCCCCAATCATGAGCTCTCTAGAGAAAAATTATCATTCAGAACTTTTATGCTCGGCTTTCTCGTGATGATCAATCCATGCTCGATAGTTCTTGTACTGGTTCTTTTATGAAGGAGACTATTGAATTCAGGTGGGATCTTTTAGAAAGAATTAAATGCAACTCTGAAGATTGGGAACTCGAAGAAGGTAAAGAGTCAGGTATTAAGCTTGAATTTGATTGTGTTAAATCCTTTATGAATACCGATGCTTTTCACAAGTTTAGCACTAAATATGGACTTGACTCTGAGATAGTAGCCTCTTTTTGTGAATCATTTGCTAGTCATGTTGATCTCCCTAAGGAGAAGTGGTTTAAATATCACCCCCTATTAAAGAAGAAATTAAAGAACCTAACATAGTTAAAGATGAAACTATTATTTACAATGTTGATCCAGTTGTGCCTACTGCTTATATTGAAAAACCACCTTTCCCTGTTAGGATAAAGGAACATGCTAAGGTTTCAACTGTGGTTCGCAAAAGTAACATTAGAGCACCTAAACCTGCTGAACAAATGAAAGTAGAACCTAGCGTTGCTATGGTTAAAGATTACCTGGTAGAAAATATTGACGGGCATGTTATTTACTTCTGTGATGAAGCTGCTAGAATAGCCAAACCCGATGAAAAAGATAAACATAGACCTGTTGTTGGCATGCCTGTTGTCTCAGTTAAAATAGGAGATCATTGTTATCATGGTTTATGTGATTTAGGTGCTAGCGTGAGTGCTATTCCTTTTACCTTATACCAAGAAATTATGAATGACATAGCACCCGCTGAAATAGAAAACATAGATGTCACTATTAAACTTGCTAATAGAGACACCATCACACCACTTGGGATTGTTAGAGATGTTGAAGTCTTGTGTGGAAAAATGAAATACCCTACTGATTTTCTAGTTCTTGGTTCCCCACAAGATGACTTCTGTCCCATTATCTTTGGTAGACCTTTCTTGAACACTGTCAATGCTACTATAGATTGTCATAAACAAACTGTTAGTGTTAGCTTTGGTGATGAGTCTCATGAGTTTAATTTTTCCAAGTTTAATAGACAACCTCATAAGAAAGAATTACCTAGTAAGGATGAAATAATTGGTCTTGCTTCTATTGCCGTGCCTCCTACTGATCCACTAGAATAATATTTGCTAGACCATGAAAATGATATGCATATGCATGAAAGAAATGAAATAGATAAAAATTTCTTTGAACAACGACCTCTACTCAAACACAATTTGCCTATTGAAACTCTAGGAGGTCCTCCTCCACCTAAAGGTGATCCCGTGTTTGAATTAAAACAATTGCCAGACACTTTGAAATATGCTTATCTCGATGAGAAAAAGATATATCCTGTTATTATTAGTGCTAACCTTTCAGAGCATGAAGAAGAAAGATTTTGAAAATTCTGAAGAAGCACCGTGCTGCTATTGGATATACTCTTGATGATCTTAAGGGCATTAGTCCCACTCTCTGTCAGCACAAGATTAATATGGAACCTGATGCTAAACCCGTTGTTGATCATCAACGGCGTTTGAATCCTAAGATGAAAGAGGTGGTAAGAACTGAAATATTAAAGCTTCTGGAAGCAGGTATAATCTATCCCATAGCTGATAGTAGATGGGTAAGTCCCGTTCATTGTGTCCCTAAGAAGGGAGGTATTACTATTGTTCCTAATGATAAAAATGAACTTATTCCACAAAGGATTGTTACTAGCTATAGAATGGTAATTGATTTTAGAAAATTAAATAAAGAAACTAGAAAAGATCATTACCCTTTGCCTTTTATTGATCAAATGTTGGAAAGATTATCTAAGCACACACCCTTTTGTTTTCTTGATGGATATTCTGGTTTTTCTCAAATACCTGTTTCACAACCTGATCAAGAGAAAACCACTTTTACTTGCCCATTTGTAACTTATTCTTATAGACGTATGCCTTTTGGTTTATGCAATGCACCTGCTACTTTTCAAAGATGTATGACTATTATATTCTCTGATTTTTGTGAAAAGATTGTTGAGGTTTTCATGGATGATTTTTCTGTTTATGGAACTTCTTTCAATGATTGCTTAAGCAACCTTGATTGTGTTTTGCAGAGATGTGAGCAAACTAACCTTGTCTTGAATTGGGAGAAGTGCCACATTATGGTTAATGAAGGTATTGTCTTGGGGCATAAAATTTCTAAACGAGGTATTGAGGTGGACCAAGCTAAAGTTGATGCAATTGAGAAAATGCCATGTCCTAAAGATATTAAAGGTATTCGTAGTTTCCTTGGTTATGTTGGTTTCTATAGGAGGTTTATTAAAGACTTCTCTAAAATTTCTAGGCCTCTTACAAATCTTTTACAAAAGGATGTTCCATTTGTTTTTGATGATGATTGTGTAGAAGCCTTTGAAACACTTAAGAAAGCCTTAACTTGTGCACCTATTGTTCAACCACCTGATTGGAACTTGCTTTTTGAAATTATGTGTGATGCTAGTAATTATGCCGTTGGTGCTGTTCTAGGACAAAGAGTTGATAAGAAATTAAATGTTAATCATTACGCTAGCAAAACTCTAGACAGTGCCCAAAGAAATTATGCTACTACTGAAAAAGAATTTTTAGCAGTTGTGTTTGCTTGTGATAAATTCAGATCTTACATTGTTGATTCCAAAGTAATTGTTCACACCGATCATGCTGCTATTAAATTTCTTATGGAAAAGAAAGATGCTAAACCTAGACTCATTAGGTGGGTTGTCTTGCTACAAAAATTTGATTTACATATTACTAATAGAAAAGGAGCTGAGAACCCCATGGCTGATAACTTATCTAGTTTATAGAATATCCTTGATGACCCACTACCTATTGATGATAGCTTTCCTGATGAACAACTAGCTGCAATAAATGTTTCTCATAATACTCCTTGGTATGCTGACTATGCTAATTATATTGTTGCTAAATACATACCACCTAGTTTCACATACCAACAAAAGAAAAAAAATCTTCTATGATTTAAGACATTACTTTTGGGATGACCCACATCTTTATAAAGAAGGAGTAGATGGTATTATTAGACGTTGTGTACCTGAGCATGAACAGGAACAAATCCTACGAATATGTCACTCCGAAGCTTATGGAGGACATCATGCGGGAGATAGAACTGCTCATAAGGTATTGCAATCTAGTTTTTATTGGCCTACTCTCTTCAAAGATGCCCGTAAGTTTGTTGTATCTTGTGATGAATGTCAAAGAATTGGTAATATCGGTAAGCGTCAAGAAATGCCTATGAATTATTCACTTGCTGTTGAACCATTTGATGTTTGGGGTTTTGATTATATGGGACCTTTTCCTTCCTCGAATGGGTATACACATATTTTGGTTGCTGTTGATTATGTTACTAAGTGGGTAGAAGCTATTCCAACTAGTAGTGTTGATCATAAAACTTCCATTAAAATGCTTAAAGAAGTTATTTTACCGAGGTTTGGAGTCCCTAGATATTTAATGACTGATGGTGGTTCACACTTTATTCATGGTGCTTTCCGTAAAATGCTTGCTAAATATGATGTTAATCATAGAATTGCATCACCTTATCTTCCTCAATCTAGTGGTCAAGTTGAACTTAGCAATAGAGAAATAAAACTAATATTACAAAAAACTGTTAATAGGTCCCGAAAGAATTGGTCTAGGAAATTGGATGATGCACTTTGGGCCTACAAAACAACATATAAAAATCCTATGGGTATGTTTCCCTATAAAATGGTTTATGGAAAAGCTTGTCATTTGCCTCTAGAGTTAGAACATAAAGCATATTGGGCAATTAAAGAACTCAACTATGATTTCAAACTTGCCGGTGAAAAGAGGTTATTTGATATTAGCTCATTAGATGAATGGAGAACCCCAGCTTATGAAAATGCCAAATTATTTAAAGAAAAAGTTAAAAGATGGCATGACAAAAGAATCCAAAAGCGGGAATTCAAAGTTGGAGAATATGTTCTTTTGTACAACTCTTGTTTTAGATTCTTTGCAGGAAAACTTCTCTCTAAATGGGAAGGACCATATATTATCGAGGAGGTTTATCGCTCTGGAGCCATCAAGATTAATAATGCCGAAGGTACTAACCCGAAGGTGGTCAATGGTCAAAGAATTAAACACTATATCTCAGGTACGCCTATTAATGTTGAAAGCAATATTATTCAAACCATGACACCAGAGGAACACATAAAAGAGACCTTCCGGAACACTCTAGAATACTAAAAAAGAGGAGGTACGAAACGGACTCCGAAAAATCCGCAAAAATATTTTCTATCAGTTTCGGAATATTACAAAAATTAGGAAATTAAGAAACAACTAGGAAGGCAACCGAGGAGGGCACAAGACACTAGGGCGCGCCTGGGCCCCCTGGCGCGCCCAGGTGGGTTGTGCCCACCTCAGGAACCTTCCCGAGTTCGTTTTCCTCCCGTTTGCATGTTTTCCAAGATAAAAAAATCTTTATATACCCCCCAAACGTATTGACCACCGTATCATGGAGAAATCTTCTGTTCTTCTTTCTTGCTATTTTCTGTCAGATCTGTAGGGCCAAGCATCATGTCTTCTTCCTCCTCCAACAAAGTAGAAGAAGATGCTTGGTTGATGAAGATGGAACTAAAGAGAGAGGATCCAGAGGAAACCATCAAGGGTGACGGGAGATCGAGTTCTGGCAGTAGGGCGGGTTGTTCCAGCAGCAGAAGAAGAAGATGTCCTTCAACCTTACTATGATTATCTTACCCCTATTGAAATTGAAGCTTTCAGGGTCATTGAAACGGTTCGTGTGCAAAATAAATATCTCACTCATGAAAATATTCTGTTGCAAGAGCACATCATCACCTTCCAAAGCATCATCCGTAGATTGAGAATCTCCTGAGCCTAAAGTGTGAAGCTACATCACCACCACCTTCATCGTCTTCTCCAACAAAAGAAACTTGAGTTCATGGTATGGGCACTCCCCTTGGCTTGTGCCAAGCTTGGGGGAGGTGCCCCGGTATCGTATCACCACCACTATCTTTGCTTTCATCTATTTTAGTTCGATCCTTTCTTTTCGAGTGCTTGCTTAGTGATCTATCTATGTAATCGTGTGCGAGATATATAATAAAGAGTAGTTTGAGTTTTGTTTCTTTACTCTTTTGTTCCAATAAAAAGAAAGGAAAATAAATGAAAAAGATCATATGCTAATCTTATTGTAAGTAATGAGATCACATAAGGAAAAGTACAAGTGGTAAAATTTATTGGAGATTGACAAACATAGCATTGGTCAATGATGCAATTCATGAAAGAATTAATAAGGGAAGGGAAGATTCACATGCAAATACACTATCTTGGACATCTTTTATGATTGTGAGCCCCCATTAAATATTTTGTGTCAAAATAGTTGACGTTGGACAAGGAAGACAACATAATGATTTATGCTTGTTCATATTCACATAGAAGTTATATTGTCATAGATCCTTCAACATGTGGTGCTTGCTCAATATCTTTTCTAGCCAAAAAAGTTCCACACTAAGTAGATATACTACTTGTGCATCCAAAAACCCTTAACCCAAAATCTTATTTTGAGAGTCCACCATACCTACCTATGGATTGAGTAAGATCCTTCAAGTAAGTTGTCATCGGTGCAATAAGGCAATAAAAATTGCTTCTAAATGTGTTGGATCATTTAGTGTAAGAGAAAACTGAGCGTTGTACGAACTTATGATGGCAAAGTAATAAAAGCGACGGACTGCATAATAAAGGTTGCTATCATAAGGGGAAATATAACATGACATTCTTTTGCATTAAGGGATTTGGCATACAAACAAATAAGCGCATGACAACCTTTGTTTCCCTCTGCGAAGGGCCTATCTTTTACTTTTATGTAAGAGTCAAAGTATCTTCCCTATTCCTCTTTATTTTCTCTTTTTGCAAGCATCATGTGGTGAGGAAAGATCTAGGCACATATATCCAGTTGGATATGAGTGGGCATGAGTTATTATTATTAACATCACCCTTGAGGTGAATACATTGGGAGGTGAAACTATAAGCCCCTGTCTTTCTATGTGTCCGGTTGAAACTTTTTGTTCATGGGTATGCTGTGAGTGTTAGCAATCATAGAAGATTAAATGATGGTTGAGTATGTGGACTTGCCTAAAGACTCCGATACGTGACCCTTCCTGAAAATATGATGAATTGTAGTTGCAAAGTGGACTGAGAACATAGTTTGTTGGTTTTTAATAAGGTTTATGCTTTATACTTCAATGTTGTGATGAATTGTTACTTGTTCATGAGAAGTTATATGATAAAAGTTGTTTGATAAAGTTTCATGTAAAAATTCCTTTGCTTTTATAATAATATACATGATGCTTCTATGTCCGTATTTTTTTTATCGACACCTCTCTCTCTAAGCATGTGGGCATGTTTTTTGATTTCGGTTTTTCGCTTGAGGACAAGCGAGGTCTAAGCTTGGGGGAGTTGATACGTCCATTTTGCATCATGTTTTCCTATTGTTATTTATAATGTTTTTATGCATAATAATGCTTTTTGGAGTAATTCTAATGCCTTTTCTCTCATAATATGCAAGGTTTACACAAAGAGGGAGAATACCGGTAGCTGGAATTCTGGACCTGAAAAAGCTACGTCAGAGTTACCTATTCTGCACATCTCCAAATGAGCTGAAAATTTACGGAGAATTATTTTGTAATATATAAAAAATACTGGAGCAAATAACTACCGGAGGAGGCCCACCAGGTGGGCACAACCCACCTGGGGGCGCCAGGCCCCCCAGGCGCCCCCTGGTGGGTTGTTCCCTCCTCGGCCCACCTCCGGTGCCCATCTTCTGGTATATAGGTCATTTTGACCTAGAAAAAATTAGAGGGGGACTTTCGGGACGAAGTGTCGTCGTCTCGATGTGGAACTTGGGCAGGAGCAGTTTTGCCCTCCGGCGAAGCGATTCTGCCGGGGGAACTTCCCTCCCGGAGGGGGAAATCATCGCCATCGTCATCACCAACAACTCTCCCATCTTTGGGAGGGCCATCTCCATCAACATCTTCAACAACACCATCTCCTCTCAAACCCTAGTTCATCTCTTGTGTTCAATCTTTGTACCGGAACCTTAGATTGGTACTTGTGGGTGACTAGTAGTGTTGATTACATCTTGTAGTTGATTACTATATGGTTTATTTGGTGGAAGATTATATGTTCAGATCCATTATGCTATTTAATACCCCTCTAATTTTGAGCATGATTATTATTTGTGAGTAGTTACTTTTGTTCTTGAGGTCACGGGAGAAGTCATGTTGCAAGTAATCATGTGAACTTGATATGTGTTCGATATTTTGATGATATGTATGTTGTGATTCCCTTAGTGGTGTCATGTGAACGTCGACTACATGGCACTTCACCATATTTGGGCCTTAGGGAATGTATTGTGGAGTAGTTATTAGATGATGGGTTGCTAGAGTGACAGAAGCTTAAACCCTAGTGTATGCGCTACTTCGTAAGGGACTGATTTGGATCCAAAAGTTCAATGCTATGGTTAGATTTAATACTTTTCTCTCGTAGTTGCGGATGCTTGCGAGGGGGTTAATCATAAGTAGGAGATTTGTTCAAGTAAGAACAGCACCTAAGCACCGGTTCACCCACATATCAAATTATCAAAGTGCAAACACGAATCAAACCAACATGATGAAAGTGATTTGATGAAATTCCCGTGTACCCTCAAGAACGCTTTGCTTATCATAAGAGACCGTTTTGGCCTGTCCTTTTCCACAAAAGTATTGGTTTACCTTGCTGCACTTTATTTACCGTTACCGTTACTTGCTCATTACAAATTATCTTGCTATCAAACTACTTGTTACCGACTATTTTAGTGCTTGCAAAAAATACCTTGCTGAAAACCACTTGTCATTTCCTTCTGCTCCTCATTGGGTTCGACACTCTTACTTATCGAAAGGACTACGATTGATCCCCTATACTTGTGGGTCATCGGACACTACTGAGGAGATCTTGAAGACCAAGCCCAAGAATAGAAAGGAATCCAAGGAGGCCAAGCAGGAGAAGGAAGCAGAGGACAAGAAAAAGTGAGCTGGAAAGTTAGGGAATAGCTAGTCAAAGAAATCCTATGTTATCATGTCAAAAGTTTATGTAATAATTAGTGGTGTTTGCTGGAATTTCCTGAGACTATGGTTATCAGATGGTAGTGGCTATCATGAACTCCTTAAGGGACAAATGTCTTTTGGAAATGGATCTTTTGCATGTCAATGTGACCCTTCTATTAATATTGGTCCCAGGTCTTACTATTTTTCTCTGTGTAAGAATAGGACCTTCCAGAACACTGGTTAAGTAAAAATGTGTGCAATGAATAGGCAATGGAAAATACTGAATTGGAATATCAGAGGAATGGGAGATAAGGACAAGTGGTTGGCTCTTAATAATAATATTGAAGAATCACAGTGTGACATAGTCTATTTACAGGAGACAAAAAGACAAAGCATAGACACCACCTTCCTCAGAAATGCAATGCCAAAAAGATTGAATAAATTTGAATATGTCCCTTTGGTGGGAGCAGCAGGAGGTTTATTGGTGGCATGGAACGAAAAGATCTTTGAGGGAAACAAGGTGTTTCAAAATTCTTTTGCTTTGTCAATAGAGTTTACCACCAATTTCAATGGTAATAAATGGATTTTAACCAATATATATATATATGGGCCATGCCAAAATGAGAGAAGGTCAGAATTCCTTGAATGGTTTCAAAACATTGACATGCCCACTGAGTGGGATTGGCTTGTGGTTGGTGACTTCAACTATATTAGATATCCTAACAATAGAAGCAGACCAGGTGGAGATATTCAGGATATGATGAATTTCAATGCTGCCATCAGCAATCTAGGATTGGTGGAAATCCCACTCAAAGGCGGAAGCTTTACCTGCAGCAACATGCAACAAGCCCCACTACTGGAGAAATTGGACTGGTGTTTTTCATCAGAGTCTTGGACACTAAAATACCCAAACACCAGTGCTTTCTGTCTGGCTAAACCAATATCCGATCATGTTCCTTGTGTTGTACAAATTGGAACAAGCATCCCCAAATCATCTATTTTCAGATTTGAAAATTATTGGTTAAAAATCCCAGGATTTCAAGATACAGTCAAAAGCATCTGGGAGCAAGAAGTTCATGCTAGCTCTAGTGCTAAGAGAATTACAGCTAAATTCAAGAGGTTAAGGAAAGGTTTAAAGATCTGGTTAAAGAGCATTTCTCAATTATCATTGCTGATTAGAAACTCCAATCAACTAATACTACTCTTTGACATCATGGAAGAATATAGAGAGCTCACTACTGAAGAAGCAAATGGGAGGAATATTATCAAGCAACACTTGAAGAATCTTTTGTCCTATCAGAACATATATTGGAAACAGAGAGCAATAATACGTTGGATCAAATTTGGAGTTGAGAACACAGACTTTTTCCAAGCTAAGGCCACCATAAAGTACATAAAGAATAGCATTAAATCACTCCTAGATGAAAATCAGGCAGAACACATAGATCATCAGGCCAAAGCTGCTATTTTATGGAGAGCTTTCAAAGATAGGATGGGTTCCTCTAAGCCAATAAGCAGGTTTTTTAACATAGAGGAATTGCTATTAAACAGCCAAAATCTTGCAGATCTGGAAGTCCCTTTCACAATAGAGAAAATTAATGAAGTAATTAAGGAATTACCTGCTGACAAAGCACCAGGACCAGATGGATTTAATGGAGCATTCATAAAAGCTTGTTGGAGCATAATTGCTGAAGATTTATATGAGCTAATCAATGATTTCTATCTGGGATCTATTGATCTTCAACCTATCAATGGTTCTTATATTACTCTAATTCCCAAAAAAGACAATCCTCAGCATCCAGGTGACTTCAGGCCAATATCTCTGCTTAACTGCTCTATAAAAATCATAACAAAACTGCTGGCCAACAGACTTCAAAAAATCATCCTACAACTGGTTCACACAAACCAATATGGTTTCATCAAAAACAGGTCTATACAAGACTGTCTTGCTTGGGCATTTGAATTCACTCATCAATGCCAGCAATCTAAGCAGCCAATGATCCTTTTGAAATTGGATTTTGAGAAGGCTTTTGACATGGTTTAACATGACACATTTAAAAGAAAGAGGATTTGGAAACAGATGGATAAGGTGGACCAAGATGATCTTAAGTTCAGGTTATTCTTCAGTACTGCTGAATGGGGTGCCTGGGAAGCAATTTCACTGCAAGAGGGGAGTGAGGCAAGGAGATCCATACTCACCACTTCTCTTTGTTTTAGCTGCCGACTTCCTACAAACAATTTTGAGTAAAGCAATGGCGGCAGGACTCATTCAACACCCTCTACCTTCAAACTCCAAACCAAATTTTCCAGTAATTCGGTATGCAGATGATACAATTCTGATCTTGTCAGCATGCCCTAGACAGCTTCAGCAAGTGGATAATCTTCTGAAACATTTCTCTACACACACAAGCCTAAAAATCAACTTCCACAAGTCAATCATGATCCCTCTTAATGTGGAGGCATCAGTGGTCAATCTACTATTGAATATTTTGGGCTGCAAACAAGGAAACTTCCCTTTCTCCTATCCGGGGCTCCCACTAAGTGCAAATAGACTCAAGGCTGAGGATTTCACTCCCATTTGTTAACAAATTTAGAGAAGACTGTCAGGGTGCTCAACTATGCTTTCTTATGATGGGAGACTTCTACTAATCAAACCAATCTTCTTCATGAGTACACTTACATTGCCTGCATCAATCTCCTCTCAAATCAACAAGTACCTGAGAGCATTCCTATGGAGAAAGTTTGGACAAATAATTGCTGGCCCTGCTTTGATAGCATGGGATAAAGTTTGTAGGCCAAAAAATCAAGGTGGACTTGGCATATTAGATGTGTCAACTCATAACAAGGACCTGCTAATGAAGAACATTGACAAATTCCTAAACAAGCAGCCTCTGCCATGGGTGAAGTTGATATGGGAGACTTACTATTCTAACTCAAATCCAGGAGATAAATTGGAAGGATCATATTGGTGGAAGAGTCATCTGAAACTTCTTCAGGAATATAAAGACAATGCTATTTGAAAAATTGGAAATGGAAGTACTGTGCTCCTATGGAATGATACATGGCTAGACCAACCTCTCAAAGAGAAATTTCCTGAGCTTCACTCATATGCATTGGATGAACTTCTTTCAGTCAGAGACTGGACAACCCAACAAGATCCCTTAGATTTGTTTTATACACCAATGTCCACTCAAGCTTATGACCATATCCTGATGCTACAAGACTCATTTCAAAATCAGGTGCAGACTCAGGCAAATGATCAATGGGCTTGCAAAGGCCAGAAAGGCAAATATTCATCCATTACAATGTACCATAACCTGCTACCACAGCATGAGAAGCAAATAATATACCAATGGATCTGGAAGAATGCATGTAGGCTCAGACATAAAATTTTCTTTTGGCTGTTACTCCATGACAAAGTAAACACAAGAAATTTGCTCAAAAGGAAGAGTTTTCATCTGTAATGTTATGAATGTGTGCTATGTAATGATAGAACAGAAGAGACTCTGAGACATTTATTTTGGGATTGTGAGTTTGTACAAAACTGTTGGCTCAGTGTGTTGTCGAGGAGAAAAGTTGGAATATCTTCATCAGATGACATTCAACTCATCTACCAACTACTTCCCAAAGGTATTACAATGGAGGTTATTAGTCAAGGATGTTGGGCAACTTGGTGTCAAAGAAATGGAATTTTTTCCAGAAATGAAGCACACAGTGTGAGATGTTGGAAGTTCAGGCTAAAAGAAGATTTGAGCTTACTGCCTCTTAGAATAAAAGCGAAGCACCTAAACACTTTGCAGAAGTGGATAAGGGATCATCTAGAATGATACCTTAAGAAGTGGTTAAACCTTTTTCTGCCATTATGTTAGAAGAAACCGGACTAGGATAGATCCTTTTGGATCTTTATTTTTGTTTTTTGCTTTGTAAATATACTTATTATTAATGAAATTTACCGTAGAACAATTGTTCTATGGTTGGTGCTTAAAAAAACCTAACGATATATTTGAATTCAACATAACATGGATTCAAAAATTGAAATTCGAGATCCTGGCATTTGTAATCATATAAAACAGGACATGACTCTTTCTTGTGGTGGGAATTGATTTGTTTTTTGTTGTTGTTGAGGGAAGTGCGAATTGATTCGGTACTGTACAGGCTAATCTTGTTCTCTCGATTTTTTTAGTTTTTTCTTGTAGTTTTTTCAATGGCATTTGTAGCAATATAGTAAAAGGGGACATCCTCGCAAAAAAGAAGTAAAAGGGGACATGACTCTCTTGTGTCTTGTATGAATTGTCTTTTTTTTGTAAACATTAAGTTTGTTCTGCCGAACGTGGAATCCGCGCCTTGTTATCCCGAAATTTTCAAGCTAGAGTATCTCTTGTCTCTTCTGCTGCGAAACTTCGCCTCTTCAACCCGCGCCGCGCCTTGTTATCCCGAAATTTCGACGTGCACGAAAACTCCCTCCTCCGAAATATGTCGCGCAGCCCAGACACGCGAAATCCCCCTTCTACCCCTCAGCCGGAAATGCCGCCTCAACGTTGCATGGTCAAAACCGGTGGGGGTACGTTCGTAACATACCCCACATTTTGGACAAGCGCGTCCCTAAGCCATGGCTCCCCCTACCTTCCCCTTCGTCCCCCCCATTCGTACACCGAGGCCGCCAAAACCCGCGAAACCCCACGCTCCTCTGCCAGCCTCCTGACCGCCGCCCAGCCGGAGCCTCTTCCCCCATGATGTCATCCACGGCAATAGCTCGATGTCCCCCATCCACCGCACCGGATGAGGATCCGTCATCGATCTCATTGTCCCGCCTGTTCAGCCGCCCCGTCCTCCACCTCCAAGGAGCTGCCCTGACGTTTGCCTCGTCTATCGCGCCACCTCCACCCCCACAGTGCCGTCTTCACCTGCCCGACCGGAACCACAACACCCTCACCAATTCCTCTGATGAAACCGAGGCCTACTCAGGGCCACCAAGGAGGTTATGCACTCACCGCTGCATTTTAATTTTTATTCAATCTCACGGGGTTACCGGTGCTCGATACCGAGCAGCCATGGCGGGTCTCCATCGACGGCGCCGTCGCCGACCACTTCCTCCATGGCGTCTCTCCCCCATGTCATTGCTTCCTCCGTGGCGACTTCCACACCAACACTAGCTGCTGCTGCTCCGGCTCTTGCTCGCGCTGCGGCTCTGCTCTTGCTGTCGATCACGCTGCTGCTCTGCTCTTGCTTTCATTCATGCTGCTTCTCTGCTCTGCTCTTGTTGTCAGTCGCGCTGCTGCTCTGCTCTTGCTCTCATTCGTGCTACTGCTCTGCTCTGCTCTTGATCTCGCTCGCGCTGCTGCTGCTACACGACCTGCGGCAGCTACATCAGTTGCTACTCTAGCACTCGCTCGCGGTGCTGCTGCATAAGCTGCTCTCTGCTAGTGAGTTCCTCACTCTAGCGGCTGCTTATTTAGATCACTGCTTCTCTGCTACCAGTGCTCGAACAGCCTAAACCTCTATTGCAGTGCTCTATTACTAGTTCAATTAGTTTCGTCAGTAAAATTCAGTTTCGATAGTAAAATTCAGTTTCGACTGTAAAGTTCAGTTTCTTCAGTTAAGTTCAGAGTCAATAGTATTTACAACATCTCTTGGAGCGGCCGCGGCTGATGCATTTTACATCTAGCACTTTTTGGTGATGTATTTTACATCATCTATTACAGATGCTATTAGAATCCCACTTCAGATTAACGTTATCTGTCTTGTCCTGCTTCAGCCTCGCCGTCGTACACCTCACCGGAGCTGCTCCAACGATGGAACCGTCCATCACAGCGGAGCAGTACCCTCGGCGCCGTCTCTAGAGGCCTCATATCTTCTTCCCTGCCTTCGATAGTCACACCAGCATCACCATCCTCCACGTCCAACCCAATGATGCTGAGGTCGACAAGGCTATGCCAGAGGTTGTACACTCATCGCATCACTTTTTTACTCTACATTCATGTCGATCCCTCAGGGATCCTTTGGTACAAAGTAGTAGCAAATCTAGAAAGAAATGAATCGTGGTCACAAAGTTAACAGGGAGAAAACTAAATGCTCTTTTGAACCACGATTTGAATCGGTTTAGCAAGATAGCCATTATATGATATTCATGTGGACCAAATAAGCTCACAAAAATTTTCGAGGGCAGGCTTCAGCCTGTTGAAGACTGCCTACTTGAATCACCACTGGTTTAAAGAAAAAGTGAAGGAAAACATAGGAATTGGAAACTTTCCTATGGTACTACTATTCATGCATTTGGTTAGAAGGAATGGAGCAAAGAAAAACTGGAGGATTTTTTTTCCTTTGGTGTCTCTTTCAAAGAAAAAGCGTAGGAATTTTAATATCCACTTGGACGTCCTTTTCAAATTAATATGCATGAAGAACAGGACTAAGTGCATTACTGGCATAATAAGATTCTTTTTTTACATTTTCATGTGGTTTGACTTTAATTTGACCATGTTTCTCCATTCTCGTGTTCTTCCAATTCATGTGAACCAAACAACCAGGTTGGCACAAATCCTGTGTTTGCAAATGCTCTGTTTTGCATGTGCATTCCAATCCTATTCCTGTGTTTTTCCAGTCCCTGCATTTTTAGAATCCTCCAATTCTAAGGAGCCCTTACAGATTTACTTCATTTTCAGATAGGTGTCAAAGAAAATTCTGTGTGTTGTGTCCCGCTCCTGCCGTGCCGTCATCCACCCCACCTGATGTGCACCATTGACCGAAGCATCCACCGCAGCAGAGATCCCCCTGCAGACCTTCTTTCACCACCTCAGATCATCTTCCCCGTTGCTGACAGCCACGCTAACTGCATTACCATCATCGACGAAGTAGATGAACCTGAGGACTACACAGTTCCGGAAGAGAGGTCGCACTCTTTTGTGTCTGCTTATGTTATACATCGATTATTATTACCTGCTACTTTATCGCCCTATTCACCTCTTAGACTCCGAGTCAGGTCCAAACTAATGTTCAAACTTGAGTTTTAAAATGCCTGCGGGGCACATATCAAGGCAGCAACAAATAGTATCTCTGTGTACTATCTGGTTCATCTCGAGTCTTCTATGTGGTTCATGTTGGGTGGGCAACAAACAGTAGACGAGCCATCAACTATCTTTTTAAACTGAAGCTATCATCTGCCTGCTATCATTAGTTTTGGATCTATCCACTCGTTAGCTACCATTAGTCTTGATTTCTGCATGCACCCCTTAGGCCTTACATAATCTAACTATGTATTTTATTATGTATGTCAGTTATTGTACACAATCGTACTGAATATGTAGAGAAAAAGAGAAGACCGTTGTGTGGGAATATAATGTCATGCAGATGCCGCTCCATGGTGGGCGCAGTGGGGCCCCCCTCCCCCCATTCCAGATTGTATTCCAGAGGAATATAACTATTCAGATGGTGATTCAGAGGGAGCCGACCACTCCTATTTACCCTTGAGGTGTTTGCTCTAACCTGGCATACTGATGTTGGTCATATCATGCGTATGGCACCTCACATTGCTTACTTTATACATCTTATATGTCATCAGCTTAGTTCAGATTTGCTTTGTGTGAATGCCACCTGTTTGGTTTCTATATCATATATGTGAATTATGCAATGCCATCTTATTTAGCCAGGCATCATATACGTGAATCATGCAATGCCATCCTGTTTAGCCAGTCATCGTATATGTGAATTGTATCGTGCCATACTATTTTTTTCATCATGTATTCCATTTGTCGACAATGTTTGTACATTCATCTACTCTTCCTGTTCATCAGCCATTTGACTCGGTGATGGGAAAATCTGGAGTGAAAACAAGGTCTTCTAAGTAGTCAGTGCTACCTGTCGATGCAGATTTCTTGCTGGTTACAGATAGCTCCTCAGAGGAGGATTCAGAGACAGATGACCAGTCGTATTCCCCTCCTGACGTGTATGCTCTAACTTGGTAGGGTTATATTGCTCATATCATGCATATGGTGTCTTGCATTGCCATGCCATCTGCTTAGATTAGACATGCTTTGTGTGAATGCCTCCCATTTAATTTCTATATCAGATATGTGAATTATGCAATGCCATATTTTTTAGCCAGTTATCATATATGTGAATTATGCACCGCCATCCTGTGTAGCCAGGCATCATATATGTGAATTATCCCATGCCATCCTTTTTTTCATTACGTATTCCATTTGTCAACAATCTGTGTATATTGAACTACTCTTCATGTGCATCAGCCATTTGAGCCAGTTATGAAAAAATACGGAGTGAAAACAAGGTCTTCAGAGCAGACAATGGTACTTGTTGAAGCATATATCTCGATGGTTACATGTAGCTCCTCAGAGGAGGATTCAGAGATAGATGACCAGTCCTATATCCCACCTGAGGTGTATGCTCTAACTTGCAATGTTTATATTTCTCATATCATGCATATGGTGTCTTGCATTGCTTAGTTTAGACATCATATACACAATATTCAATGTCATCTATTAGTTTAGAGATCATACATGTGCGTGCCAGCTGCTTAGTATATGAATCAATTATGTGAATTATATCATGCCATCCTGTATACTTAGACAGCATGTATGTGAATTATTTCATCCCAACCTATTTTAGAAAGACTTCATATAGTTATGTCATGTCATCATGTTTAGATACTCATCATATGTTGAATTATGCCATTATATCCTGTTAAGTTATCCATGATATATCTGAAACTGTGTCATGCTATCCTGTTTAGTTAGCCATCATATATCTGAAATTTTGTCATGCTGTCCTGTTTGGTTAGACAACATATATGTGAATTACCACATCTATCTATCATACAATGTCTGTATATTTAATTTCTTTTCTTGTTTATTAGCCATTTGAATTGGAGGGGATGATGGTCATATCTAAGGGAGTAAAAACCCGTTCTTCACAAAAGACGGTGGTACCCGTCGATGCAGATAGAACCATGGTTGTACTGGCCCACGAACTAGCCCCACCACACATAATCGAGACTCTTCCAGATTGTACACCAACACCGTTGGATAGAGAACCAGGTACACCCCATCTAACCCCAACCCCATGTAACATCCCAAATTTTCAATTTGGAATGTTTTACAATTATTAGCTAAGCATCTATGCATTTTGTTTGAATTGAGTGGCATTTGGAAATTTCAGAGGCATTTGAGTTTTATCTGACTTTGAATTCAATTTGGCATTTGAAATTTATTTAAAAAAAATCCTTGACAAATACTTATTCAAAAGTATGAGAGGAGCTAACATGACACTCCAAAAAGTCAGAAGAAAACAATGCCAAAAGTTTTGAATTCAAATTTGAGTTTCATTTGGATTTTTTAGAAAAATGTTTTTTAAAAAGTTTTTATTTAGCCTCTGAAAAATAGTTCATCTTGTAGGATTTCTTTTTCTGAATTTTTTGATATATATATGTCCTATATAAAAATATTTTTATTTTCTATCTATATTTTTTTTTCTCTGTCTTAAAAAAAAAGCCACGGGCCATGCAAGGCCCAGCCTTCCTCACGACCACCTGGTCGTCTTCTTCCTTCGTCGTTCACAGAGAGCACGCAGAGAGCATCTCCACCCAGCGCCCCCACCCCTCCCCTCCTCTTCCTCGCCCCGAAACTCCTCTGAACGGAATCCCCTCGCCTCCCTCGACCCTTTGCCATCCTCAGTGCGCCCTGGAGACTTCTGTAGTGGCCATTACAAGGCAGAGGAACATCCACCATTAAACACCACAATCTTCTCGAATTCTGACCTCCCCAAGCCCTATAAAAAGCACCCCGCGAGCCCCTCTCAACCCTCGTCTGAAGCCCTCTACTTCTGGAGCTTTTCTCCCTCCCCATCCCGTTTAATTGCTCGCCGGAGTTCTTGGATTCCGGCGGCTTCTCCACCGCGCCAGGAGACGATACCGACACCGCGGTACTACTCCTCGGATCTGCCTCACATTGCTCTTCACTGTCCCGCACGGGTCATTCGCCGAAGCACACCGGAGCCGCCTTCTTCCTCGTCGCCGGCGACAAGTCCGGTGAGCACTTGGCATCTGGCCGATTTTTTTTCTCTTTTTCCAGTATTTTTCCAATCTCAGATTCTATACCAATTCTTCTTTCTAGTATATCTTTTAATCTATAGATCCGATTTAGTTGATTCTTTTTCCTACTAGTTCATAAAAATATCCTCTATCCAGAGAACCAAACAAAAAATATTTTTGAAAGTTTTAAATTTTGAATTCAAACAGATCTGAATTCAAACCTTGTTAGGCCGTAACTCGAGTTCCGTAAGTCCGTTTTGGGTGATTCTTTTTGCAAATCGAAGCTTTTGACATGTACTTTCTGTTAAAACCAAAACCATTTATTTTTGTTGCTGTAAAAATTATGTTCTGTACAGAAACTTTATTTGGTTGTTTTTGAAGTTTTCCGAAGTCTTTTATTTGTTTTCTTTTTGGATCTTTGTTTGTATGCTTATGTATGTTATTGCTTGCTTACGCTAGATCATCCGGAGTGTGAAGCTTGCTACTACGAATCTTTAGAGTTCAACGAACGTCAGCAAGGCAAGTTCACACTTTGATCATAATTTTCAATACCCGGTTTTTACTATGCATTAGTTTCACCCTCAAAGATTGCATGAGTAGGATTGGGAACATGTGGTTATGCTTTGTAGTTCATGTGGTAGGAACCTATGACCTTTGATCACCCCGGGAATATTCGTTATGTCATATATTGCTTAGCCATGCTCGTAGACGGGGATTGGTATGTGTGATCCATGCAAGTTGCGAGAGTTAATAGTTTTGGGATAACATAAGGTGGCAACTTTAATACACATCTGGGTGGATTGTTTGGGGCACCTGGAGAAACCAGTGCTTGCCCAAGGGGATCCCGGAGTACCCGTGCGATTACCCTAGGTCCGCCACCCAGGCTCAAAGGGATCATAAGATATTTCATGCCTAGAAACTTTCGTGTGCAGCCACAAGCCATTATGGGCTCTGGCATAGCTGAGTAAGTTGTGTGACCTCTTTCCATGGTAGACTAGCTGATGTAGGGGAAAGTAGGTGTACCGGTCTACCCAGGGTTTGGCGGAAATACTTCAGAAAGGCTATGTCTCGATCTTCCGATCATGGAGGTGGTCGAGTCTTGTGGGGAAAAGTGCGCAAACCTCTGCAGAGTGTACAAACTAATCATGATTAGCCGTGTCCCTGGTTATGGACAATTTGAGTATCTAGAAGTGAATTATTGGTTGATCTCATCACTGTATTTAATTAATGAGTTGGGTTTTAATAATTTGGGTTAAGGGATTGAGTTGGAGGAACCATCTCAATATTGGCATAAACTTGGTAGTAATTAAAAAATTATTCCTTTGTTGTAGGGAAAAAATTGCTTTATGCAAAAATTAAACTTAGAGCCTCCACCAGCTAAATTTGCATATAGAGATTTTTTTTATTATTCTATGGTGTGAAACTGCCAGCATATTCCATGTGCTGACCTACACGGCTACAACGTCTCATGTTGCAGACTTTTTCGACGAGGATTAAAGGTGCGATAGGTCGTTGTTCCGCACTCAGTTTGCCGTGGATTTGGATGGACTCATTTACCTTCGATGCTTCCGCATTTATTTTTATTTAGATGGCCTTTGGCCATATTATTGTAATAAATACTCTTTTGAGGACCTCGATGTAATAAAGTGTGTGATTGAACTCTGTTATAATTCCTCGAGTACTGTGTGTGTCAGCATACTGATCCAGGGATGACACTTAAGCACAGAGACTTCGATCCATTTGGGTCGGGTCGCTACAAGATCTATTTTATGACTTCCTTATATATCCGCTGGCCTATACTCTTCCCTATTCATTTCTATCTCTTCTCTACTTCAATAAAATAGTTGTTGAACCCCATCACCAAGTTGCTCAGCCCGATGAGACCATGACCTATGAAGACAACATTGACGAAGAAGAAGCTAGAGTTGACATTGATTTGAGGAGATTTAGTTCAGACCACCACTACCAAGTTGAGTCCAACTAATGATTTGTGGTAGTATGAAGAGATCATATCTCTTGTGGATATGACCTTACCTGTAGGTTTTGCTTGTGTGGTGTGATCTGTGTGAATTGCTTGATTTGGAGTTTTCTTGCTATCATAAGCATATGGGTAGTGATTTCTCTCATTAGGCCCTTATTATATTCTAATTTCTCATCCACTCTAAACCGAACAGATGCCTCCGAGACGTGACCCGGAATTTCCACCGGAACTTACCCAGTTGATCCAGAACCAGAATGCCCTCATGTAGATGCTCATCCAGAATCAGAACCAGAACAACAACAACAACCCACCGCCACCACCCCTAGTCGACAACCTTACCCGTTTCCTGAGGTTGAACCCACCCGTGTTCTCTAGCAGCACGGAGCCGATCGTCGCAGATGACTGGCTTTGCAAGATCGGAAGGGAGCTGACCACCGTAGGATGCACTGACACTGAGAAGGTGCGCTTTGCCGCACATCAACTGGATGGACCAGCAGCTTCATGGTGGGAGAATTACACCACCACATTCCCCATAGCCAATGTGACTTGGGATCAGTTCCAGCAGGCGTTCCGTACCGCACATGTTTCAGCCGGCGCTATGAGTCTGAAGAAGCATGAGTTCCACAACTTACGCCAGGGAAATCGTTCTGTTGGTGATTATGTGGAGGAATTCAGCAAGTTATCCAGGTATGCTCCCGGAGACGTGGCTGATGATGCCGCTAAGCAGGAGAAATTTCTGGAGGGACTAAACGATGATCTGGGACTTCAGTTGACCGTGGCTACCTTTAACAATTATCAAGAGTTGGTCGACAAGGCTCTCATTCTGGAAGGCAAGCAACAGCAGGTGGAGAATCGCAAGAGGAAGTACGGACAGGGAAAGTACAACTCTGGAGTTCAGCAGAAGCCCTGCTATACCCCGTACTCGGGAAATAATGGATCAGGATCCGGCAAGTATGGTGGACACACTCACCATAACCATGGAGGATATTCACATCATGGAGGGAATGGACACAACCATAATGGCCACAAGAATGGCAATGGGAATGAAGGACACAACAATCAGAATAGTTCCAGCCCCGCAACACCCGCAAAGAAAGATCTGAGTCACATTACCTGCTTCAAGTGCGGGAAAACCGGACACTATGCCACCGATTGCCCTGAGGCCAAGAACGGGAACGGCAATGGAAGCTCTGGAGGCAAGAAGCCCAATCCATTCACCAGAGGTCAGGTGAACCATGTTGATGTGGAGGAAGTTTATGACCAGCCTAACATCGTTGTTGGTAAGTTCTTGATTAATTCATTTACAACCCTTGTTCTTTTTGACACTGGTGTATCACATTCATTCATATCAAGGGGGTTTGTGGATAAGTTTAAGTTGCCGACCGTAGCCCTTAAAACACCAATGTTAGTGAGTTCCCCAGGAGCAGAGTCTATGGCTAGTCGGGGATGTTTTCAGTTGCCATTGACCATAGGGAGACATGTTTTTCCCACCGATCTCATCATCCTAGAATCACAAGGATTGGACGTAATTCTAGGCATGGACTAGCTATCCAAGTATGAAGGGAATATTGATTGTGCCCGTAAGTCGATTCTTCTCACCACCCCAGATGGAAAACGGATCAAGTATGTGTCGAGGCATACGCCAAGGAGGACTCAGATGAATTCTCTTTCGGGAGTTGTTCAGGAGGAAGTACCAGTTGTGAAGGATTATCCCGATGTTTTCCCAGAGGAATTGCCCGGCATGCCACCGGATCGAGACATTGAGTTTTTGATTGAGCTATTGCCAGGCACAGGACCGATATCCAAGAGACCGTATCGGATGCCCGCCAATGATTTGGAGGAAATTAAGAAGCAGATTAAGGAATTATTGGAGAAAGGTTATATTCGACCGAGTTCATCACCTTGGGGAGCCCCAGTGCTTCTAGTTGAGAAGAAAGATGGAACCTTGAGAATGGTTGTGGATTACCGTTCATTGAATGAGGTGACGATCAAGAACAAGTACCCTCTGCCAATGATCAATGATTTGTTTGACCAGCTACAAGGAGCAAAAGTTTTCTCCAAGATCGATCTTCGATCAGGATATCACCAGCTGAAGATCCGAGAGCAGGACATACCCAAGACAGCCTTTACCACGAGATATGGGCTTTATGAGTACACGGTCATGTCTTTTGGTTTGACTAACGCCCCTGCCTATTTCATGAGTATGATGAACAAGGTATTCATGGAGTTTTTGGATAAGTTCGTCGTCGTTTTCATTGATGATATACTGGTTTACTCGAAGAATGAAGAGAAACACAAGGAACATTTGCGCTTGGTGCTGGCGAAGCTCAGAGAACATGAATTATATGCAAAGTTCAGCAAGTGCGAATTCTGGTTGAAGGAAGTCGGATTTCTCGGACATGTTATATCAGGGAAAGGAATAGCAGTGGACCCTTCGAAGGTCGAAGCCGTCACCGAATGGAAGGCACCCACCTTAGTCGGAGAGATTCGCAGTTTCCTTGGACTTGCAGGATATTACCGGAGGTTTATTGAGAATTTCTCCAAGATCGCGAAGCCCATGACGGGGTTATTGAAGAAAGACACTAAGTTTGTTTGGACCGACAAATGTGAGGCCAGTTTCCAGGAGCTGAAGAAACATTTGGTCACAGCCCCAGTGCTAATTCTTCCGAATATACGCAAGGATTTTCAGGTGTATTGCGACGCTTCACGTCAGGGACTTGGAGGTGTTCTTATGCAAGAAGGAAAAATAGTATCCTATACCTCACGTCAACTTCGACCTCATGAGTTGAACTACGCAACGCATGATTTGGAGTTAGCAGCCGTAGTGCATGCACTCAAGACCTGGAGACATTTTCTTATCGGAAATAGGTGTGATGTTTACACGGACCACAAGAGTTTGAAATACATCTTCACGCAGAAGGAGTTGAACCTCAGGCAAAGGAGATGGTTGGAGATCATAAAGGATTATGACATGAGATTGCATTATCACCCAGGAAAGGCCAACGTTGTGGCAGATGCATTGAGCCGCAAGAGCTATGTTAATACCCTCACAGCAGGAGGATTACCTCAGGAGTTAGTCGATGATCTCAGAGATCTCCGATTGGAGATAGTACCACGAGGTTTTGTTGCCGCAATGGAAATTCAATCCACCTTGATGGGAAAGATCCGAGAAGCCCAGAAGTTAGACAAAGGTATTGCGGAAATAAAGGGAAGGATGAACCAAGGAAAGGCAGAAGGATTTCGTGAGGATGAACACGGAACCTTATGGTTTGAGAAGCGTATTTATGTGCCCAATGACCCAGAGATCAGGAAGTTGATTCTTCAGGAGGCTCATGATTGGCCTTACTCGATACACCCAGGCAACACCAAGATGTATTTGGACTTGAAGGAAAATTTCTGGTGGACAGGTATGAAGAAGGATATTGCCGAGTATGTAGCAGTATGCGACGTATGTCAGAGAGTTAAGGCTGAGCATCAGAAACCAGCAAGATTACTTCAGCCTTTGGCAATACCAGATTGGAAATGGGATAAGCTTGGCATGGATTTTATCACCGGATTGCCCAGGACTTGTTCAGGATATGATTCCATCTGGGTTATAGTTGATCGCTTAACCAAGGTAGCTCACTTCATCCCCGTGAAAACCACATATACAAGTGCTAAGTTGGCCAAGATATACATGACCAGGATCGTATGTCTGCATGGAGTTCCGAGGACCATCGTATCAGATAGAGGAACACAATTTACCTCAAAGTTTTGGCATCAGTTACACGAAACTTTGGGTACCAGGCTAGAGTTCAGTACAGCCTTTCATCCGCAGACAGATGGGCAGACCGAGAGAGTCAATCAAATTCTGGAGGACATGTTGAGAGCTTGTGCGCTAGATTATGGATCTAGTTGGGATGATAATTTGCCTTACGCAGAGTTCTCATATAACAACAATTATCAAGCTAGTTTGAAGATGGCCCCTTTCGAAGCTTTGTACGGAAGGAGGTGCAGGACACCATTGATGTGGGATGAAGTTGGAGACCGTAAATTATTCGGACCAGATTTAATCAGAGATTCGGAGGCGAAAGTCAAGTTGATCCGTGACAGACTCAAAATAGCCCAATCCAGACAGAAAAGTTATGCCGATACTAAACGCAAGGAAGTAACTTATGAAGTCGAAGACAGAGCATATCTTCGTGTGTCACCACTTCGAGGAGTTAAACGATTTGGAGTCAAAGGAAAGTTAGCACCACGATTTGTGGGGCCATACAGAGTTTTGGAACGCAGAGGAGAAATTGCATATCAGCTGGAGTTACCTGAAGCTTTGTCTGGAGTTCATGACGTGTTTCACGTTTCCCAGTTGAAGAAATGCCATGCGGAGATGGCCGATATTTCTCTAAGAGATACAGTGCCCCTGGAAGCAATTCAGTTGGAGAGTGACCTGACTTATGAGGAGAAACCAGTCAAAATTCTTGAGTTTGCCAATAGAGTTACCCGCAGCAAGGTCATCAAATTTTGCAAAGTTCAGTGGAGTCACCATACCGAGGAGGAAGCCACCTGGGAACGCGAAGACGATCTTCGACAGGACCACCAACACCTTTTGCTAGCCAACCCGAATCTCGAGGAAGAGATTCATCTTAAGGGGGGTAGGTTTGTAACATCCCAAATTTTCAGTTTGGAATGTTTTACAATTATTAGCTAAGCATCTATGCATTTTGTTTGAATTGAGTGGCATTTGGAAATTTCAGAGGCATTTGAGTTTTATCTGACTTTGAATTCAACTTGGCATTTGAAATTTATTTCAAAAAAAAATCCCTGACAAATACTTGTTCAAAAGTATGAGAGGAGCTAACATGACACTCCAAAAAGTCAGAAGAAAACAATGCCAAAAGTTTTGAATTCAAATTTGAGTTTCATTTGGAATTTTTTTAGAAAAATATTTTTTATAAAGTTTTTATTTAGCCTCTGAAAAATAGTTCATCTTGTAGGATTTCTTTTTCTGAATTATTTGATATATATATATGTTCTATATAAAAATATTTTTATTTTCTATCTATATTTTTTTTTCTCTGTCTTAAAAAAAAGCCACGGGCCATGCAAGGCCCAGCCTTCCTCACGACCACCTGGTCGTCTTCTTCCTTCGTCGTTCACAGAGAGCACGCAGAGAGCATCTCCACCCAGCGCCCCCACCCCTCCCCTCCTCTCCCTCGCCCCGAAACTCCTCTGAACGGAACCCCCTCGCCTCCCTCGACCCTTTGCCCTCCTCAGTGCGCCCTGGAGACTTCTGTAGTGGCCATTACAAGGCAGAGGAACAGCCACCATTAAACACCACAATCTTCTCGAATTCTGACCTCCCCAAGCCCTATAAAAAGCACCCCGCGAGCCCCTCTCAACCCTCGTCCGAAGCCCTCTACTTCTGGAGCTTTTCTCCCTCCCCATCCCGTTTAATTGCTCGCCGGAGTTCTTGGATTCCGGCGGCTTCTCCACCGCGCCAGGAGACGATACCGACCCCGCGGTACTACTCCTCGGATCTGCCTCACGTTGCTCTTCACTGTCCCGCATGCATCCTTCGCCGAAGCACACCGGAGCCGCCTTCTTCCTCGTCGCCGGCGACAAGTCCGGTGAGCACTTGGCATCTGGCCGAATTTTTTTCTCTTTTTCCAGTATTTTTCCAATCTCAGATTCTATACCAATTCTTCTTTCTAGTATATCTTTTAATCTATAGATCCGATTTAGTTGATTATTTTTCCTACTAGTTCATAAAAATATCCTCTATCCAGAGAACCAAACGAAAAATATTTTTGAAAGTTTCAAATTTGAATTCAAACAGATCTGAATTCAAACCTCGTTAGGCCGTAACTCGAGTTCCGTAAGTCCGTTTTGGGTGATTCTTTTTGCAAATCGAAGCTTGTGACATGTACTTTCTGTTAAAACAAAAACCATTTATTTTTGTTGCTGTAAAAATTACGTTCTGTACAGAAACTTTATTTGGTTGTTTTTGAAGTTTTCCGAAGTCTTTTATTTGTTTTCTTTTTGGATCTTTGCTTGTATGCTTATGTATGTTATTGCTTGCTTACGCTAGATCATCCGGAGTGTGAAGCTTGCTACTACGAATCTTTAGAGTTCAACGAACATCAGCAAGGCAAGTTCACACTTTGATCATAATTTTCAATACCCAGTTTTTACTATGCATTAGTTTCACCCTCAAAGATTGCATGAGTAGGATTGGGAACATGTGGTTATGCTTTGTAGTTCATGTGGTAGGAACCTATGACCTTTGATCACCCGGGGAATATTCGTTATGTCATATATTGCTTAGCCATGCTCATAGACGGGGATTGGTATGTGTGATCCATGCAAGTTGCGAGAGTTAATAATTTTGGGATAACATAAGGTGGCAACTTTAATACACATTTGGGTTGATTGTTTGGGGCACCTGGAGAAACCAGTGCTTGCCCAAGGGGATCCTGGAGTACCCGTGCGATTACCCTAGGTCCGCCACCCAGGCTCAAAGGGATCATAAGATATTTCATGCCTAGAAACTTCCGTGTGCAGTGACAAGCCATTATGGGCTCTGGCATAGCTGAGTAAGTTGTGTGACCTCTTTCTGTGGTAGACTAGCTGATGTAGGGGAAAGTAGGTGTACCGGTCTACCCAGGGTTTGGCGGAAATACTTCAGAAAGGCTATGTCTCGATCTTCCGATCATGGAGGTGGTCGAGTCTTGTGGGGAAAAGTGCGCAAACCTCTGCAGAGTGTACAAACTAATCATGATTAGCCGTGTCCCCGGTTATGGACAATTTGAGTATCTAGAAGTGAATTATTGGTTGATCTCATCACTGTATTTAATTAATGAGTTGGGTTTTAATAATTTGGGTTAAAGGATTGAGTTGGAGGAACCATCTCAATATTGGCATAAACTTGGTAGTAATTAAAAATTTATTCCTTTGTTGTAGGAAAAAATTTGCTTTATGCAAAAATTAAACTTAGAGCCTCCACCAGCTAAATTTGCATATAGAGATGTTTTTTTTATTATTATTCTATGGTGTGAAACTGCCAGCATATTCCATGTGCTGACCTACACGGCTGCAACGTCTCATGTTGCAGACTTTTCCGACGAGGATTAAAGGTGCGATAGGTCGTTGTTCTGCACTCAGTTTACCGTGGAGTTGGATGGACTCATTTACCTTCGATGCTTCCGCAGTTATTTTTATTTAGATGGCCTTTGGCCATATTATTGTAATAAATACTCTTTTGAGGACCTCGATGTAATAAAGTGTGTGATTGAACTCTGTTATAATTCCTCGAGTACTGTGTGTGTCAGCATACCGATCCAGGGATGACACTTATGCACAGAGACTTCGATCCATTTGGGTCGGGTCGCTACACCCCAGCAGATAGTAACCCACTTCTAGTTGACACAACACCATGTCCACCACAGAGTACCCCCACACGAGTAGTTTGTAAGGCAACTGCAGTGCCCAAAGCACGAAGACCACCACAGCAAACCCAAACTCCACGTTTAAAGCAAAAGAGCAACTGTTCTCAGGTCAGATTCCGTAGCTATGGTGCATACTCCTTTGCTCTTGCATCACTATATTTACTCATACAAACTAATTTCAAATTTGAAGGATCCAATTGAAACTCCAATGGCGCAACAGGTATGTTTTACACCTATTTCTTTAACTGCATTGTTGTTCTAGCTTCTTGCTCTATGTTGATTTCAGTTTCAGTTGTATAAACAGTTATGTTCTCATGTCATGCACATTACAAGTCTTGTTAGTGTTGTGTAGTTTCCCACACTTATATTCTATCTTCTGCTCTGTCTTAAAAAGATATGATTTGAACTGTGTCTCTATCTTGATTTGCCAACATAAACTAGAGTGATATAGACAATACAGTGACCATAGTACATAGATATATGTTTGTTTCATGCTATTATCTTGTCCACCTTACTACTGAACCGGTTTACCAAAGTGAGTTTCGTATACTACATGATAAAGCGTTGATGTGTCTGCTTGTTTCTCTTGTAGAATGCAAATAGAATATTGGAGAAGAGCACCCCATTATGCAATGGTAGAGAATGTAATGCAGATAAGGTTCAAGATAGTGATACAACCCTTTTGGTCTCCAAGAAAGGTGATGAAAACTATCTTGTAGACAGTGAGACAACCCCAAAATCCTGTGTTGATGTAGTGTTCGAGTTACTGGCCACTACCGCTGGCACAAGCTCTTCGAACTCGCTGCCTGAATCACTTTGGCTTCTTCAGTCTCAGCTACAAGATGAAAGGCATCAGTCAGCTGTGCTACGGCAAGAAGCCGAAGGACTGAGGAAGTCCCTGCAGAATTCAGATGCATACTTTCTGGTGCAACAGCAAGCGCTGGAGGATTTTCGCGCTAAAAAGAGAAAACTAATAAGCTTGCTAAGCTTCTCGCCAGCATGGTTGGTATCCAGGATATCGTTTCTTGAGCTCTTCTGAAGTGGTTTCAGTTCTGGACTTGTTTTGCTGCCGCGTTTATTTGCACTGGTGGCCAATTTAGACCCTGTGTATGTAATATGCTGCTTTGTTCCCTATATTTGTACTGGTGGCGAACTTTGATGCCCAGTGGATGTAATATGTGTAATAGACGTAATAGCCTAGCATAATTTGCTTGCTTATTTATTTCCTTATTGTCTTGTTTATTTGTTTGGTTGTAGTCACTGCATTTTAGTGCCAAATATTTTTTTAAACTAGGCCACAATAACCATGTGCAACATACTCACCGTTGTAACCATGGTCCTGCTACCTGCCGTAGTGACCATGGGACTCCTACGGGCCATAGAATCCATGGTCCTTCTACGGGCCGTAGAATCATTGGACCTTCTATGGGCCGTATGATCGATTGGCCAAACATGGGCCGTACTATTCATGGACCAATAACTGTCCACAATATGGGCCGTAAACGAGCTAGAGTGGAAATCGTCTGTTTATGGCCAGACCATAACGAACCATTAATAGGCCGATATGTATAACGGGCTTAATTCTATCGACAGCCATAACGGGTCATTAATGGGCTGTATTTGATGACGCTTTGAAAACAGCCCAACGGGTTAACGGGCCACAAACGGGCCGACTGTAACCACGGGCTGAATTTGGCCCATAAGCGGAACAGGCTAATAACAGACCGTAAGTAACTGAATGCTAGAAATGAGCCCAAGAATAAATGGGACCTTAGAAGGCCAAAAGGTAACACGGGCTGGAAACGGCCCAATGGAATAATGGGCTGTTAATGGGCATAAAGCGATACACTGTTCATTACGGGCCAGTTTCACCATGGGCCTTTAATGGGCCCAGAGTTACAAAGGGCCTCATATGGGCCGAAAGACGTCATGGGTCGTACATGGGCTGGAAGTGAAAACGGGCCGGAATCATATTGGATGGCCCAGATGACGTTACTGGGCCTAATTCGGATAGGCCATAATATGTCATTAGTTAGCGGGTTGTAAATGGGCTATATGCGAACAGGCCGTTGACAGGCTTTCCGTGGGCCGGCCTGCTTCCTTTTGACGAAGTCAAATGGGCCGGCCTTTTAACCTGAATGGGCCGTTGTTAGGCCTTGCCACATGTCGACGTATCATAGGCGCCTCCTATCCATTGCGCGGTTGACATCTGTCTCAACGCGGAGCTGACACGTGGTTGCTACGGCCAATGATAATTTTACACGTGGAAAATCCCCATTGGTCCGGGCAGATAACGGGTTATCGGATCCAAACCGGAACCCGATAGCTTAACGGTGACCCGTTATGGTGGATGCCATGTGTCAGTTACCCTTGATGAAAGCACTTCTAGGACGCGCCACTTATCATCATGGAAGTGGACACTTCTGTGATGATAATTTTGGTATTCTCATGGAACACTTCTACGACAGCACATGTATGACTATCTTGATTCTGTCATAAAATCATCATGGATGTACATGCATGACAGAAAACGTGACCTACTATGACAAACATGTATCATCACGGAAGCGTTTTCTTTTTTTAGTGAAAGCACCAACTAGGGAGCGCTATGATCATACTTGTGCATTGGATGTAGCTAATATTCGAGTGTGTTTCGTGAATGGATCAATGATTGAGCATGATGGGCTAGGGATAACTTTCTTTAGTGTTGATATTTTGAAAGACATGGTTGCTTGTTGATATGCTTGAGTATTGAAGTCTTCATGTCAAATTTAGACTATGGCTTTGAATAAAAGTCCAAATGTCCATGCTACAAAAGAAAAGAATATGTGATGAACATGTTAGGCAACATTCCACATCAAAAATTCTATTTTTATCATTTAGCTACTCGAGGACGAGGAGGAATTAAGCTTGGGGATGCTAATACGTCTCCAACGTATCTGTAATTTTTTATTGTTCCATGATGTTATATTATCATTCTTGGATGTTTTACAATCATTTTATAACAACTTTATATCATTTTTTGGGACTAACCTATTGACATAGTACCTAGTGCCAGTTGCTGTTTTTTGCTTGTTTTTTACTTCACAGAATATCCCTATCAAACGGAGTCCAAACGCAGCGAAACTTTTTGAAGATTTTTTTTGGGACCAGAAGACAACTTGGGAGCCAAGGAAGGACCGGAGGGGAGGCCCATGGGGCCCACAAGACACCAGGGCGCGCCAGGAGGCCCAGGCGCGCCCTGATGGGTTGTGGGGCCCACGGTGGTCTCCTCCACCGCCTCTCAGCTCTATAAATACCCAAATATTCCAGAAACCCTAGGGGAGTCGACGAAACACAATTCCAGCTGCCGCAAGTTCTAGAACCATGAGATCCAATCTAGAGCCCTATTTCGGCACTCTGCCAGAGTGGAACACGATCACGGAGGGGTTCATCATCCTCATTGGTGCTCCTCCGATGATGCATGAGTAGTTAACCATAGACCTACGGGTCCGTAGGCAGTTGCTAGATGGATTCTTCTCTCTTTTTGATTCTCAATACAATGGTCTCTTGGAGATCTATTTGATGTAACAACTTTTTGCGGTGTGTTTGTTGGGATCCGATGAAATTCGAGTTTATGATCAGATCTATATCCATGAATATTATTTGAGTCTTCTTTGATCTCTTATATGCATGATTATTTATAGCCTCGTATTTCTTCTTTGAATCTTTGGTTTAGTTGGGCCAACTAGATTAATTTTTCTTGCAATGGGAAGAGGTGCTTTGTGATGGGTTCGATCTTGCGGTGTCCTCACCCAGTGACAGAAGGGGTAGCGAGGCACGTATGTATCATTACTATTAAGGATAAAAAGATGGGGTCTATTCATACATGAATAGATCTTGTCTACATCATGTCATCGTTCTTATTGCATTACTCCGTTGCTCCATGAACTTAATACACTAGATGCATGCTGGATAGCGGTCGATGTGTGGAGTAATAGTAGTAGATGCAGAATCATTTCGGTCTACTAATCTTGGACGTGATGCCTATATTCATGATCATTGCCTTGGATATCGTCATAATTATTTGTTCTTCTATCAATTGCCCAACAGTAATTTGTTCACCCACTGTATGCTATTTTCTCGAGAGAAGCCACTAGTGAAATCTACGATCCCCAGGTCTATCTTTTATCATATTGTTTTCATATCTATCTTTTATCATATTTGTTTTCAGATCTATTATTCCAAAAACCCAAAAATACCTTGCTGCACTTTTTCTTTACTTATTTTATTTCGCGTTTTATTCAGATCTATTTATCCAATCTCATACAAACCAATCTATCTTTTTACCGTGGAGGGATTGACAACCCCTCTTACGCGTCGGGTTGCAAGTATTTGTTCTTTGTGTGCAGGTACCGTTTACATAGTGTTGCTTAGTTCTCCTACTGGATTGATACATTGGTTTCATAATGAAGGAAATACTTATCGTAGCTGTGCTGCATCGTCCCTTCCTCTTTGGGGAAATACCGACGCAGTCTAAGCCACGTCACCTATCCCCATAGTCCTTATAGCTTGTGAAGGAGCCTCATCACCTACAACACTAGGAACAATTTGCTCCACACGGGAACCGTTATCTTCATCAAACTCCACATTCACTGTTTCCTCAATGCATCCGGTGGACTTATTGAGAACTCGGTAAGCATGTGAGTTTGATGCATATCCAACAAATATGCCCTTATAAGTTTTAGGCTCAAACTTAGCTAAACTGGATTTTTTGTTTAGAATGAAACACTTACAACCAAATACCCAAAAGTATTTGATGTTAGGCTTTCTCCCGATTAGTAGTTCATATGGGGTCTTGTTCTTGAGCTTGCGAAGATAAAGCCGGTTTGAAGCATGACACGCGGTGTTGATGGCTTCAGCCCAAAGCTTGTATGGAGACTTGTACTCATCAAGCATGGTCCTAGCCATCTCAATGAGAGTCTGATTCTTCCTCTCCGCAACACCATTTTGTTGGGGAGTATATGGTGTGGCATATTGATGCTTTATCCCCTCTTCACTCAAGAACTCGTCCATCGTGTAATTCTTGAACTCGGTGCCATTGTCACGTTGAATTGCCTTGATCTCACAATTATGTTAACGTGCTTATTTGGCAAAGTTAATGAAGGTGTCTTGAGTTTTATCTTTAGTCTTGATAAAGAATACCCATGTATATCTTGTGCAATCATCAACAATGACAAGGCAATACCTCCTCCCTCCCAAACTATCATAAGTTGGAGGCCCGAAGAGATCCAAGTGGATAAGCTCAAGAGGCCTCGAGGTGGTGATGATAGTCTTCACTTTATGAGCTTTTTCATGTAGTTTTCCGGCAATCCAAGCACTACAAGAATGATCTTTGGCAAAAGACACATTGGTTAGTCCAAGGAGGTGCTCCCCCTTTAAGAGAGCTTGTAAATTTCTCATGCCAACATGGACTAGCCATCGGTGCCATAGCCACCCCATGTCGGCCATGGCCATTAGGCATGTTGCAAGATGAGTTTTCTCTTTTGAGAAATCAACCACGTAAAGGTTGTCTTCAACATGCCCAATAAAGACCACTTTGAGATTGCTTCTCTTAAAGACGGCCACGTGGAATTCACCTAAATGAGAATCATAACCGGCACGTGCCAATTGAATTGTTGAAAGTAAATTGTAGTGAAGGGATTGGACAAGCATGACATTTGTAAGTGATGAATCATTAGAGATTACCACCTTGCCCAAACCCAATACCTTGCCCTTGCTATTGTCACCGAAGGAGATGTTTGAAGAGGCCTTGAGTGAATCAACGAACTACACAAGAATCTCCCTCTCTTCGGTCATATGATTGGTGCATCCACTATCGACCACCCATTGTTTTCCAGCGGAGATATAGTCCTACAAGAATCAAGCTTTGGTTTTAGGTACCCATTTTGCAATGGGTCCTAGAGAGTTAGCAACAAGGGTCTTAGGAACCCAAATATTCCAAGCATAATCATCATAGTTAGTGCCAACAAATTTTGCAAATGTGTAACCATCATCTCCTCTCATGAGGACATAAGATGGATTGTTCTTGCCGGCAAAATCCTCGGGAATGGCCTTGTCCCTAGTTACCTTGCCATTCCCAACAACCTCTTCTTCCTTCTGCTTCTCCTTATGCCCTTCTTGCACAAATACTACCTTTTGGGGAGGAGGAGGAGTAGGACCGATCTTCTTCTTTTTACTCTTCTTCTTGTTCTTCCTTTTCTTGGATGAGGGATCAAAGCCAATTCCCTCCTTGGCAACACACTCCTTTTGGTTGCTCAAGAGGTCATTGAGGTTTTTCTCCCCTTGAATGCATGACACTAGCCATTTCTCAATTTGGGCCTTTAACTTCTTATTCTCCTCTTGGAGAGAGATGCAATCATGAACAAAGTTAGCCGTAAAAGATTCATCATTTAACTCCATATGAGGTACGGAAGTAAGGGCCTTAATGGTTATAGCTTTAAGTTGAGCATAATACTCGGTGAGGGCAATGAGGTCACCATTGACAATGTTGGAACTAGTCACAAGGAGCTCATGTTCCTCAACAAGTCTCGTATGATCAACTAGAAGCTTCTCAACTCTAACATTAAGGGCATCCTTGTTCTCAAGAGCAAGTTGCAAAGCATCATTGGCTTTAACAAAGACAATTTGATGAGCCAACAAGGCTTCCTCAAGTGATGCTCTCATGACACTCTCTTCATGTAGTTCGTGCTCGAGGAGTTCGACTCTCTCTTTTTCCTCTATGAGGAGGTTTTCAACGTTCTCAATAAAATCATCGCGTTCGGCGAGTGACCTAAGGAGATTGCCAAAGCGAGCATGAGCTTCACCATGAAGAGTTTTCATGAAAGCCATCAAGGATTCGTCATCATTGTCCACACCCTCTTCACACTCATCCTCCACTATCTCACATGAGACATTGGGAGTGTAGATGGCAGGTTTTTGAGATTTGGACTTTGTTTTTACCTCTCTGGCCATAAGGCACCAATGAGTGAAAGGCGTGTGTGATGCCCCTGATTCAATCGTACACTAATCATACACGCAGATGTGTTTGATCAAGATCAGGGACTCACGGGAAGATATCACTACACAAGTCTAGACACAAATAAAAGTCATACAAGCTTCATATTCCAAGCCAGGGGCCTCGAACCCTCGAATACATCAGCTCGAATACAAACGAGTCAGCGGAAGCAACAATATCTGAGTACAGACATAAGTTAAACAAGTTTGCCTTAAGAAGGCTACCATAAAAGTATCAACGATCAAAAAGGCAAGGCCTCCTGCCTGGGAGCCTCCTAACTACTCCTGGTCGTTGGCGGCCTCCACGTAGTAGTAGGCACCCTCGGGGTAGTAGTAGTCGCCGGTGGTGTCGTCTGGCTCCTGGGATCCGTCCTCTGATCGCAGTAATCGGGTATGGGGGAAAAGGAGGTAGCAAAGCAACCGTGAGGACTCATCCAAAGTACTTGCAAGACTTACATTAGATCTAAACTAAGTATGCATCTGTATCAAAGGAATGGGTTGTATCTATGGACTGAACTGCAGAACGCCAGAAGAGAAGGGGAAAGCCTAGCCTATCGAAGACTAGGATCATGCAGCATCAGAAGAGATAAGAGTAACATATTATAATAGTAGTAAGTACGTTGTAACATCGCCCAGAGATCACTTCCTCGACTCCCTGCGAGAAAGCAATCCCGGAGCCATCATTTCCATTTCATGCCTCAGCATCTAGTTCTAGTTGTATCAATCAGGATATAACTCCGAGCATCCGCTACCGTGGACACGGCTATTCGAATAGATAATACTTCCTTGCAGGGGTGCACAAACTTACCCAGCACGCTCGATCAACTCCAGCCGGACACACCATCAGGTCATGACCGGCCTCGGCCGATCAACACACCGCAGTCCTACCTAGGTTCAACAGAGAGGCCAGCATGCCGGTCTACATCCTAAGCGCACAGGGGTCTTGGGCCCATCGCCCTTTGCACTCCTGCACGTTGCGTGGATGGCCGGGATCAGTCCTAGCAACCTCCTTATACAAGGCAGGTGCTTACGCGGGCCACCCGGGCGCGTGCCGCTCCATCACTGACGTCCGAAGAGCTTTCGGCTGACACATACGACGCAGAGTGCCCATACTTATTCTCGCGAGGTGGTCAGTGCGAAAAAGGCCAGAGGCCTACTCGGATCACATATCCAAACCATTAGTGTCTTGGTAGCGCGCGGTAATGAGCGGAGACTCACGATCATGTGACCCCGTCGCCCGGTCTCGCGGACTTATGGCAAGGGCTAAGAATGCCCGGGCGTGCCACGTAATTATCTCGCGGGTACCCTCCAGGACAACCCGACTACACATCAACTCGCGGGTTGATGCGGCTTGAAGCTACGTCGGTATTTCCCCAAAGAGGAAGGGATGATGCAGCACAACGGCGGTAGGTATTTCCCTCAGTGATGAAACCAAGGCTATCGAACCAGTAGGAGAACCAAGCAACACTACGTAAACAACACCTGCACACAAATAACAAATACTCGCAACCCGACGTGTAAAAGGGCTTGTCAATCCCTTTCGGGCAACGGCGCCAAAAAATGGCAGACGGATGTGAGGGAGTAGTAAATATTGATACATCGAATGCCAAATAAAATAAAGTGCAGCAAGGTATTTTTGTATTTTTGGTTTAATAGATGTGAAAATAGAAGTTGCAAATAAAGAAAAGAGCGAATAGAAAAACATATCTTGAAAGCAAATATATTGGAAAAGAGACCCGGGGTCCGTAGGTTTCACTAGTGGCTTCTCTCGAGAAAAATAGCAAACGGTGGGTGAACAAATTACTGTTGGGCAATTGATAAAACTTCAAATAATCATGACGATATCCAGGCAATGATCATTATATAGGCATCACGTCCAAGATTAGTAGACCGACTCCTGCCTGCATCTACTACTATTACTCCACACATCGACCGCTATCCAGCATGCATCTAGTGTATTAAGTTCATGGAGAAATGGAGTAATGCAATAAGAATGATGACATGATGTAGACAAGATCTATTTATGTAGAAATAGACCCCATCGTTTTATCCTTAGTAGCAACGATACATACGTGTCGGTTCCCCTTCTGTCACTGGGATCAAGCACCGTAAGATCGAACCCACTACAAAGCACCTCTTCCCATTGCAAGATAAATAGATCAAGTTGGCCAAAAAAAAACCCAAATATCGGAGAAGAAATACGAGGATATAAGCAATCATGCATATAAGAGATCAAAGAAGACTCAAATAACTTTCATGGATAAAAAGATAGATCTGATCATAAACTCAAAGTTCATCGGATCCCAACAAACACACCGCAAAAAGAGTTACATCGTATGGATCTCCAAGAGACCATTGCATTGAGAATCAAACAAGAGAGAGAAAGCCATCTAGCTACTAACTACGGACCCGTAGATCAACAAAGAACTACTCACGCATCATCGGAGAGGCACCAATGGAAGTGGTGAATCCCTCCATGATGGTGTCTAGATTGGATCTGGTGGTTCTGGACTCTACGGTGGCTGGAATTGATTTTCGTCAACTCCCCTAGGGTTTCTGGAATATTGGGGTATTTATAGAGCAAAGAGGCGGTTCGGGGGGCACCCGAGGTGGGCACAACCCACCAGGGCGCGCCTGGGCCTCCAGGCGCGCCCTGGTGGGTTGTGCTCCCCTCGGAGCACCCCCCAGGCGCTTCTCCGGCCCACTGGATGTCTTCTGGCCCAAAAAAAATCCACAAAAAGTTTCGCTGCGTTTGGACTCCGTTTGGTATTGATTTCCTGCAATGTAAAAAACATGCAAAAAATAGCAACTGGCACTTGACACTATGTCAATAGGTTAGTACCAAAAAATGATATAAAATGACTATAAAATGATTGTAAAACATCCAAGAATGATAATATAACAGCATGGAACAATAAAAAATTATAGATACGTTGGAGACGTATCAGCATCCCCAAGCTTAATTCCTGCTCGTCCTCGAGTAGGTAAATGATAAAAACAGAATTTTTGATGTGGAATGCTGCCTAACATGTCATATCATATTCTTTCCTTTATAGCATGGACATTTGGACTTTTATATAGTTCAAAGCAATAGTCTAGTTTTGACATGATGACTTAAATACTCAAGCATATCAACAAGCAACTATGTCTTTCAAAATATCAATGCTAAAATAAGTTATCCCTAGCCCATCATGCTCAACCATTGATCCATTCATGAAATACACTCGAATATTAACTACACCCAATGCTCAAGTACGATCACAGTGCCTCCTAGTTGGTGCTTTATAAGAAAAGATGGAGACTCAAATTAAAAATAAAAATTGCATAAAGTAAAGAAAGGCCCTTCGCAGAGGGAAGTAGGGATTTGTAGAGGTGCCAGAGCTCAAAGCGAAAAACTTAGAGATAAAAACATTTTGGGAGGTGTGCTTTTCCCACCAACGAAAACGACTTAGAGTTCCCAACACTTTCCATGCTAGATATATCATAGGCGGTTCCCAAACAGAAAAAAAGTTTATTCCTTTTTCCACCATTTCTTTCACTTTCCATGGCTAGCCGTATCCACGGGTGCCCTCCATACCAACACTTTCCAAGGAATGTATTATTTGACAACATAAAGTAAATTCATTTTTCATTTCAGGACTGGGCATCCCTAATACCTTTGCCTTACTCTCGTGCAATGACAAGTGAATAAACACTCATTGTGAGAATAACACATCTAGCATGGAAAATATTAGCCACCCCTTACCGCCTCGCGAGCGGTACGAACACACAAAAGAGAAGTTTATTTTGAAAATTAGAGATGGCACATACAAATTTGCTTAGAATGGCAAAAGAATACCGCATATAGGTAGATATAGTGAACTCATGTGGCAAAACTGGTTTAAAGGGTTTTGGATGCACAAGTAGTGATCATACTTAGTGCAAAATGAAGGCTAGCAAAAGATTGAGAACCGACCAACCAAAAAATGAATAATCTCATAAGTGAGCATTAAGCATAATTAACACCGAATAATGCACCACAAGTAGGATATAATTTCATTGAATAACTATTGACTTTCGTGCTTGCATAGGGAATCACAAACCTTAACACCAATATTCTTACTAAGGCACAATTACTCATCAACGTAACTCACATATCACATCATCATATCTCAAAACTATTACAAGGAATCAAGCTTATTTTGCCCAATGATCTTCATGAAAGTTTTTATTATATCCTTCTTGGATATCTATCACTTTGGAACTAATTTTCATGTGTTGCTTTTGATAAGCTCAAACAAATATAAGTGAAGATCATGAGCATAATACTTCTTTCTCTCAAATTAATTTAAGTGAAGCAAGAGAGAATTTCTTAAAAAATTACTAACTCCCAAATAAATCTAAGTGAAGCATGAGAGCATTTCTTCAAAAATACTAAAGCACGCCATGCTCAAAAAGATATAAGTGAAGCACTAGAGCAAATCCATAGCTCATAAAAATTTAAGTGAACCATAGAGAGCAATTCTAACAAGTCATGGCATAATTTTGGCTTTCTCAAATAGGTGTGTCCAGCAAGGATTCATAACTTATAACATAAAACAAAACAAGCAAAGACTCATATCATACAAGACGCTCCAAGCAAAACTCATACTATGTGACGAATAAAAATATAGCTTCGAGTAAAATACCGATGGTCGTTAGAAGAAAGAGGGGATGCCACTCGGGGCATCCCCAAGCTTAGTTGCTTGCTTCTCTTTGTATAATAGCTTGGGATGCCATGGGCATCCCCAAGCTTAGGCTCTTCTTACTCCTTATTCCTTCATCCATCGTAAGATAACCCAAAACTTGAAAACTTCAATCACACAAAACTCAACAAAACCTTCGTGAGATCCGTTAGTATAAGAAAGCAAATCACTACTATAAGTACTGTAGAAAACCAATTCATATTTTATTATTGCATTATATCTACTGTATTACAACTTTTCTATGGCAAAAACTCATCAAAGAAAACCATAGAATCATCAAAACAAGCACACAATGCAAAGAAAACAGAATCTGTCAAAAACAGAATAGTCTGTAGCAATCTGAATATTTCGAATACTTATGAAACTTAAAAAAATCTAAAAAATTAGGAAAACAGAGGTAATTTGTATATAAATCTTTTTTAAAAAATTTAGAATTTTTTGTATCCCATGTGAATTTTCAAAACTGTTTTACTGGATGCAAAAGTTTCTGTTTTCCAACAAGATCAAATCAACTATCACCCAACATAATCCTAAAGGCTTTACTTGGCACAAACACTAATTAAAACACAAAAATAAAAACACAATTATAAAAGTAGCATAATTTTGCAAAAACTCAAGAACAGAAAGCAAATTGCAAAAATAAATTTTATTCATTGGGTTGCCTCCCAACAAGCTCTATTGTTTCACGCCCCTAGCTAGGCATAATGCAAGGATCTAAGTTTTGTCATCTTTGTTTTGAGATCCATAAGATGCCCTCATGATTGATTCATATGGAGGCCTAATTCTTGTTCTAGGGAAGTGTTCCATACCCTTCCTTAGTGGAAATTGAAATTTAATATTGCCTTCTTTCATATCAATCACGGCACCAATAGTGCGTAAAAACGGTCTACCAAGAATAATTGGACAAGTCGGATTACAATCAATATCAAGAACAATAAAATCTATGGGTACATAATTCCTATTTGCAAGAATAAGAACATCATTAATCCTTCCCATAGGCTTTTTAATAGTAGAATCCGCCAAGTATAAATTTAAAGAGCATTCTTCAATATCGGTAAAACCAAGCACATCACATAAAGATTTCGGAATTGTAGAAACACTAGCACCCAAGTCACATAAAGCAAAACACTCATAATTTTTAATCTTGACTTTGATAGTTGGTTCCCACTCATCATGTAATTTTCTAGGAATTGAAACTTCTAATTCCAACTTTTCTTCCAAAGCTTTCATCATAGCATCAACAATATGTTTAGTAAAGGCTTTATTTTGTTCATAAGCATGGGGTGAATTTATCATGGATTGCAACAAAGAAATACAATCAATCAAAGAGCAGCTATCATAATTAAAGTCTTTGTAATTCAAAATAGTGGGCACATCACTAGTTAAAGTCTTGACCTCTTCAAACCCACTTTTATCAAATTTTTCAACAAGATTTTCACACTCCAAATTATCGGGACGCCTTCTAACTAAAGTTGATTCTTCTCCAGTCCCTTTTACATCAATCTTAATTTTACTAAACAAGGAATCAATAGAAGAAACACCAATCATTTTAAGATCTTCATCACTTTTATGAAAGCAATCACTAGAAAACGCCTTTTCTAAAAATTATCTTCTAGCTCTAAGCATAGCGGTTCTTTTCTTACTTTCATCCATAGAAACATAAAGAGCTTTAATTGATTCCTCAACTTTAGGCACAAAAATTTTCATCTTGAGATTTTCCACATCATGAGAAATTCTACCAACACTTCTAGACAAATCATCAATCTTATTCAACTTTTCTTCCATCATAGTGTTAAAATTCTTTTGAGCATTGATAAATTCTTTAATATTATTCTCAAAATCAGAGGTGTTCCTATTATTATTATAAGAAGGATTACCATAGGAATTACCATAATTATTAGAGGAATTACTAGGAAAAGGCCTAGGATTAAAATTACCTCTATAAGTATTGTTATTGAAATTGTTTCGTGAGATAAAATTCACATCTACGTCATCACTATTTTGCTCAATCAAAGTAGATAAAGGCACATCATTAAAATCAATAGGAGCACTTTTACTAGCAACCAATTTCATAAGAGCATCAACTTTTTCACTCAAAGAAGAAATTTCTTCAACCGAATTAACTTTTTTACTAGTAGGAGCTCTTTCGGTATGCCATTGTGAATAATTTGCCATGATATTATCAAGCAATTTGGTGGCTTCACCCAAAGTAATTTCCATAAAAGTGCCACCCGTGGCGGAATCTAAATAATTACGAGAAGCAAAATTCAACCCCGCAGAAAATTTTTGTATGATCATCCAAAGATTTAACCCATGAGTTGGGCAATTCCTTAGCATCATTTTCATCCTTTTCCAAGATTGTGCAACATGCTCATGTTCAAGTTGCTTAAAATTCATGATCTGGGTTCTAAGGGAAATAATTTTTGCGGGCGGAAAATACTTAGTGATAAAAGCATCTTTGCACTTATTCCAAGAATCGATACTATTACGAGGCAAAGAAGAAAACACAATTTTTGCATGATCTCGCAAAGAAAACGGAAATTATTTCAACTTCACAACATCATTGTCCACATCTTTTTTCTTTTGCATATCGCATAATTCCACGAATGTGTTAAGATGGGACGCGGCATCCTCATTAGGAGTACCGGAAAATTGATCTTTCATAACAAGATTCAGCAAAGCAATATTAATATCACAAGTCTCCGCACTAGTGGCGGGAGGAGCAATCGGAGTGCTAAGACAATCATTGTTGTTGGTATTTGAGAAGTCACACAACTTGGTGTTCTCTTGAGTCATTGTGACTATGCAGCAAGATTGCACTCAAAAACAGATCCGGCAAGAAAACGGCGAACGAAAAAGAGGGCGAATAAAACGGCAAATTTTTGTGAAGTAGGGGAGAGGAAAATGAGAGGCAAATGGCAAATAATGTAAATTGCGAGGAGATGAGATTTGTGATTAGGAACCTAGTATATGTTGAAGATCCTCCCCGGCAACGGCGCCAGAAATTCCTTTTGATGCGGCTTGAAGCTACGTCGGTATTTCCCCAAAGAGGAAGGGATGATGCAGCACAGCGGCGGTAGGTATTTCCCTCAGTGATGAAACCAAGGTTATCGAACCAGTAGGAGAACCAAGCAACACTACGTAAACATCACCTGCACACAAATAACAAATACTCGCAACCCGACGTGTAAAAGGGGTTGTCAATCCCTTTCGGGCAACGGCGCCAAAAATTGGCAAACGGACGTGAGAGAGTAGTAAATATTGATAGATCGAACGCCAAATAAAATAAAGTGCAGCAAGGTATTTTTGTATTTTTGGTTTAATAGATCTGAAAATAAAAGTTGAAAATAAAGAAAAGAGCGAATAGCAAAACAGATCTTGAAAGCAAATATATTGGAAAAGAGACCCGGGGGCCGTAGGTTTAACTAGTGGCTTCTCTCGAGAAAAATAGCAAACGATGGGTGAACAAATTACTGTTGGGAATTGATAAAACTTCAAATAATTATGACGATATCCAAGCAATGATCATTATATAGGCATCACGTCCAAGATTAGTAGACCGACTCCTGCCTGCATCTACTACTATTACTCCACACATCGACCACTATCCAGCATGCATCTAGTGTATTAAGTTCATGGAGAAACGGAGTAATGCAATAAGAATGATGACATGATGTAGACAAGATCTATTTATGTAGAAATAGACCCCATCGTTTTATCCTTAGTAGCAACGATACATACGTGTCGGTTCCCCTTCTGTCACTGGGATCAAGCACCGTAAGATCGAACCCACTACAAAGCACCTCTTCCCATTGCAAGATAAATAGATCAAGTTGACCAAACAAAACCCAAATATCAAAGAAGAAATACGAGGCTATAAGCAATCATGCATATAAGAGATCAAAGAAGACTCAAATAACTTTCATGGATAAAAAGATAGATCTGATCATAAACTCAAAGTTCATCGGATCCCAACAAACACACCGCAAAAAGAGTTACATCATATGGATCTCCAAGAGACCATTGTATTGAGAATCAAACGAGAGAGAGAAATCCATCTAGCTACTAACTACGGACCCGTAGGTCTACAAAGAACTACTCACGCATCATCGGAGAGGCACCAATGGAAGTGGTGAACCCCTCCATGATGGTGTCTAGATTGGATCTGGTGGTTCTGGACTCTGCGGTGACTGGAATTGATTTTTGTCGACTCCCCTAGGGTTTCTGGAATATTGGGGTATTTATAGAGCAAAGAGGTGGTTCGGGGGGCACCCGAGGTGGGCACAACCCACCAGGGCGTGCCTGGGCCTCCAGGCGCGCCCTGGTGGGTTGTGCTCCCCTCGGAGCACCCCCAGGCGCTTGTCCGGCCCACTGGATGTCTTCTGGTCCAAAAAAAATCCACAAAAAGTTTCGCTGCGTTTGGACTCCGTTTGGTATTGATTTCCTGCGATGTAAAAAAACAAGCAAAAAACAGCAACTGGCACTTGGCACTATGTCAATAGGTTAGTACCAAAAATTGATATAAAATGACTATAAAATGATTGTAAAACATCCAAGAATGATAATATAATAGCATGGAACAATAAAAAATTATAGATACATTGGAGACGTATCACGGGTACACTCACGATCAACCCGACTTCACATTTCTCGCGCGGGTACCCCTCGGGGCCGACCCGAGTTCAGTCATGGTTCTGGGGGTAAAGTCAAAATAACCATGTGTCCAAAACAGCAAGGGGGAAACCCGAGGAATCACCCTCGATAGATTCCCACTCGATGTAACTGTCAAGGTGGACTTGGAGGAATCACCCTCGATGGTCCACACTTGAGGGGTTGCATGACAGAGTTGTTATCGGGAGTGGTGAAGGAGGAATCTCCCTCGATGACCACGACCGAATAGCTACACTACAGAGTTAACATCAGAAGTGCTATACGAGGTATCACCCTCGGCACTCGATAGTAACTCTGCAGAGTCGTACAAAGAAGGGGGGGTGATGTGCTGTGTCGGGCCCTGGAAGTCGATCACGTTGATCGAGTGGGACAAGGTGAGGGGTCACTGGTGGATCACTAACCAACCTATACTAAGCAGTTTAGGACAAGCAGGTAAGGTACAAAGCAGGTTACAAAATCAGGCTATGCATCAGAATAGGATCATACAAAAACAGTAGCAGTACTAATGCAAGCATAAGAGAGAAGGGAAATGAGCGATATCGGAATGATCAAGGGGGTTTGCTTGCCTGGAAGCTCTGCTGAAAATGGTCTTGTCGTCAGGGGTGTAGTCAGGAGCAGCATCGGTCTTGGTGTCTACCGGAGAGAAGAGGGGGGAGAAACAATAAATATAAAGCAAACAAGTGCAGCACTATGCATGACATGACAATATGTAGTGCTAGGGGCGTTCTAACGCAGTACTACATGTTGCAGACGAAGAGGGAAAACATCGAGAATGTTTTCCCGGTGTTAGGCATTTTTTGGACAGATGAATCAGAGGGGACATATCCATGTTCGCTATGCTAGAGGCATGTGACAAATGAACGGAGGCATATTTGGATTCGTCATATTTTTCTGAGCAACTTTCATATATTTACTATTTTCATCTGGCTTACGGTTTATATTCTATGATTTTTCAAAGATTTAATCATTTCTGGAATTACTGGATTTAATTTAATTCGAAAATCATTTAAATATTAATTGCAATGGGTACACAGAAGTGTACCGAGAAATGTGCGACAGAGGCTGACATGCGGGCCTAGTCAACAGTTGACTGGATCAACGTAGACTGGTCAAAAGTGTAGCGGGGGCCACCTATCAGCTGCCACAGTCACTGACGACTGGGCCCAGTCAAAGCCCACATCAGCAAGTCAAAGCTGACGCGTGGGGCCAGGGAATTAAACTAACCTAACAAGGAAATTTAAACCGAGTTTATTTAGTGGTGGGGGCCTGGCTGTCAGTCTCATTGGGCTAACCTAATTAGTGTCATTAGGGCCTAATGACGCCGGACACGTCAGCCGGCCGGAGTCATGCCAGCGACGACCAAAACGACGGCGGCACTTCACCGCGCGGGCGCTACAAGGCACCATTCTTCACGCGGTTTGCGGCTACGAGAAGCTGGCGCTCGCGCGCGTCCACCGGGACAAGCGGGAGGAGCTGAGGTGGTCGGGAACGACCGCAGCGGCGATGACGGGCGGTGGCTGAAGCTTGGACTCCAATGGAAACGATGCTGCGTGAGGCGAACGGGCGATCTAAGAGCACCGGCGGCACCTACGGGACTCCGCGAACGCGTGAGTGCAACGCGTTCGATCGGATGGGTTCGGGAGCGTGGAGCTTGTCAGACATGGCGACGGCCGGAGCTCGGTGCTTATGGGGATGACGGCTAGGCGGCGGAATCAAGCTAAGGAAGAGAGAGGGAACATGCGGGGCTCACAGCGATGCTGGCTGACATCACGGGGAGGACGAGGGTGGCCGGAATAGTGCAGATCGACGAGGGCTAGTGGCGGTCGCCCGCGAAGGGGATCGGGCGTGGGCGGCGTCGCTGGGGGGCCTCGGCGTCGATCTGGGGAGGCAGTCGATGAAGTCGAGCCCGGCGGCCCTGCCGGACACCTTGGAACGACGAGCGGTGGCCGGTCTCCACGGCAACGAGAAGGCAACGGCGACAGCAGCGCGACCATGGCGGGGTGGTTGCGAGGGTGCGCGCAGCGGCAGACAGGGGGAGAGAGGGGGAAGCTGCGAGGGGAAGGGGGTATGGATGAACCCTAGCGGCCAGGGGGGTCTCTCTTATCCACTCATGCGACTGCAGTGGCAAAAGGGAATCGGGCGGCCATGGCACGCGCGGCCTTTCCCTAGCGTAGGTGGGAGGTAGGGGAAGGCCGGCCACAGTGGGTTGGGCCGCACTGTGGCTTCCCAAGGCCCAGAGCAACATGTAAGCTTTACCTTTTACTTTTACTTTTTTTTTATTTTTCTGTTTTCTAGTTTCATTACTGTTTTGCATTTACTTTTGCTATCATTTGATTTTTTTATGCCTATGTTAATTGGCATATAAATACTAGACAAATTTTTTGGATTTTACAAAAACTTTCAGAATATTTGGAAGATGTTTGACTATTCATTTAAATTGAAAAGGTTTGTTTTAATGTTGTTGGTCCTGTTTTAATTATTTTTAGGCCATTTTAAATATTCCAATGAGGTTGGTTTTTACATGAAAATTAGCTAGTGAATATTTGCAATAACATGAACACTTTTGTTTATTTATTTGAAGAAGTTTTATTTTTACTCACTATTTGAATTTTGAATTGAAATGGATTTTGGACCTTAATGACTAATAGCAAGTTAATGATGATGACTTGGCATAATTAGAGGAAGGTCACTGTAGCTTGATTGCTGGGGGGTGTTACAAATCTTCTCCACTACAAGAAATCTCCTCCCGAGATTTAAGAGGTGGAGTAAGGGGGAAAGTTCTGGTTACGAAATTCTAACGGATCTTCTCGGTCTTGGTTGCTCTCATCGATGAGGTTGATCCATTACGTTGATGTCTTCAATTCGCTGCATCAGGGCATCATGATGAAGTCATCATCCTTTTCTCAGAATCTCCATCGTACTTACGAATAGGGTAGAAGGGGAAAACTATAAGGACGGATGTCTGGAAGGATTGGCATCTGGTAATTATCTCAGGTAAGGAGATTTTAGAAGCACCAGGAAATATATCGAGAGGGATATAAGGAGGTTCGACAAGTTTCAACCAGGTAGGCATCCAGCTGATGCCTAAAATAGGTGATGAAGGGGTTCAGAGTGATGAAGAATAATGTTGCATCTGATATCGGAATGAAACATGGTAAGGGAATTAGCTCGTGAAGTACAGATGAAGCCAAGTGCAAAGGATACTTCAGAATCAAGGTTGTACAGTAGAGTCAGGTTTTGATCCTGTGGAGCTGTGGGTTATGTGCCAACCATGTGGGTTAAAAGTAGGAAGGGCGCTAACATCTTTCATGGTCATGATAGCAAGGCAGGTTAGAGGATAGCTTGTTAGTTATGTTGGCAACAACGTTGGTACCAAGGGCGAGGGACGAAGAGAACCATTTTCCTGCTCGTTAGGACGAGGCGGACCACTAGGAAAAGTTCTTGTCCATCAGTGGTTACCGGAATGTCATCAACAGTAGTAACAGGGTCTTACTGACAGAGTTGTACACCAAGGTGTTTACCTACGCAGGGAATTACCTCTGCTCAGATAAGTTAGATTACGAGAAAGGTTAAACAAAACAGTGGAAAGGAAAATGTGATTAGTAATTTAATCAGAACAATGGAAAGGAAAATGTGTTTAAACACAAATATCAGGAGTATATCCTTCCCAAGGACAAGCAGGGGATGATATCCATGACAGGATAGTAAGTAGATTACCATTTAGGTAAAGGGGAGAGGAAATTCATGACATTGCCCATACAACAGCGTTTCGATAAGTGATCAAGAAACATATAGCATTGCGCATCCAATGTTCTTAATGATGTTCGAAGTACCTCAGTCATGCTTTGGGATAGCATTGACATGGTTATCAGGTAAAGGTCGGACCTTGGGAACACAAAGGATCCATCGGGAAATTTTAGAACATCTCATGCAATTTTACCAGGGAAAGGATGAGGATGTGACTGATGGTTCAACAGCAATTCATCGACATGTCAAAAAGGATGTATTTCCAAAATTTATATGAACAAGTTTGTGTTGGGGGGGGGGGGAAACAAGAATGTTATCGATGATAACACAAATCATCAAGGGGCAAGGATGGTATTTCTCATCATGAATTCGATTGATATCCTGGGAGAGATCAGAATGTTGATGATGATCATGACACATCTGTCGAGAGATTTCATAAAACTGTGATCGATCATCGACGACCTCAAGCAAAAGGAATGATGAAGCGAAAGGTTACCGGAACCACAGATAAGATTGCAAGATCAGAATCGAAATTGCCTTTCAAGACAACCAACATGGTGTTGAAAGCTAGATGGAGCTTAGTGTCCTGTTGGAATTGGGTTCCGGGGATGAAGAACATAGATAGCACGGTCAAGCTTTAGCATGACGATGATCATACAGACAATCGACTGGGAATGACATGATCGAGTGGAAACTCATAAGCAATGAAGATTACTAAGAGTTTTTGAATCACAGTGCAGACTCGATTCAGTTATCGGTGTCCTTGAGTGTCTAACAACTCAGAACCCGTGGAAAATTGGAATCGGCGAGAAATAATAGTTGATGAAGAACTCATAATTAGTTATGTAGTTCCATGATATTCCCGAGATACGAGAGGGTAATACTCGAAGGTAGAGCAGAATAGAGGTTGGACAGGTGAAATGGTCTGCAGAAGACAAGTACTTTAACTTGTCTAAGAAATGGGATCAAAGAAGGACAATATGGTCCGAACCACGATCTACATCGTGTCCATGGGCATGAACACAAAGTTCAAGGTCGACTCCCACTTCTTCAATGCATAACCTTTCATTCACCTCTCGTTTTCGATGCAATTGTAGTGTTGAAATTTATCCGACGTAAGAGTATGACCCATAGAAGTTTCTGGGTTCACACAAATTAGGGAAGGCATAGGTTCAACCCATCGGGGCATCTTAGGAATATATACCACAAGCTTCAAGAGTAAATAACTCAAGCTCGGAAGTAGGGCATGGTTGACAAAGGCAGGGGATAAAATTTACCAAAGACATTATGTATCCGAGGAAAGGCTCACAAGGTTATTGAATATGAAGGACGTTGTTGAATAAAATCCAACAAAGGATCTGGTGGTCCACAAAGGATCTGATGTGAGCATCGGTACTCAACCAGAAGAAGAAAGAATGCAAGGAGATCAGATTATAGAAACAACTGACTAATTCAAAGCTCAAATGCAAAGGAATTATGATTTTCAAATCAAGGGATCAGAAGCAAACACTCTGATTAAGGATGGATAAGTTGAATAGGCTTAGGGGTACAATCAATGGCAATTTGATTGGCCGAGAACCAACTCATGTTTAAAATGACGTCTAAGCCGGAAGGATGAATTCTAGGATCTGATTGAGGATTGCGAGCATTCGCAACATATTGAATCAAGGGACTCGAAATGATAGTGACAAAGGATGTCAACGGAGATTACTAGAAATATGGAATTAACCATAATGCAGGAAGGCAAGGCTTTCCAGAGCAATAGGTTGCAGAGGATTACCAGAAGATTAGATAGTAATTCAATGTATCTTGTGAATCATATGAACAATTGGGGATGATCGGATACTCAGTAAGTGAGAGGAATTATCCGTAGGGCTATTCATGTGGCAAAGAACTGCAAGGCAGTGGCATAAAGGATTCTTAAAAAGGGAGAATATTTCGATGTATCTTGTAATAACAAGAGCAACTAGAATGAAAGCATGAACGACAGGAGCATGTGGTTATCCATAGGGGTTGACGGTGGAAGGGAATTGCAAAAGCGATGAGCACATGTTCTCGGAAGAAATCGGAGAGTATCTTCGGAGTCTTCTGATGAAGCAAGCAATCATCTGGAATGAAAGGCTCTCCGGGAGAAAGTAGTTACAAGAACCTAGAGTCAGAGTTAGTAAAATCTTTTAACTCGAATAGAAGAGAGATCAGAGTCCCAGAGTATAGACGAGGAATAAAAGATCCTAATACCACCCAATTTGTGATGTGGGCCCGTAAGCCACACAACAATGTTAGTAAAAGTTTTTCAAAGACTAGACTCAACTTCGGCCAAGGAGTTGGAAAGGGGGCTACCTACAGGCAGTCGGCTCTGATAACAACTTGTGATGCCCCCGATTCAATTGTACACAAATCATACACGCAAATGTGTACGATCAAGATCAGGGACTCACGGGAAGATATCACAACACAACTCTAGACATAAATAAAAGTCATACAAGCTTCATATTACAAGCCAGGGGCCTCGAGGGCTCGAATACATCAGCTCGAATACAAACGAGTCAGCGGACGCAACAATATCTGAGTACAAACATAAGTTAGACAAGTTTGCTTTAAGGAGGCTAGCATAAAAGTATCAATGATAGAAAAGGCAAGGCCTCCTGCCTGGGAGCCTCCTAACTACTCCTGGTCGTCGGCGGCCTCCACATAGTAGTACGCACCCTCGGGGTAGTAGTAGTCGTCGGTGGTGTTGTCTGGCTCCTAGGATCCGTCCTCTGATCACAGTAATCGGGTATGGGGGAAAAAGAGGTAGCAAAGCAACCGTGAGTACTCATCCAAAGTACTCGCAAGACTTACATCAAATCTAAACTAAGTATGCATCTATATCAAAGGAATGGGCTGTATCTGTGGACTGAACTGTAGAATGCCAGAAGAGAAGGGGAAAGCCTAGCCTATTGAAGGCTAGCATCTTCAAGCATCTTGCAGCATCAGAAGAGATAAGAGTAACATATTATAATAGTAGTAAGTATGTTGTAACATCGCCCAGAGATCACTTCCCCGACTCCCTACGACAAAGCAATCCCGGAGCCATCATTTCCATTTCATGCCTCAGCATCCAGTTCTAGTTGTATCGATCAGGATACAACTCCGAGCATCCTTTACCATGGACACGGCTATTCTAATAGATAATACTTCCCTGCAGGGGTGCACAAACTTACCCAACACGCTCAATCAACTCCAGCTGGACACACCATCAGGTCATGACCGGCCTCGGCCGATTAACACACCACAATCCTACCTAGGCTCAACAAAGAGGCCAGCACGCCAGTCTACATTCTAAGCGTGCAGGGGTCTTGGGCCCATCGCCCTTTGCACTCCTGCACATTGCGTGGATGGCTGGGATAAGTCCTGGCAACCTGCTTATACAAGGCAGGTGCTTACATAGGCCACCCGGGCGCATGCCGCTCCATCGCCGATGTTCGAAGAGTTTTCGGCTGATACATAGGACGCAGAGTGCCCATACTTATTCCCGCGCGGTGGTCAGTGCGAAAAAGGCCAGAGGCCTACTTGGATCACATATCCAAACCGTTAGTGTCTTGGTAGCGCGCCGTAATGAGCAGAGACTCACGATCATGTGACCCCGTCGCCCCGTCTCGTGGACTTACGGCAAGGGCTAAGAATGCCCAGACATGCCATATAATTATCTCGTGGGTACCCTCCAGGTCAACCCGACTACACATCAACTCACGGGTACACTCACGATCAACCCGACTTCACATTTCTCTCGCGGGTACCCCTCGGGGCCGACCCAACTTCAGTCATGGTTCTAGGGGTAAAGTCAAAATAACCGTGTGTCCAAAACAGCAAGGGGGAAACCCGAGGAATCACCCTCGATAGATTCCCACTCGATCTAACCATCAAGGTGGACTTGGAGGAATCACCCTCGATGGTCCACACTTGAGGGGTTGCACGACAGAGTCGTTATCGGGAGTGGTGAAGGAGGAATCATCCTCGATGACCACGAACGAATAGCTACACTACAGAGTTAACATCAGAAGTGCTATACGAGGTATCACCCTTGGCAATCGATAGTAACTCTGCAGAGTCGTACAAAGAAGGGGGTGATGTGCTGTGTCGGGCCCTGGAAGTCGATCATGTTGATCGAGTAATCAAACATAAGCGGGGGCAACTGGGACAAGGTGAGGGGTCACTGGTGGATCACTAACCAACCTATACTAAGCAGTTTAGGACAAGCAGATAAGGTACAAAACAGGCTACAAAATCAGGCTATGCATCAGAATAGGATCATACAAAAGAAGTAGTAGTTCTAATGCAAGCATAAGAGAGAAGGGAAATGGGCGATATCGGAATGATCAAGGGGGTTTGCTTGCCTAGAAGCTCTGCTGAAAATGGTCTGGTCGTCAGGGGTGTAGTCGACGTCAGGAGCAGCATCAGTCTCGGTGTCTACCGGAGAGAAGAGGGCGAAGAAACAATAAATATAAAGCAGACAAGTGCATCACTATGCATGACATGACAATATGCAGTGCTAGGGGCGTTCTAACGCAGTACGACACGTTGCAGATGAAGAGGGAAAACATCCGAGAATGTTTTCCCGGTGTTAGGCATTTTTTGGATAAATGAATCAGAGGGGACGGATCCATGTTCGCTATGCTGGAGGCATGTGACAGATGAACGGAAGGCATATTCGGATTCGTCATATTTTTCTGAGCAACTTCCATATATAAATTATTTTCATCTGGCTTACAGTTTATTTTCTATGATTTTTCAAAGATTTATTTTCTATGATTTTTCAAAGATTTAATCATTTCTAGAATTACTAGATTTAATTTAATTTGAAAACCATTTAATATTAATTGCAATGGGTACACAGAAGTGAACCCAGAAATGTGCAACAGAGGCTAACATGTGGGCCCAGTCAACTGCCCAGTCAGCAGCTGACTGGATCAACATTGACTAGTCAAAAGTGCAGCGGGGGCCACCTGTCAGCTGCAACAGTCACTGACGACTGGGCCCAGTCAAAGCCCACGCCAGCAAGTCAAAGCTGACGCTTGGGGCCAGGGAAATAAACTAACCTAACCAGGAAATTTAAACCGAGTTTATTTAGCGGTGGGGGCCCGGCTGTCAGTCTCACTGGGCTAAGCTAATTAGCGTCATTAGGGCCTAATGATGCCGGACACGTCAGCCGGCCGGAGTCACGCCGGTGATGACCAAAACGACGGCGGCACTTCACCGCGCGGGCGCTACAAGGCACCATTCTTCATGCATTTTGCGGCTACGAGAAGCTGGCGCTCGCGCCCGTCCACCGGGACAAGCGGGAGGAGCTGAGGTGGTCGGGAATGACCGCGGCGGCGACGACGAAAACGGTGCTGCGCGAGGCGAACGGGCGATCTAAGAGCACCAGCGGCACCTACGTGACTCCGCGAACGCATTAGTGTAATGCGTTTGAGCCAATGGGTTCGGGAGTGTGGAGCTCGTCGGACATGGCGACGGCCGGAGCTCGGTGCTTATAGGGATGACGGGTAGGCGGCGGAATCAAGCTAAGGGAGAGAGAGGGAACACGTGGGGCTCACAGTAGTGCTGGCTGACGTCGCGGGGAGGACGAGGGTGGCCGGAGCAGTGCAGATCGACGAGGGCCAGTGGCGGTGGCCGACGAAGGGGATCGGGCACGGGCGACGTCGCTGGGGGCCCTCGGCGTCGATCCGGGGAGGCAGTCGATGAAGTCGAGCCCTGCGGCCCTGCCGGACACCTTGGAACGGCGAGCGGTGGCCGGTCTCCATGGCAACAAGAAGGCAACGGCGACAGTAGCGCGACCATGACGGGGTGGTTGCGGGGGTGCGCGCAGCGGCGGGCAGGGGGAGAGAGGGGGAAGCTGCGAGGGGGAGGGGGTGTGGATGAACCCTAGCGGCCAGGGGGGTCTCTCTTATCCGCTCGTGCGGCTGCAGTGGCAAAAGGGAATCGGGCGGCCATGGCGCGCGCGACCTTTCCCTGGCGCGGGTGGGAGGTAGGGGAAGGCCGGCCATAGTGGGCTGGGCCGCACTGTGGCTTCCCAAGGCCTAGTGCAACAGGTAAGCTTTACCTTTTACTTTTCCTTTTTTTTTTTCTGTTTTCTAGTTTCATTACTGTTTTGCATTTACTTTTACTATCATTTGATTTTTTATGCCTATGTTAATTGGCATATAAATACTAGACAACATTTTAGGATTTTACAAAAAGTTTCAGAATATTTGGAAGATGTTTGACTATTTGTTTAAATTGAAAGGGTTTATTTTAATGCTCTTGGTCCTGTTTTAATTATTTTTAGGCCATTTTAAATATTCCAATGAGGTTGGTTTTTACATGAAAATTAGCTAGTGAATATTTGCAATAACATGAACACTTTTGTTTATTTATTTGAAGAAGTTTTTTTACTCACTATTTGAATTTTGAATTGAAATGGATTTTGGACCTTAATGACTAATAGCAAGTTAATGATGATGACTTGGCATAATTAGAGGAGGGTCACTATAGCTTGATTACTGGGGGTGTTACAGCTTGTCCTCATTTGGAGAGTCAAAGAGGCCGGTGGTGGAGGAGGAGGTAGTGGCGTGCATGGCAATGGCGGCCGTGCCCACTTGATCATCATCACCGTCATCTTCATCTCCGAACATGTATTCTTCATGGACTAGAGCCTTGTCATCTTTCCTCTTTGTGAACTTGGTGAACTTCTTCTTCTTGAGCACAAGCTTCTCGGACTTGTCTTCACGTCTCTCATACGGACAATCATGCACAAAGTGTCTTGGGATATCACAATTGTAGCATTTTCTTCGACCAAATGATCTTCCTTGAAGATTCTTCCCTTTGTTTGCCATGGTCCCGGAGTACTTTTTGACTAAGAGAGCCAAGTCTTCCGCAAATTCATTTACCGGGCATGAAGTGTCAACATCTTCCTCACAAGTCTCTTCAACCACTTCTTCGTCCCTTGGGAGTTGACTAACAGCTTTATTGGCCTTCAAATCAAGATTTGTGTTCTTGGTTGCTTGAGCAATGGCAAAGGTCTTCTTGGACTTGGTCTCCAAAAGAACATGAGTTGAGAAAGTGGAGATAACTTGAGCCATGGTCAACTTGTGATAGTCCGGCCGTTGATGTATCATCATCACCATGGTGTGTTCTGTGAGGACCATAGCATCAATGAACTTGTCCTTAATGAATTCATCATTTGCCCAAGTGCACCCAAATGTTCTTAAGTTGAGCACAAGAGACTTCAACCTTCAGTACACTTCTTCCACGGACTCACCCTCATTCCTTACAAATAGATTGACTTCTTTCTTGAGCAAGACCAACCGAGATCTTTGGATTGCTTCATCACCTTCGAGGGCCTCCTCAAGGCAATCCCAAATTTCCTTGGCGGTTTTGAGAAGAGCAATTGAGTCACTATAGTCTTCGGTCACCGCAGTGCGCAACATGTTGTGGGCGGTTGCATTGAGTTGATCATCAACCGCTTCTCTTGGAGTGAGGTTCATTGGGTCCTTGGGATTGAAATCATTGACAACAATCCACCATAGTTGCGTAGAAGCACTGCTAATGTGAGACTCCATATCTAGCTTCCACTTAGCAAACGCTTAGCTCTCAAAGGGGGTGGAGGTCCAACAGGATTAATATGAGGGTGTTGTAAAGGTTGGATGAGTAAAAGGGTTCCACGACATTGTACTTGGGAACTTGAGTGCGAGATGGTGATGCAAGGGGTTCTCTTGAATCATCCGCATCATGAACGGCATTTGGATCAAATGAGTTTGATGTGGATGTTGAGGGTTTTAAGCGAGCATCAATTTCCTCCTTGACCAAGGAACGGACTTCTTTCAACATGGCGGTTTTGAGGTCCGCAAACATTGACAGAATGTCGGTCGTGGTTAAGGGGGCACCCGGGTTAGCTGGGGCGGCGGGAGCAACGATTGGAGCACCAAGTGCATCGGGCGTGGCGGGGGGTAGGATTTCACCATCATCCACAAGGGGTGCACCACCTCCCACATTCCCTAGGTCGACCATATCCTCTAAGGTTGTAAAACATTATATTAGAGCACGAGGCTCTGATACCAATTGAAAGGATCGATACGGTTGACTAGAGGGGGGTGAATAGGAGACTACAAATTTTAATCTTTCTTGTCAATTTTAAGGTTTAGCGGATAAATAGGGTTCACTAGATATGCAACTAGGTGAACACAACTTATATGACAAGCAAGCTTAAAACTAAATATGCTAGGCAACAATCTAATTAGCAAGCCAACAAGCATACAATGCAAAGTAAAGTGCAGGAAAGGATTAACCACAAGTGAGACGAGGACACAAATTTTATCCCGAAGTTCACTCTTCCTTGGGGAAGAGCTACTCTCTGTTTAGAGCGGTGCTGGAGCCAAAGCTTGCGGAACGCCACGAAGGCTCACCGTAATCTCTTTCGAGTCACCCCCAATGAATGAGCCTCGAATCACTCGGGGTTGGTCTTGAAGGCGACCACCACACCTTTACAAACTTCTCTGGAGCACACCAAAAGCAAGGAAGCTTCCGGAGGAACCTCTAACCGCCTAGGAGCCCAAGCTCCAAGAGTAACAAGTCAATGGGGGAAGAAATGTTGCGAGGAACGCGATTTGGTTTGGTCAAAGTGTAGATCGGGTCTTGCTCTCCCAATCCCCAAAGTTTCAACAAGTTTGGGTGGAGGGATTGAGAGTATTGAGCAAAATGAGGTGTAGCAATGGTGGAGCTCAACAAGACATTAGGGTTAGGGATGGAGGTAGGAGAAGGAGGCTTTTTATAGTGTTCTTGTGGGGGTGGGGATTTTTGCCCGTTGGACCCCGTGCGCACGGGCTAAGTCAGCCCCGTGCACACAGGGTACTTAGGAACAATCGCACCACCCCGTGCGCACAGGGGTCAAAAGACCCCGTGAGCACGGGGTACCCAAAAGACCCCGTGCGCACGGGGTATCCAGAAACTTTCTGTTGCTCAGCTTTCTGGGTACCACAGCAAGCACACAATAAAATTTGGTGCTAGGAGTGGGTAAAGTGGTGTATAAGTTTCGGCAAAGGCATTCCCACACAACACTGATCCACAGAGACCCCTCTTAATAGTGTGATCTTTCCTACAACTCGAATCGAACGAAAAAGAAAACCTTAGAATCGCCGATATACCACGCCTTTGATCTTTTTTAATTTGGGGGTCGCACATCTCCATCAAGAAGAACCTGTAACCAATATCCTGAGATAAACTTTAGCAACCGATATTAGTTCCACTAACCATATTGTCATCACACCAAAATATAATTTAAGTGACACATGCACTTTCATTCTCCCCCTTTTTGGTGCATTGATGGCAACATGGTTTGGACATGGCATCAAAGATATATCTAAAACAAGAAGCCATGCGACAATGGTTGATCATAGGAACTCCCCCTATATGTGTGCATTGATAGAAGATATGCTTGAGTATGCATCAAGCACACACATAAGAGGCTCCCCCTAGACCAATATTGCCAAGACATGGTGTAGTGAGCAGGAATCGTGAGACAAGCATAATAATATCATAAGCATAAAGAGCATAAGATCCATGATAAATAAATAGTCGGATGAACTAACAACGAGTAGCTCACAACCACACCAAGGAAAGCAAACAAGAGTATCTCAAGCCAATTAAACACCAAAAATGCGAAATAACCACGAGGCTTGAGATCTCAACGCACTCTAAAGAAAACACACACCACTATCCTGAGATAAACTTTAGCAGTCGATATTAGTTCCACTAACCATATTGTCATCACACCGAAATATAATTTAAGTGACACATGCACTTTCAACTATGTGTTAATGCTTTATTCCGGTTCTCTATTAAAAGGAGGCCTTAATATCCCTTAGTTTCCTTGTGGACCCTCTGCCACGGGAGGGTAGGAGAAAAGATGTCATGCAAGTTCTTTTCCATAAGCACGTATGACTATTTACGGAATACATGCCTACATTACATTGATGAATTGGAGCTAGTTATGAGTTGCCCTAGGTTATGACTATTATATGATGAATATTATCCAACGTTATCACCAATCCAATGCCTACGAGCTTTTCACATATTGGTCTTTACTACCGTTGCTGCTACTGTTACAACTGCTACGAAACTACTACTGTTACCGTTATCGCTACTATTGCCATTGCTACTATTGCTACTAAATTATCATACTACTGTGCTACTGATCACTCTACTACAGATATCTAGTCTCCAAGTGTGGTTGAATTGAAAACTCAACTGCTAATACTTACAAGTATTCTTTGGCTCCCCTTGTGTCGAATCAATAAATTTGGGTTGCATACTCTACCCTCAAAAACTGTTGCGATCCCCTATTCTTGTGGGTTATCATGACCCACCCCCTGGGCACGCCCTGCTGCCTCATGGGCCACTACTCCATCTTCTTGTCCCCTCCCGAAGCTTCCAGGGTCTCTTATTGCCAGAAAAATCTCCAAAAAGTTTTGTGGCATTTGGACTTCGGTTGGTACTGATATTCTGCAAAACAAAAAAACAAGCAAAAAAACAACAACTGGTATTGGGCATTAAATTAATAGGTTAGTCCCAAAAAATGATATATAGTTACTTGAAAGTGTATATAAAACATCCAAGATTGATAATATAATAGCATGGAACAATAAAAAATTATAGATACGTTGGAGACTTATCAAATACCTTGCTGCGTTTTTACTTTATTTATTTTATTTTGTAATTTTGTATGATCTATCTATCAAACACCATACAATTTAATCTTGCTCGTAACCATCGAGGGATTGACAACCCCATGTTCGCGTTGGGTTGCAAGGATTTGTCGTTTGTGTGCAGCTGCTGCTAACGAGGTGTTGCTTGGTTCTCCAACTAGATTGATAACCTTGGTTCTTAGCTGAGGGAAATACTTATCTCTACTATACTGCATCATCCTCTCCTCTTCAGGGAAATCCCAGCGCAGTTGACAAGTAGGAGGAAGAATTTTTGGTGCTGTTGTCGGGGAGACATCATCAACATCTATCAAGTACCCACGCATAAAATTTCATCTCATTGCATTTACTTTATTTTCCATTTGCCTCTTGTTTTCATCTCCCCCACTTCTAAAAAGTTTTTACAAAAATACAAAAATATTTTCCTTTTGCCTTCTTGTGTGTTTTCTTGCTTGTTGCTTGTTTGAAACTTTTATCATGGGTGATTTTGGCATGGCGGAAAGTGAGGATGGTAAAACTATTAAAATTGAAATTTCAACCAATCTTGATGCTAAAACTTTTGTGATGGGACATGGGAATATTATAGGAAAAAGCATTATCCAAGACTTCTCTAATTGCATTGGAACTTTGGCTTGTGTAGATGCTCCTATACTTAAAAGAACCAAAAATTATGCCAAAGCTATTTCTGCACTTGTTCTTAAACTTAAGAGAAGATTTATCCGTACCCATCCTACCTTGCAAAGATTGTTTTATGAGTTGCCAGTTATTAAAAATCCTAGAGCTAATAAGATAGCTACCCTTGTCCTCATGAATGAATTTGATTACATAGTGCGGGAAGCTAGAGAGATCGTGAAACTCTTGGTTAGATCGATCGGAAAGAATAGCTTGGTGTTATTTTAGTATGAACTCTAGGATAGATTGATCGGAAATAATAGCTTTGAGGTGGTTTCGTACCCTACGAACAATTTCTTCTTATGTTCTCCGCTAGATAAGAACTTTGGAGTGATTCTTCATCACACGTGAGGGATGGTTATATGATCCAATTATATTAGCATTGTTGAGGGATTGCACTAGCGAAAGTACGGACCCTAGGCCTCATTTTCTAGCATTGCAATACCGTTTGTGCTCCGTTTTATCAATTGCTACCTTGCTGTTTTTTATTGTTCCTATTACAAAAATCAATATCTACTACCATTACTACGCTTGTATCACCATCTCTTCGTCGAACTAGTGCACCTATACAAATTACCATTGTATTTGGTATGTTGGGGACACAAGAGTCTTTTTATTATTTGGTTGCAGGGTTGCTTGAGAGAGACCATCTTCATCCTACACCTCCCACGGATTGATAAACCTTAGGTCATCCACTTGAGGGAAATTTGCTACTGTCCTACAAAACTCTGCGCTCAGAGGCCCAACACGAGTCTACAAGAACAAGTTGTGTAGTAGACATCAAGATCTTTTCTGGCGCCGTTACCGGGGAGGTGCGTACTTGAAGGTATATCTTTAGATCTTGCAATTGAATCTTTTAGTTTCTTGTTTTATCACTAATTTGGTTTATAAAAAGAAAAGTACAAAAAAATGGATTTGAGGTGGTCTCATGTTGTTCATCTTTATAATGTCTTTCTTGAAAATGATGGCAAGGAAAATTGTGCTCAATTAATAGAAGAAGAATTCAATAAAATGTTTGGCATGAATGATGAGCATGATTGCAATGTTGTTAGTATGAATTCTATAAATATCCAAAATGCTAATGATGATTCACTAGTCATGAAAAAAATGTTTCTTATAAGCATGTCAATTTTTGTGGAGTGGAAAGACTTTGTGAAGACATGCCCTATAGGGATGATAGATTTTGCAAGAAGCATAAAAATGATAGAACCAATTTTTTGCTCAAGATGATAGATATATTTGCTACAAAATTATGCTCTCTTTATCCTATTACTTGTGAACTTTGCAATAAAGTTGGTCACCTTAATTTCCAATGCATGCTTTTTCATGATCGAATCATGTCCAAATATTGTAATAACTTGATCACCCTTGAACTTTATAATGAACTTTGTTTATTTTTGGGGTGTGAAGAATTATCACATAAAATGGTTGGTTTGAAGCATTCATATTCACAGACCACGCTGAAACTAATTTGAAAGAAATCCATATGTTTTGCATGGTAAATTGCAATGAAAATGCTTATATTGCCAACTATAGAGAGACGGGAAAACCAATAGAATATAAAAGGAGTACTAATGAAAGGGTAAAGATCTCTACTTTCCCTCCTATTGTCTCTCATGATGAAATAGGTGACGAGAAGGAGCTCCCTCTTCAACCAATCTGATCAATAAGAAGCTCGGAAAAATTAATTAAACCCACACATGATGTGGTGAAGAAGAAGAAGAAAAGAAGAAAGAGTAGAGGTAAAAAAGTATCTCTCCCAAATAATGTTGCTCCTATTATAGTTGTGCCTCATGAAAATGAATCAAAAATAATTTTGGAAGATGATGCACTTGATGATGATATTGCTTCTTTGTCTTATGGCACAATGTCCGAAAGAACTATTGATGGTGATTTTGTTATGCCTATTGCTTGTTGTGATGATTATGATTGGGAAGATAATGATACTTCTTATAATCTTGAAAATCTTTTTGGCACCAACTTGGGAAATTATGATGATAATAATTGTTATTCTATTGGTGCTATTTATACTATTATTGATGAGAGTGATTATGCTTATGATATGCCAAGCCACAAGCTTGGGGATGCTATGTTTGATGAGAATGACATTTTTGAGAATTTATTTGCTGCAATTAATGTTTGTTCCAAGCTTGGGGATGATATGCTCAATGAAGATGATCTTTTTAGTCCCCCTACTTTGAATGATCAAATTTGCTATGATGATTGCATGCCTCCTATCTATGATGAGAACAAAGTTGCTACTTATGATGACTATTGTGATGATACTTATGTTATAAAAAGTAGTGATAATTATGGTCATAATTTTGAATATCCTTTTAGTGAATATCACTCTTTTAATGAGGAAGCAATTTTTAGTATTCGAGTTTCATATGATACTCCCACTATTGTGAATGAGAATAAAATTGCTTATATGGAGAGTAATAAATTTTCTATGCTTTTGGATCATGAAAAGAATGCCTTATGTGATGGTTATATTGATGAATCTATTCATGATTCTACTGAAAATTATTATGAGAGAGGAACTTATGATTCATGATGCTCTTGTTATGTTTCAATTCTTATCTTTTATGCCAGCATCATTGAAATCATCATGCCTAGCTAAAAGGCATTAAAGAAAAGCGCTTGTTGGGAGACAACCCAACAATTTTACCTACTATTTTTGTGTGTTCACATGGTTAGGATACTTTAGTGATCTTGTTTTATAGCTTTTGTTTCAATAAAGTGCCAAGTAAAGCCTTTGGGATAGTGTGGATGATAGTTGACTTGATTCTGTGCAAAAACAGAAACTTTTACGTCCAGTGCATAAATTACTGTTTTTTACTGGAACGTGGAAAAATTCTGAATTTTTTACAGTTGATGGGTATACAAATTTTCTACGTTTTCCTAATTTTTCAGAATTTCTGGAGTTATATAAGTATGACCTTAATTCAGATCTTTATGTACTGTTCTGTTTTTGATAGATTCTGTTTTCAATGCATAATTTGCTTGTTTTCTAGTTTCTATGGCTTATATTGCTTAATATAAATTATGGAAATTGTAGAGTACAGTAGGAATTGTGTGAGAACAATTATGAATCTTGTCTTTGACAGTACCAAAGTGAATGATTTGTCTTTATCATACTAACCCATCTCACGAAGTTCCGTTAAGTTTTGTGTGATTGAAGTTTTCAAGTTTTGGGTGAGATATCGATATGAGGAGAATAAGGAGTGACAAGACCCTAAGCTTGGGGATTCCTAAGGCACCACAAGGTAATATTCAAGGAATATCCAAGCAACTAAGCTTGGGGATGCCCCGGAAGGCATCCCCTCTTTCGTCTCCGACATTATCGGTAACCTCAGTTGGAGCTATATTTTTATTCGTCACATGATCTGTATTTTGCTTGGAGCATCATTTTATTTTATTTGTATTTGCTTGATGATATTTATAATAATGTTTTGCATCTTTCATTTCAATAAAAATGTCAAGGATAGCCTTTACGGTGCTTATTTTGCAAGTCTATTTGTTGCTGTTTCAAAACAGAAAGTTTAGCGCTGTTGTAAAAATTCCCGAGAAAAGTAAGAATGTGATAAATGTTGAAACTTTTTGCAAAATAAGCTATCATAAATTTTCTACAGTGTGCTAAATTTTGAGAATTTTTGGAGTTAGAGAAGTATGAATACTCTTGCATCCTTTACAGACTGTCCTGTTTTGGCAGATTGCTGTTGTGTTTGTATTGTTTGCATATGTTTGCTTGTTTAATGATTCTATTTGAGGATAGGAGTATTAAATATGCAAAGGAATTTAGTATTAAATGTTTAATAATAATTTTAGTGATTTTCTATAGTGGAGAATGATAAGGTTATTGCATTGATTTATACTAACTTATCTCACGAGTTCTTGTTGAGTTTTGTGTGGATGAAGTTTTTAAGATTTAGGGAAACCGTGATATAAAAGGAATTAAGGAGACACAAAAACTCAAGCTTGGGGATGCCCAAGGCATCCCAAGATAATATTTCAAGAAGTCTCAAGCATCTAAGCTGGGGATGCCCCGGTAGGCATCCCACCTTTCTTCATCAACAATTATCGGTTAGCCTCGGTTGAGCCTAAGTTTTTGCTTCTTCACATGATGTGTGCTATTCTTAGAATTTCATTTTATTTTGTTTTGCTTGCTGTTTTAATAAAATACTTAGATCTGAATTTTTTTAAATAAGAGAGTCCTCAAATAGCTACCTATTTACCTAACTACTCGCTTGAACTTCACTTATATCTTTTTGGAGTAGCTTGTCATTTACTCTTGTGCTTCACTTATATCCTATGAGTAAATTGTTGAATGAATTGAATATTGAAGTTGAAATTATATGTCCATATCATACCTAGTAGTAGCTTCACATTGGGTTTAGAAAGTGAAATCTTTTGAAGCTTGACAATCACAATATTGGTCATACAAGCAATTCATGAATGATTAGTATAAGGAAGAGAACTTTCACATATAAATATATTATCTTGGACATCTTCTATGATTGTGAATACCCATTAATTATTTTCAAACTTGAGCAAATTAGTTGAAGTTGGACAAGGAAGACAACGTAATGAGTTATGGTTGTGTATATTTGCATAAAAGTTATATTGTTATGGATCCTCCAACATGTGGTGTTTGCCTAGGATCTTTTGCTAGCCAAAAATTCGTACGAAGTAGAGATACTACTTGTGCATCCAAAAACCCTTAAACCTAGTTTCTTGCCATGAGTGTCCACTATACCTACCTATGGATTGAATAAGATCCTTCAAGTAAGTTGTCAACGGTGCATAAAGCAATAAAAATTACTCCTAAATATGTTTGATCTTTTATTGTAAGGGAAAATTGAGTGTTGTACGAACTTGTGATGGCAAAGTAATAAAAGCGACAGACTGCATAATAAAGGTTGCTATCATAAGGGGCAATATAACGTGATGTTCCTTTGCATTAAGAGAGCTTGGGCATCCAAAAATAAAAAGTGCATGACAACCTCTGCTTCCCTCTGCGAAGGGCCTATCTTTTACTTTTCAGTATTTACTTTTATGCAAGAGTCAATAGAATGCATTCTCATTTCAACCTCAATTATTCTCTAGTTGGGAAGCATCATGTGGTGGGGAAAGCTATAGGCACATATGACCAGTCAAATATATTTGATCATGATTTATTATTGTTGACAATTATCTCTATGATTAGGGGTGGGCATAAAAATCGAGAACCGAAGACCGGAGCCAAAATAACCGGGACCGAAGCCAAAAAAACCGAGGACCGATTCTTCGGTTGTTCACTCAGTCAGTGAATAGCAGAAACCGAAATTACATCGGTGGGTTCGGTTGTTGTAGCGTGCTGACTGAATTCCCGAACTAACTGAAGTACACTGTTATTAAATCCCAGCTAATTATGCCCAATGGCCCATCCACGTTAATAGACTATGCAACAACACACGAAGCCTTTTTCCACCCTTTATTATCATCCACAAACGGAGTCCCCACACACATATAAAAAAACATAGCCCCACACCTTTTATGGATATGCTCGAGGCCTCCCACACGCAAATCGCACAGCGCCGCCGCCTCCATTTTCTCACCTCACCTAATCTCAGCAGCGGCCAGCCACGCACCTGCACCCAAGGGTCCTCCCCGGTAGCAGCCGGTAGCTCCCCGCGCCCATGGCTCTCAGGCAGCCATGGGCAACGACGACCATCGCTCTTCGCGGTCGTGTGCTCACGGCCATGGCCGGCTGCCCGCCTGGAGTTCCGATGATGTGTCATTTCCTCCTATCATTCCTCCAGAACCCTTGTGTGCTACGCATCTTACGATTGATTTGGTCAGTTCGTATTTACTTGCCCAAGCTTTTGACTCTCGATTTCTTCCTCCCTAAAAATATCAGGTCACTTTGGTTATAACCGTGGACCGAACCGATTTGTTGGTGGACCGAACTCTCGGTCTTTGATTTCTCTGAAGACCGATCGGTCTGGAAAATGAAAAAACCAAAATTCAGACAAAACCGAGACACTGAACCGATTTGTTCGGTCTAACCGAACGCCCAGGCCTATCTATGATAAATGAGTTGGGAGGCGAAATATTAAGACCCTATCTTTCTCTGTGTTCGATGGATGCCATTTGTTCTAAGAATATGCTTTGAGTACTAGCAATCATAGAAGACTATATGATGATTGAGTATGTGGAGCTCTTACTTAGAGTCTGTTGAATAAGTTGAATTGCAATTGTTTAGTGACTAAGAATATAGGTTGTTGAGTTTCAAGAGAATTCATTGTTTGAACCTTAACATGTGAATTCGTTGCTACTTTAACATGAGAAGTTATATGAGTAAGAATTGCTGTTATGATGCTAGGAAAAGTGATTGAAATTATCATTGATCAAGCTTATGCACTTTGCTAGCATTCACACTTCATAAATTATTTCTTTTATCATTTACCTACTCGAGGACGAGTAGGAATTAAGCTTGGGGATGCTGATACGTCTCCAACGTATCTATAATTTATGAAGTAACCATGCTGTTATATTATCATTCTTGGATGTTTTACAATCATTTTATAGCAACTTCATATCATTTTTTGGGACTAACCTATTAACATAGTGCCCAGTGCCAGTTGCTATTTTTTGCTTGCTTTTTACATCACAGAAAATCAATACCAAACGGAGTCCAAACGCAGCGAAACTTTTTGGAGAATTTTTATGGACCAGAAGACACAACTTGGGACAAAGAAGTACCAGAGGGGTGCCCCGAGGGGGGCACAACCTACCTGGGTGCGCCTGGGGGCCCAGGCGCGCCCTGGTGGGTTGTGCCCACCTCGGTGGCCTCCCGCAACGCCTCTTCGCCCTATAAATTGCCAAATATTCCAAAAACCCTCGGGGTAACCCTAGATCAAAAGTTCCACCGCCGCAAGCCTCTGTAGCCACGAAAAACCAATCTAGACCCTGTTCCGGCACTCTGCCGGAGGGGGAAATCATCACCGGTGGAAATCTTCATCATCCCGGCGGTCACCATGATGAGGAGGGAGTAGTCCACCCTCAGGGCTGAGGGTTTGTACCAGTAGCTATGTGTTTAATCTCTCTCTCTCTCTCTCTCTCGTGTTCTTGAGATGTCACGATCATGATGTATCGCGGGCTTTGTTAATATAGTTGGATCATATGGTGTTTTCCCCTCTCTATCTTGTTGTGATGAATTGAGTTTTTCCCTTTGAGATTTCGTTCTTATCGGATTGAATACTTTTATGGATTTGAGAACACTTGATATATGTCTTGCATATGAATACCTGTGGTGACAATGGGGTATTATATTGATTCACTTGAGATATGTTTTGGCACTCAACTCGCGGATTCCCGAGGTGACATTGGGGTAATCTATGCATAGGGGTTGATGCACGTTCTTGTCTTTGTTTCTCCGGTAGAGTATTGTGTTGGATTGAGTATTATGAATCTGAAATTGTTTGATGCATATCGTATAATCAACTCACGGATACTCGCGGTGACATTGGAGTATCTAGGTGACATTAGAGTTGGTTGATGTGTATCATATGGTGTTATTTTAGTACAAACTCTTGGTTAGATCGATCGGAAAGAATAGCTTGGTGTTATTTTAGTACGAACTCTAGGATAGATTGATCGGAAATAATAGCTTTGAGGTGGTTTCGTACCCTACGAAAAATTTCTTCTTATGTTCTCTGCTAGATAAGAACTTTGGAGTGATTCTTCATCGCACGTGAGGGATGGTTATATGATCCAATTATATTAGCATTGTTGAGAGATTGCACTAGCGAAAGTACGGACCCTAGGCCTCATTTTCTAGCATTGCAATACCGTTTGTGCTCCGTTTTATCAATTGCTACCTTGCTGTTTTTTATTGTTCCTATTACAAAAATAAATATCTACTACCATTACTACGCTTGTATCACCATCTCTTCGCCGAACTAGTGCACCTATACAAATTACCATTGTATTTGGTCTGTTGGGGACACAAGAGACTTTTTATTATTTGGTTGCAGGGTCGCTTGAGAGAGACCATCTTCATCCTACACCTCCCACGGATTGATAAACCTTAGGTCATCCACTTGAGGGAAATTTGCTACTGTCCTACAAAACTCTGCGCTCGGAGGCCCAACACGAGTCTACAAGAACAAGTTGTGTAGTAGACATCAAGGCATTTTCCAGCACTCTGCGGAGGGGGATTCGATCACGGAGGGCTCTACATCATCCTTGCTGCCCTTCCGATGATGCGTGAGTAGTTTACCACGGACCTACAGGTCCATAGTTAGTAGCTAGATGACTTCTTCTCTCTATTTGATCTTCAATACAATGTTCTTCTCGATGTTCTTGGAGTTCAATCCAATGTAATCACTTTTTGCGGTGTGTTTGTTGGGATCCAATGAATTGTGAGTTTATGATCAGATCTATTCATGAATATTATTTGAGTTTTCTGTGAACTCTTTTATGCATGATTGTTGTAGCATCGTATTTCTCTCCGATCTATTGATTTGGTTTGGCCAACTAGATTGATCTTTCTTGCAATGAGAGAGATGCTTTGTAATGGGTACAATCTTGCAGTGCTCAATCCCAGTGACAGAAGGGGACTATTTGCACACGAACACGTCACCGTGTACCCTCGACACCGGGGGTGATACACCGCAGCTCATGTCGAAGGAGACCCTGCCGGAAGCGCGGTATGCAAGCAATCCGGCGGGTGCTTTTGAGGACACAAAACCCCACACGCCCGGGAGGGACCCCGTCAGGGCGCGCGGTGGCTATGGGCTTCCCTAGGTCGACCTGATCGCCCCTAGGGCCTCGAGGTTCGCCGCCCTGCAACAAGAAGAACGAACGAAGAACAAGGAAGAAGAAGAACAAGGGAGAGAGATAAAAGTAAAGGTAAAAAGTGGTAGATGAATTGATCGATTGTGTGTTGTTCAATCGGCCGTCACCTCTCATCTATTTATGAGGCGGCTGGACTTTCCGTACAAGAAAAGGACTCCAAATTCCGTCCAAATCCTTTCAAAATTAGCAGAACTCGGATTAGGTATGTCTGAGATAGTAGTTAAGTTTTTCTGTTTCATAGGCCAAATACGCCCTCGGATGAAGACACGCCCAAAAGTAAATTTAACCGTTTTGATGAGGTGAACAACTTTCGTTTTGAACGTTTTTCAATTTGAGGCAGTCTTGAGGGCCGAATCGCTCGCGCAACCCATCAGACATCGTGTGTGATGCCCCGGGCCAGTTTTTACTCATGATAGGTCCGTAGTGCATTGGCTCCAACTTTTGCATACGACCTTGGAATGAGATGATTTTTATATCAAAACCGATCATTTCGACGAGACGAAGGCAATCCGTATATAAACTTTTCTCATATGACGCTGTCTTGGAGGTCTAATCGGCTGAACAGTACTCTATATACAAAATCTAGTACTTCGAGCACAACTTCGGCCCTTGAGATGAGATTGGATGGCGATGGCCCAAACTTCAAAGATGTTCATGTCGACAATACAGAACTTTTTTATGTAGATCACTCCTTCATTTGATACCATCTTAATTATGTTCTTGACCGTGCCAAAATCTGGTGTCAACACATGCCTCCTGTTTTTCGGCAAAACTTGTGTGCCGAAAAATAACTTGCATGAATTTTGTTCTAAGCGCGATGTCAACACTCCATCAGCCATTTTGTACATGCTTAGGAAGATAAGTATATATCGGCCATTTAGATTAGAAACAAAAGTGAAGCTAATCGAACATATGATGATTTGGTAATACCCTTTCATGATGTAAGAAATTATATTGCATCCATAGATTAAAATAAGCCCATTGAGGGTAACCAATCATACCTGATGACGAATTCCATGGCATAGGCATCAACAACATAGTTGAAGAATATGGATAATGTGTGGCCGAAGATGTTGAAACCTTCGGCTTGGTCCATCATAGTTTTCACTATTTTCCTTCTTCACCTTTGTCGCACTTCTTGTAATGGAAGCTTGCACATAATTCTTATTTTGAGTACTTCCTTTGGGAACCCATACCATGTTCCTTTCTTCAAGTTCTTGTGCACTAAGTTTTTTTAATTTCTTGATAAGCCGAGTGAGCACCCCAGCTGTGATTTTGTTTGAAGCAATGGCAATTCCTATTTTACCTTGTGCACTCTCAACTTCTTCTCTTCAGATTTGGCACTTGATTGACTTGCCTCATTTCCTTTAGTAGCCAATGTCAACACTTTAATCGGCTCTTTTTCATTTGAGATCAAATCTGAAGTGGCACTCTTATGACCATCTTTTTTAACACGGTAAACTTGCTTAACCACCTCTTTCTTGTTCCTTGAGCTCTGGACCGATTCCTTATGATTGGAACGGTCTTTGACATGTGATTGTTCAAATGTTTATCTTTTTGGAGCTGCATAATGTTTGTGAGATGGTCTAAAATAAGATGAAGAATGTGCCATTGTATCATATATGTCCCACGATGGATATGAATTTACATGATCATAGGAAGGTATCCATGGCATTGGCATTGGCGGCACAAAATATGAATATGAATATACTACATTAGAATTCTCATTTTGCCAATACCGATCCTCGGGTTTGCGCCTAGGGGGTGGTCTTGATGCTCTTGAATTACTTGGCCGATAAGCATTGTTCTCCTCACTTATCTTCTGATATTTTTCCAATAGCTGCGTGAAAGTGACTTTCGGCTTTTTACCTTTGTGCTTACCTTGGCCTTTGCTTTCTTTGTTTGTGCTTGCACCGATCTTTGGATTTTCTTGTTGCCCCCCAGTACTTGGCGTCTTTTGCGCAACCTTGATGGAATTCCCGCCTTCAAAAATATTTTCATTGTGCTCTTGAACAACTTCTTTACTTGAAAACTTGATCCCATCATCCACAGTTTTTACCTTCTCATGTTTAAATGGATCGGCTTGAAGCAGCCGATGCAAAAATCGTTTTCCATCAGGACCAATCGGAATAAACTGGTCATCTCTTGGTGTCTCAACAAATTTCAATCGTCCTTTATGAATGGTCGATTAACTATTTGATGAAACATATTGAAATCCTCAAAATTATGTTTGAACGAATGATGCAACCTACAATATATTCGTCCTTGAATTGATGGCTTGACATGGTGATCAAGAATTCTTATGTAATTATTTTTCCGCAACAAATCAAATATTTGATCACACATGCTTGAATTGAAGATAAACCTTTTATTCTCTAGCCGATCGTGCTATGAGAACGGCTTTGGAGTTAAGCAAACGAATGGTTCAGATTTTGCATTAACCCATTCAGCTATGCATTGTGTTTCGCACTCTATCTCCGATGTCTTTGAAAAGGAAATTATACTATCATCGGTTTTCTCAACAGAGTATAACCTTGGCTTTAAATTTCTGAAATCAAAGTAGTTAGAACATACATGTCTCAATTGAGACCATGCGTAAGCCAAGTATGAAGCAAGCAAAGATACCCAATTAGATATGAACTTTAAATAAAGCAATGGGAAAAACTTTGGCTGCAACAATAAGTCACTATCGGTCTTTATAAATGGCACAATTGGTTGGCCGATATGTTCTATAACAATTTTATTGCTAACAAGTAAATTACCCTTCTTCATTGGTCTTTCAAAATTACTTATGAGAATTTTTCTTATAGAAGCATCAATAATAAAGTTGCGACCAAATTGGAAGATAGGTAAATCACTTGCTAGACATACCTTTTCAAACACGTTGGGAAAGCATGATGGTTGCGTTACTTGAACGATATGTTGTTCCTCTTTCGAATAGCTCCCCAACACCTTGTCGTCCTCTTTTTCTTGAACAGATTCGGCATACGTAATATTTGATTCGGTCTTTTCAATAACCGAATTAACTTTGTTATCCGAATCACCACTTTTTTTGATAATTCTATCCACACCCAATGTTTTTTCTTTTTGACATAATCTAGCTTGTATTGCAGCAGAATTAATAGGCTTTCCCTCTTTTATTAATTCATGTAGAACATCATTGCATTCATCCCAAAAAGACGTGAGATTTTTCTTAATGACCCAATCTGGATAGAATTGCCCCCCGACACTTTTAAACTCTTTCGATAACGAGGTGTCGTCGAAATTCTGTAATTGTGCAGGGAAAACATTGTATGCTATGATACTAGGTGAAGACACATGTGATCCTACAGAATTTTCACTTATTCGGCTATTAGCGTGAAGGTGCGAAGCCGAATTATGAATACCTATAGTTGCATATGGTGCCAAAAAATTAGTAGCATGAGGTGTAGCATATGATGATTGAGGGTAATTGGCCAGATAACTAGTAGCAGCATGGCCAATTCCCCTATCCACTGGCATGTTTGGATTAACATATTGCAAGTTAGTTACTGATGAATAAAAAGGTGAAACACTTTGTTGCGTACTATCGGAAGTTCCTATGTGAGGTGTTTCAACTTGATTAACCGAACTCATCATGTTGTTCATCGGCATATGGATTTGTGGGGTTGCCGATGCATGGGAGTTGGAATACATATGTTGCATGTTGCTAAAATTATATGAGGTAGAAGCATGAAGATTTTGCTGCATCGGCTCTTGCACATAATTAGATGCATGATTGATAAAGCTAGGGCTAGCCGATACATTATGCTCATTAGATAATCTAGCAACAACATATGCATTATTTCATCTACATATGTGAATTGGGTATTCATATTACCTTTGTAGATTGCAAACCCTAGATGACGATCTATTCGTAGCAAGAACGGGCCGGAGACCGTTCAAAGCTTCATCCCCAGCGGAGTCGCCAAAAAGTGTGTTCGCACATGAACACGTCACCGTGTACCCTCGACGCTGGGGGTGATGCACCGCAGCTCACGTCGAAGGAGACCCGGCCGGAAGCGCGGTGCGCAAGCAATCCGGTGGGTGCTTTTGAGGACCCGAAACCCCACACGCCCAGGAGGGACCCCGTTAGGGCGCGCAGTGGCTATGGGCTGCCCTAGGTCGACCTGATTGCCCCTAGGGCCTCGAGGTTCGCCGCCCTGCAACAAGAAGAACGAACGAAGAACGAGGAAGAAGAAGAACAAGGGAGAGAGATAAAAGTAAGGTAAAAAGTGGTACATGAATTGATCGATTGTGTGTTGTTCAATCGGCCATCACCTCTCATCTATTTATGAGGCTGCTGGACTTCCGGTACAAGAAAAGGACTCCAAATCCCTTCCAAATCCTTCCAAAATTAGCCGAACTTGGATTAGGTATGTCTGAGACAGCAGTTGGGTTTTTGTGTTTCACAGGCCAAATACGACCTCGGATGAAGATGCGCCCAAAATCAAATTTAACTATTTTGACGAGAGGTCAATTTCGTGTCGAACGTTTTTTGATTTGATGCCATCTTGAGGACCGAATCGCTCGCGCGACCCATCAGACATCGTGTGTGATGCCCCGTGCCAGTTTTTACTCATGATAGGTCCACAGTGCATTGGCTCCAACTTTTGCATACGGCCTTGGAATGAGATGATTTTTATATCAAAACCAATCATTTCGACGAGACGAAGACAATCTGTATATAAACTTTTCTCATATGAGGCTGTCTTGGAGGTCTAATTAGCCGAACAGTACTTTATATACAAAATCTAGTACTTCGAGCACAACTTCGGCCCTTGAGATGAGATTGGATGGCGATGGCCCAAACTTCAAAGATGTTCATGTCGAAAATACGGAACTTTTTTATGTAGATCACTCCTTCATTTGAGACCATCTTAATTATGTTCTTGACCGTGCCAAAATCTGGTGTCAACAGGGACATGCACGTATTTGTATTGTTGCTATTAAGGGTAAAAGATGGGGTTTATTCATAAGTGATTTTATCTTGTCTACATCATGGCATCTTGCTTAAGGCGTCACTCCGTTTTTTATGAACTTAATACTCTAGATGCATGCTGGATAGCGGTCGATGTGTGGAGTAATAGCAGTAGATGCATCCAGGAGTCGGTCTACTTGTGTTGGACGTGATGCTTATATACATGATCATTGCCTTGGATATCGTTATAATTATTTGCTTTTCTATCAATTGCCCAACAGTAATTTGTTTACCCACCGTATGCTATTTTCAAGAGAGAAGCCTCTAGTGAAAACTATGGCCCCTAGGTCTATCTTTTATCATATATTAAAACCAAAAATACCTTGCTGCATTTTTACTTTATTTATTTTATTTTGTATTTTTGTCTGATCTATCTATCAAACACCACACAATTTAATCTTGCTCGTAATCGTCGAGGGATTGACAACCCCTTGTTCGCATTGGGTCGCAAGGATTTGTTGTTTGTGTGCAGGTGCTGCTAACGAGTTGTTGCTTGGTTCTCCTACTGGATTGATAATCTTGGTTCTTAACTAAGGGAAATACTTATCTCTACTATACTGCATCATCCTGTCCTCTTTGGGGAAATCCCAACGCAGTTCACAAGTAGCCATGCTACAGAGTTAGCCAAGTTAGTATCAGAGGCAGCCGTTGCCGTTAGGTGCCATGCACGTATCCTCCCAATATGGATTCAGTATAGGAATGACAAAGACAAAACCCAGTTTAACACCTTCCTCAACCATTTATCTGAAAGTATGGATATTTATGGAAATTAGTAATATCGTCTTGTTATGTCTCATACTTTCTAGGTTGTTGGTAATAAGACTCCCATAATTTTCAACAGATGAGGTTCAAGTTGGATCGCTAAGATGATGCAACCAGACAAGCATGCACTCATCTTTTCAAGTCTGCTCTGCGTCAATATCGGTATAACCTGAGGAAAACTCACTTTGAAGGCAAGGCTAACAGTGAACTTGCCCAAACATCTCCAGCGAAAAATATAACGGATGAAGAATTGAGAGCCCTTGTTAAACATTGGTCTGATCCAAAGTATCAAGTGTGTTATATATATGGGATCAGATCACATCACTACAAAAAAAAAGACAAATCCGTGACATTTTGGCCCGAATGAATTTTTTTCTGTCATGCTTATGACACTTCTATGACGATAATTGTGACAAAAACACGTATCATCATAGATGTGGTGGGCTCCTACTTCTATGACAAAAAATCATGACAGAAAATGGGCTTTTCATCCTGGGCGGGCCGGAGACGCACCTGCATGACATTCTTTGGGCCGTCCATGATGGAAAAAATCATGGTAGAAGCAAGAGCGAGGAAAATATCGGGGAGTTCCCGGTTACGATGGGTGGTCGGGGCCGAGCGATGCACGAAGGTTTGCGCGTTTCTTTCGTATACGCGTGTGTGTGTGAGGCGTTGGCTAACTGAACCCGAGCGATCGCACTAGCTACGTTACTGAACCCGAGCGATCGATCCCTTGGCTGTTAACTGAATCCGAGCGATTCATTCGCTGCTGACTAAACCCGAGCGATTCCTTCGCTGCTGCTGCTAACTAAACCCGAGCGATCGATCACTGCTGCTGCTTACTGAAGCCGATCGAGCCCCCATGCGAGACGTAGCCAGCCGGTGTTGGGTTACCTCTCGATGAACAGTGACCGTTGCTACCATGCGCGCGGTACGTAGAACGAGTCAAGACGTGGTGAGTCAAGCCGGTTGGTTGGCTGTGGATGAACAGTTCCCGGTGGGGGTTGGATGAACAGGACCCCGTGGTAGTAGGCCGTTGCCGCTGTATGAACAGGACCCCGAGGAGGCCGCCGCACCCCAGCCGGTTGGGGGTGGATGAACAGGACCCCGTGGAGGCTCTATGAACAGTAGCCGGTGGAGGCTGGATGAACAGTAGCCCGTGGATGAACAGTAGCTGGTGGAGGCTGGAGGAAGTCGATGGTGGATGAACAGTAGCCCGTGGAGGCTGGAGCGAGGCAGTAGACGGTGGCTGAACAGGACCCCGTTTCGACCATAGGCGCTCCAACAGAAGTCCGTTTCCTTCGTTTTGCGGTATGCTAGACCCCTCCCAATCAACAGGACCCTGTTTCGACCGTAGGCCCTCGAAAAGAAGTCCATTTCCTCCGTTTTGCGGTATGCCAGACCCTTCCTAATGAATAGTACCCCATTTTGACCGTACGCAGTCGAACAGAAGGCCATTTCCTTTGTTCTGCAGTATGCCAGACCTCGTTTCGGCTGTTCCGTCCAAGCCGGTTGGCTCCCGATGAACACGACGTATTCCGACCCAGTCGGTTGCCTCCCGATGAACACGAAGCTGTTTTCTCCGTTGCGACCAAGCCGGTTGGCTACCGATGAACAGGACGACATCGCTGTACGCGTTCGAGACCACGCCCGTATGTATGTACATAGCCGTATTTACTTTCTTGCAGCGTGGCTGTACGTACGTGTACACGATATAGACGGGACTCCGTGACATGCCACGTCCACGCCTCTACTACGACACGTGCTGCTCCTTACTCAGCCATGGTTCATCACTGCAGAGAGACCGATCGACCAGTATGTGTTGACACTGGATTTTGGCATGGTCAAAAACTTAATTAGGATGACCTCAAATGGAAAAGGACCTTCGAGTTTGTATGCAAAAGTCAAAGGCAAACACTTTGCGGACTGGTCCTAAATAAAAAGATGACGCAAGGGACCAGACACTTACCTGGATGGTGTCTGATGAGTCGCGTAAGTTATTCAGCCTTTGCCGGCTGAATAAATCTTGCCGGCCGCGGGAGTCTTGCCGAATCTGAAAGAAGAACTTGCCAGCGAGAGGCTTGTCGGGTCCGAGTAAAAGGCTTGCCGGTTCTGAATGCTTGCCGGTCTTAAGTGCTTGCTGGTTATGAATGAACTTGCCAGCAAGAAGCTTGCCGGCGAGAGGCTTGCCGAGTCCGAGTAAAAGGCTTGCCAGTTCTGAATGCTTGCTGGTCCTAAGTGCTTTCTGGTTATGAATGCTTGCCGGTCTTGAGGTTTGCCGGATCTGAAAGAAGAACTTGCCAGCAAGAAGCTTGCCGACGAGAGGCTTGCCGGGTCCGGGTAAAAGGCTTGCGATCTTGAGGCTTGCCAGGTCTGAAAGAAGAGTTTGCCGGCGAGAGGCTGCTCGCTGGTCTTGAGTGCTTGCCGGTTATGAATGCTTACCGGTCTTAAGTGCTTGCTGATTTGGGAGGCTTGCCGGATTTAGTGAAGATCCAACCAGAAGTTGGAGATGGGCCCTAAAAGTCATAAATACGGCCTTAAAAGGAGAAGTGGCACGCGTGGTATTATGCAGATCGTCGAGACGGACAAGTTTGATGTTGAATTCGACTCCATCTGAGTTAGGTTGCGATTTCTACAGCCCACGCAAAAGCAGGACAGAAGTATGGGACAGATCCAAGCCAAATCCAAGTTGGACTAGAACTAGGACTTTTTAGGACGTGAATTGATGTAATATTCTTGTAAGGGAAGCCTAGATGAATACATTACTTGTACAGGAAGTCCAGCCGCCTCTTATATATGTTGGGGGTGACGGCCGATTGAACAACACACAATCGAACAAATCAATATACTACTTTTTCATCTACGTTTTATCTCTCCACCGTTTTTCTCTCTAGTTCTTTGCTGTTCCTCGAGTTTGAGAGCTGCGAATCCCGAGGCTCTATGGGCGAGCGAATCGACCTAGGGCAGCCCATAGCCGCCGCACTCCCTGACGGGGTCCCTCCCGGGCGTGCGGGGTTTCGGGTCTGCAAAAAAGCGCCCGCCGACTGTCTTGCGTATCGCGCTGTCGGTCGGGTCTCCTTCGACGTGAGCTGCGGTGCATCACCCCCGGCGTCGAGGTACACGTGACATGTTCATGTGTCAACACACTTTTTGGCGACTCCGCTGGGGACTAAAGATCAATCATCATCATCATCCATCATGTCTGGCAACGACAAGATTCCCAAGCCCTCGGAAATCAACACCGATAACATAATCAAGCCCAATTTTGAGGAGTTATCGGAGGAACATAGCCAAGATTATGAGGAGTACAAGAAGGCATGTGAAGAGAAGGAGATGCAGGAGTTCCTTGCTAAGTTCAAGAAGGATCGTTAAGGCAATATCACTCCGGTTGGAGAAATCAAGTTTCCCCCTCTTCATGATGAACAGGTTAAACCCCCTGTGAGTAATACCTTCTCTCCCGAGGTATGGGCTGAAATTGATAGTCGCATTACTGATAACCCACAAGTATAGGGGATCGCAACAGTTTTCGAGGGTAGAGTATTCAACCCAAAATTATAGATTCGACACAAGGGGAGCCAAAGAATATTTGTAAGTATTAGCAGCTGAGTTATCAATTTTGTAACACCCTCCATGTAATGGCCACTGTGATCATCTGCTAAGTATGCCAAGTCAACTTCATTTGCAGTGCCTAGCCACTTTGGTTAAATATTCAACTCAGATTCTATTATGAAAATCAATTCAAATTCAAAAGTGAAATATGAAGTTGCTCAAAACTTGTGGGAAAAATGTTCACCTTATAGCAAATAATCCAAAACCAGTAGATGTTAAGGAGCACAACATCATCATCAATTCAAAATGGCATGAGCATTTAAAACAATGCCAAAAGGAGCATTTTAAATGCCATATTCATTTTTGTAAATTCCAAATGAATTCCAAAAATGCCCAAACTTTTTGTGGCAGTGCCAACCATTGCCTAGTAATTGATTTGGCAAGTCTCATATTTTACAAAAGTCAAATGGACTAAAAAATAAAAAGTAACAGAAAAGAATAAAAGAAAACAGAAAAATAAAAAGAAAAGAGGCAATGTGCACTGGGCCTAAGTGCACAGTGCCCCGAAACCGGCCCAACTGGCCCATTCCTCCTTCTCTCCCCTACGTGTCGCCACCGCCGTGGTCGAGCGCGCGCGCGCCGGTGCGGCGTTGACACCGCGGCGCCACCGACGCTACTGGAGAGGTCGAGGGGATAAGGGAGCCTCGTCCATCTCCCCTGGACCCCTCATCCACTTCTCCACTCTCCCCTCGCTCTCCCCCATCCAATTTCTTCGGCGACCGAGCGCCATCGCCGCCGCACCTCGCTGTTGCCGCGGCCACCGTCGACGCATCGCCTCGCCGTTCTGTCCGCCGCCTTCGCCGACCTCGACTTCCTCGTCCTCGACCACGAGCGCGAGCAGGAGAGCCCTGCTATGCCGGGATCGAGCCGTTCCCTTTGCTTCGGCCGCCGGTGATCTTCCTCCTCTCCGGCGACATCTGCTGCTACTAACCTGTCGAGGGCCTACGTGTGCGCCGCGCGGTGAGCTCCTCCGCCTACTGCTCCTTTCCATTAGCCCATACACGCGCCATAGCTAGCTGCCATCGCGCCCGAGCTCTGCTCGCCGTCGACGAGCTCGTGGCCGTGGCCACAGCCCCGGTCACGCTTGCCCGAGCCCACGACCGTGCTCCTGGTGATCCCAGGAGCCCAACGAGCTCGAGCACATGCCTCCCCGCGCCTCCTAGCATAGTTCCCGTCGAGGTTCCGTATGCGCAGCCGCCGTAGCTCATCGCCGGTACCGATCCCGGTGACCATTTGGTCCGACGCCGCCACCAAACGATGCGGCATCAAATGCCCGATCGAACGCAAGTGGCCGCACTCGAAACGGGCCACTATAGCGCGATTCCGACACGTTCCGGCGATCTTCCGCCGCTGGAGAGGTCGCCGGCGTGTTTCCGGCCGCCGCGCTGACCTGGCCACTGGTGGGGCCCGCTCGGTGAGGCTGCCAGTGGGTCCCCCATGTGAAGTTGACCAGGTTGACCGAGTCAACACTGGTTACTATTCACCCTATGACTATGACATGTGGGCCCCCTGCGCTTAATTAAGCTAATCAGCAAATTAGTTAATTCTGTTAACTAACTGAGTCACTGATAGGCTGGGCCCACACCCCTAATTAATTCTGATAGTTAATTTAATCCACAGTTAAGCCAACAGAGGCTGACATGTGGGGCCCACATGTCAGGTTTGACTCTGGTCAGCTCTACTGACTACTGACGTCACTCCTACGCAATGCTGATGTCATAATTCCCTTTTCTGTTAAATAAATAAATTCCAAAAACTGCAAAAATCTTTGAAAATTCATAACTTTTAAACCGTAGCTCAGATTGAAAAACTTAAAACATGAAAGTTGATCAGAACGACAAGATGAATTTAATCGTGTCGTCTGTTTCAATGCCGGAACCCCCTACGTAGGAGAACCCGTAACTTTCCGTCCGTTTCCGGTAGATGAATAGTGCATATACATCGGATAATAAATCCAACTTAAATCCTAAAATAACTAAAATGACTTAGACAAATCTTTAGGCAACCCTGCACTGCATCCTAGGCATGGCATGCTCTGTGTTGCAATATTGCTGTGTATTTATTTGTTTCCTTCCCCTCTTCTCCCTCGGTAGACCCCGACGTCGACATAGCTCCCGAGACCGACGCAGCTCCGGAGGTCGACTACGCCCCTGACGATCAGACCCTTGCCACCGAGCTTCCAGGCAAGCACCCCCCTTTTGAGCATTCCGATACCGCCTACTCTCTTCTCTCTTATGCTTGCATTAGAAGTTATTGTTGCTGCTGTTATCCTATTTCTGCTGCATAGCCTATTTATTGTAACCTGCTATTGTTACCTACCTGCTTATCCTAAACTGTTTAGTATAGGTTGGGTAGAGACCCAGCAGAGACCCCAGTTTATCCCGACTGCCCCGCTGGATCATCAGAAGACCCGATCAATGGGAACGAAGATCAGGCCCCGGCACCGCACATCACTTCCCCTTAGTTGCTCGACACTACTGGGTTACTATCAAGTGCCGAGGGTGATACCTCGTCAGCACTTCTGATGATAACCTTGTAGGTTAGTTAATCGGACCTGGTCAGCGAGGGTGATTCCTCCTACACCACCCCGATAACGACACCGTCGCGCAACTCCTCAAGAGTGGACCTCGAGGGTGATTCCTCCTCCGTTCACCTTGATGTTTCGTCAGGTGGGGATCCAACGAGGGTGATGCCTCGGATTCCTTCTTGATATAGTAGCCACACGTATACCTTTACATTATTGTTGATACTATTTATTCTGGATAAAGACGGGTCGGCCCTGAGGGGTACCCGCACGAGTTTATGATGAGAGTGATATGGAGTCGGGTTGACCTGGAAGGTGCCTGTGAGATATCTACGAGGCGTGGCCAGGCATTCTTAGCCCTTGCCACAAGTCCTCGAGACGGGGCGACGGGGTCACATCTTTCGTGAGTCTCTGCTCGTTACCGCACTACCAACACACTAACGGTTTGGATATTTGATCCGAGGGGCCTCTGGCCTGATAGCACTAACCATCACATGGGCATAGTATGGGCGTTCTGCGTCGTATACTTCAGCCGGACCTTAATAGACGTCAGAGACTGAGCAGCGCGCGCTGGGTTGGACTGGTAACGCCATGTGCTTGTATAAGGGGGGCTAGGTCTGCTCACCGGCCGCGTTCGCAATGTGCAGGAGCGTCCGGGGTGATGGCCCAAGACCCCTGGGTGCCTAGGTTTAGTCCGGCGTGCTGACCTATCTGTTAAGTATTCGGTTGGGTTGCGGCGTATCGTTTGGCCGAGGCCGGGCGTGACCCAGTAAAGTGTGTCCGGCCAGAGTTAAGCAAGCGTGGTGGGTAAGTTGGTGTTCCCCTGCAGGGAAGAACTAATCTATCGATAGCCTGTCCTACGGTAGTGGACACTTGAAGTTGTATCCCGATCGGTACAACTAGAACTGGTGACTTGAGATGATAACTGGATAGTATGGCTCTGGGATTGCTTTCTCGCAGGGAGTCAAGGAAGAATCTCTGGGCGAGGTTGTTAACTTTACTACTACTTTACATTATGTTAATCTGCACTCTTCTAATGCTGCAAGACCGATGAAGATGCTAGAAAATGCTAGTCTTCGATAGGACTAGGCCTTCCTCTCTATTCTGGCATTTCTGCAGCCCAATCCACATATACAGCCCTCCTTTGAAAATGTTGCATATGTAGTATAGATCCTTGCTTGCTGAGTACTTCGGATGAGTACTCACGTTTGCTTTGCTTTCTTTTTCTCCCCATTTTCATTTGCCGAAACCAAATGACGGAGCCCCCGAGCCAGCTGCCCCCGCCGACGGCTACTACTACTACTACCCTCCCGGCGAGTACTACTACGATGAGCCGACCGATGACCAGGAGTAGATTCGGAGGGTCCTAGGCAGGAGGCCTACGCCTTTTGATCATAGTGTTTTATTTTGCCCCGCCTTTCTAAAGGCTTATCTCTATTTCTGTAATATATCTGTACCTAGATATCTGATGCTTCCGCTGACACTTGTATGCCATCGAGCTATGTATTCGAGCCCTCGAGGCCCTGGCTTGTAATATAAAGCTTGTATGACTTTATTTATGCCTTAGAGTTGTGTTGTGATATCTTCAAGTGAGTCCTTAGGCTTGATCGTGTGCATTTGCGTGTATGGTTAGTGCACGATTAAGCCAGGGTCATCACAAATTCAACCACACCTGGAGATTAATTATCTGCAGGAAAGTGATTAGTAGCAAAGTAGTATGATAGTTTTGATAATAGTAGCAGCAACAATAGTCACGGTAACAGTGATAGCAGTGATATTGTAGCAAGTGCAACGGTGACAGCAGTAGTAACTTAGCAGAAACAATATACAGGAAAATTGTAGGCATGGGATCGGTAATTTGTTGGATGATATTCATCATGAGACAGTTATAACCTAGGGCAATACGTCACTAGCTCCAGTTCATAAATATAATATAGGCATGTATTCCGTAAATAGTCATACGTGCTTACGGAAAGAACTTGCATGACATCTTTTGTCCTACCCTCCCGTGGCAGCGGGGTCCATATTGGAAACTAAGGGATATTAAGGCCTCCTTTTAATAGAGAACCGGAACAAAGCATTAACACATGGTGAATACATGAACTCCTCAAACTACGGTCATCACCGGGAGTGGTCCCGACTATTGTCACTCCGGGGTTGCCGGATCATAACACATAGTAGGTGACTATAACTTGCAAGATCGGATATAGAACATAGATATGATGGTGATAACATAAACGGTTCAGATCTGAAATCATGGCACCCGGGCCCAAAGTGACAAGCATTAAGCATGGCAAAGTCATAGCGACATCAATCTCAGAACATAATGGATACTAGGGATCAAGCCCTAACAAAACTAACTCGATTACATGATGAATCTCATCCAACTCCTCACCGACCAGCGAGCCTATGAAGGAATTACTCACTCCCGGTGGGGAGCATCATGGAATTGGCGATGGAGAAGGGTTGGTGATGACGAAGATCGAAGATCCCCCTCTCCGGAGCCCCAAACGGACTCCAGATCTGGCCTCCCGATGAAGAACAGGAGACGGCGGCGGCTCCATCTTGCGAAACGCAATAATTCTTTCTCCCTGATTTTTTTCTCTGGAAAAATAGGATTTTATAGCGTCGGTTTCAGGGTCTGCGGGGCCACCAGGTGGGGACAACCCACCTGGGCACGCCTGGGGGGGCAGGCGCGCCCTGGTGGGTTGTGCCCACCCAGGTGCCCCCTCAGGTGGCTCTTGGCTCCGGAAATTCTCTTATTTTGTATAAAAATTCCTCGCAAAGTTTCGTTCCATTCCGAGAACTTTTATTTCTGCACAAAAACAACACCATCGTAGTTCTGCTGAAAATAGCATCAGTCCGGGGTTAGTTTCATTCAAATCATGCAAATTAGAGTCCAAAACAAGAGGAAAAGCATTAGGAAAATTAGATACATTGGAGACGTATCAACTCCCCCAAGCTTAAACCTTTGCTTGTCCTCAAGCAATTCAGTTGATAAACTGAAAGTGAAAAAGAAAAACTTTTACGAACTCTTTTGCTCTTGTTTGCATAAATAAGCTTAAACAGCACCCAGGTTTTCAGCCAATATTATAACTAACCATGTCGACAATAACTCTTAAAAATTATATTAACTCATATCAATGACATAATCAGCTAGCGAGCAATAATAAGATATCTCAAATAGCAACACGTTATTAAAACAACCACGATATAATATGACAATAGTGGTATCTCGCTAGCCCTTTCTGAGACCGCAAAACATAAATGCAGAGCACCTCCAAAGTTCAAGCAGCGACTAAACATTATAATTCGTGGTAGAAAAGATCCAGTCATGATGCACCCAACATTAACTACACACAATGCATAAGCATGACAGCAGTGCTCTCAGGTTCTGGCGCTTATTTGAGAAGGTGATGACACAACATAAAAGTAAATAGATAGTCCCTTCGCAGAGGGAAGCAGTGATTTGCAGAGGTGCCAGAGCTCAAAGCTTAAATTGAGAGATAAATACATTTTGAGAGGCATACTTTTCCCACCAACGAAAACGACTTAGAGTTTCCAATACTTTCCATGCTAGATATATCATAGGCGGTTCCCAAATAGAAAATAAAGTTTATTCCTTTTTCCACCATTTCTTTCACTTTCCATGGCTAGCCGTATCCACGGGTGCCCTCCATACCAACACTTTCCAAGGAATTTATTATTTGACAACATAAAGTAAATTCATTTTTCATTTCGGGATTGGACATCCCTAATACCTTTGCCGTACTCTTGTGCAATGACAAGTGAATAAACACTCATCGTGAGAATAACACATCTAGCATGGAAAAATATCGGCCACCCCTCACCGCCTCTCGAGCGGTACGAGCACACAAAAGAGAAATTTATTTTGAAAATTAGAGATGGCACATGCAAATTTACTTAGGACGGCAGGGTAATACCGCATATGGGTAGGTATGGTGGACTCATCTGGAATAACTTGGGTTTCAGGTTTTGGATGTACAAGCAGAATTCCCACTTAGTACAGGTGAAGGCTAGCAAATAGGTTGAGAAGTGGCCAGCTAGAGAGCAACAACGGTCATGAACATGCATTATGCATAAGTTACATTGGACACTAGCATGAGTAGGATATGAACACCATGAACATAAATATCATAGAGGCTATGTTGGTTTTGATTCAACTACATGCATGAACATGTGCCAAGTCAAGCCACTCGAACATTCAGAGGAGGATATCATATCATCATACTTCATCACAATCATTTTAACGCAATGTTGATATCCAAGATGAATCATTATCCACTCCTAGCTACTTATGCATGGCATGAGAAACTATAATCTCTAATTGTCATTGCAAACATGTCTAATCATAATGGGCTTAATCATGGATACTATGTTAAACATATTTACAAAAATAGAACAAGTCGAGTTCATACCTGTTTCTCTCTGCCACGGCCAGTTCATCGAATATCGTCATTATTGCCTTTCACTTGCACGACCGAACGATATGAAAATGATAATAGTGAAAGAGTGCCGTGGACTAAGTTGGAATCTGCAAACATTTTATTCAAAAGGAGAAGACAAGGTAAATTGGGCTCTTTGTTAGATTAACAATAATGCATATGAGAGCCACTCAACATTTTCATCGTGGTCTTCTCCTCGGTATGACTCAATAAAAGAAAAGAAGTTTAGAAAAACACACTGAAATATTTTTTGAGTTTTTGGTTTTCTGAAAGAAAGCAAATAAAAAGGGAAAAGCAAAAACGAGAAAAACTATTTACACGGGAAAGCTCCCAACAAGTAAAAGAAGAACAAAGAAATCTTTTTGAGTTTTCTTTTTAGTGCTACAACAATTTAAACTAGGAAGAAAAATCAAAAAGAAGCAAGAAATATATTTTTGGATTTTCTCAAAGTTTTTCAAACACACAAGAAGAAAGCAAGAAAATAATTCTAACATGGATAATACAATGAAAAAGTGTGGACACCGGCAACTGAAATGTGCGAACATGAATGTAAAGTCGGTGAGAAATACGTACTCCCCCAAGCTTAGGCTTTTGTCCTAGCTTGGTAATAAGTCAATAGCCTGGATAGTAGTCGGAGTGGTAGCTCACGGAGGCTCTTGGTTCGGATGTCTCAGCCTGCCGTGCAGCCACAACCGCCGCGTTGTGGGCTCGGGCCTCGCTCTCAAGAACAAAATAGCTTCCCCTGCTGCGATAATCAAAGAGAGCAGGCACAGGCAAATATGTGTATACAATGGACTTTTGGTTAAACAACAATTGTAGGTGAAATTATCAGGTTTACCCTTAAGGATCTTATGACGCTTCACAGCATCAAAGTATAAATATTGCGTGGGTAAAATAGGGTCATAAGGTAAAGGTGAAACACCCAGCTCTCTCGCTAAGCGTGTGGCATAAATTCCACCATAAAAATAACCACTATTAGCGTTGTGCTGCAACCTACGTGCAACAATCGCTCCAAGATTATAGCTTTTGTCACTGGTGAGAGCGGCGTGTAAGAGGCTCAAGTCTGGAGCACAAAGTGTACTACAATCTTGTTTGCCTACAATACATTTCCCAGTGAATAATGCAAAGTATTGAATTGCGGGAAAATGAATGCTCTTTATTCTACCTTGCGTCACTCCCCTATTATCACCGTAGCAAAGGCTAGACAAAAATGTTTCGAACTCAGCTCTTGGTGGTTCATCAAGCGAACCCCAGAATGGAATTTTGCAGTGATGAGCAAACCTTTCTAGTGATAAGGTAAATGAATTTTCATACAGTTTAAATGACACCCTAGACTCACGGGGATGGAATTTAAATCCTTTGACAAATGATTCAGTGAGAGTGTGGTGTTGATTGCACTTATCTGATATGTAGGGACCGAGGTCGGCATTGTGAACATATTGCTCAAATTCCTCCTTAATGCCCACACTCACCATATAATCATCGCATGGCCATAAGCATGTTTTGGTGGTGGCATCTCGTATGGAACTTTCACTTGGTTCAACATAAGACCGACGAGCGGAGCTGTCACTAGAAGATGCCCCCGAGGATCTCCTCCTCGAAGAACTCCTTCCAAAGAGGTTCATCATATTCGCGTACAATTTTCAAGCAACAATCCCCAGAAACAGTTTCGGAAAAGGAGCTTCGAGCAAAGAGATCAAAATCCACGGGTTTGAGAGCAAGAACACGAGAGCAAGAGCAATGGTGAATTTTTTCTAGAGGTAGGTGATGATGTGGGATGAAGAGATAAGTGAGGGGGCCCACGTGGGGACCACAACCCACCAGAGCACGCCTGGGGGTCCTGGCGCGCCCAGGTGGGTTGTGCCCACCTGGTGCACCTCCCTCTAATATTATTTACACCAGAAATTCTTAAATATATAGAAAAAAATCGTATTAAATTTTCAGGGCATTCTGAGAACTTTTATTTTTGGGTCATTTTTTATTGCACGGGAAAAATCAGAAAACAGACAAAACATGGCATTTTATTTTATTTAACTAATAGGAACAGAAAATAAAAGGTAGGGACAGAAGGTAGTGCTCACTAAATTCATCAACTTCATACCTCTCAAAAATGATCCATTAATAAGGTTGATCAAGTGTTATTAACAACCACTTTCGATTAGCATGAAACCGAAGAATTTTTGTAAATCACTAAGTTACCTCAACGGGGATATGAATGTCCCCAACAGTAAGCATTTCATATTTCTTTTTGGTAGTAGGTAGAGGTAGTTGAAAACTTCCAATAGTGATTGTCGGAGATATTTCAATAACATTAATACCATTCACTTGGAATTGTTTCTTCGGAAAGTGCACCGTATACTACCATTGATATGAAAAGTGACCTTGCTTTTATTGCAATCAATAATAGCCCTTGCAATATTCAAGAAGGGTCTACCAAGGATAATCGACATGTTGTCGTCCTTGGGCATCTCAAGTATAACAAAGTCAGTCAAAATAGTAACATTAGCAACAACAACGGGCACATCCTCACAAATACCGATAGGTATGACAATTGATTTGTCAGCCATTTGCCAAGATATTTCAGTAGGTGTGATTTTATTCAAATCAAGTCTTTTATATAAAGAGAAAGGCATAACACTAACACCAGCTCCTAAATCACATAAAGCAGTTTTCACATAATTCTTTTTGATGGAGCAAGGTATAGTTGGTATTCCCGGATCTCCAAGTTTTTTAGGTACTCCATCCTTAAAAGTGTAATTAGCAAGCATGGTGGAGATTTCAGCTTCCGGTATTTTTCTCTTATTAGTGATGATGTCCTTCATGTACTTTGCATAAGGAGGCATTTTCAAGATATCAGCCAAGCGAGTACGCAAAAAGACTGGCCTCAGCATTTCAGCAAAGCGTTCAAATTCTTCATCATCTTTCTTTTAGTTGACTTAGGTGGAAAGGGCATAGGTTTTTGAACCCACGGTTCTCTTTCCTTACTGTGTTTTCTAGCAACAAAGTCTCTTTTATCATATCTTGCATTTTTGGGTTGTGGGTTATCAAGATCAACATCTGGTTCTATCTCAACATCATTGTCTGGTTCTTTATTATTTGTTTGAGTTTCTTCATGAACCTCATCATTATCTTTTTCATTATCAGAAAGTGAGTGTTCACTACCAGATTGAGTTTCAGCATCAGAGATAGAAACATCATTATCATTATCAGGAGGTTTGTCTACTTCAGGTTCACTAGAGGCATGCAAAGTCCCATCATTTTTCTTTTTCTTTTTAGAAGGACCAGGTGCAGTGGTGTTGTTCCTTTGTGAATCCTGTTTAATTCTTTTTGTGTGTCCCTCGGGATAAAGTGGTTCCTGAGTCATTCTACCTCCTCTAGTCATTACTCTAACAGCATGATCATTGATATTATTGTTCATTTCATCAAGCAGTTCTCTTTGAGATTTAGCAACTTGTTCTAGCTGAGTTTGAACCATAGAAGCATGCTTTCCCACACGTCTAACATCATTTGAGATTCTAAATAACAAGTCACTCAAGCAAGCAATCATGTCAGAATTGTATTTCAATTGTTTCATAACATTTGCATTGAACTGATCTTGTTTCTAATATAGTTTTCAAACTCATAAAGGCATTGGCTAGGGTGCATATTGTGATGATTATCATTATCACTGAATTTCATTAGAGAATTTACCTCTACCACCGCAGGTGGTGGTGGTGTATCAAGCCCATGTATTTCTTCAATAGGAGGTAAATTTTTAACATCCTCAGCTTTAATACCCTTTTCCTTCATAGATTTCTTTGCCTCTTGCATATCTTCAGGACTGGGATATAGGATACCCCTCTTCTTCGGAGTGGGTTTAGGCGGTGTTTCAGGAGGAGTCCAATCATCATAGTTTTTCAATATGTTATTCAATAATTCTTCAGCTTGTCCAATAGTTCGTTCCCTGAAAACACAGCCAGCACAACTATCTAGGAAATCCCTAGAAGCATCGGTTTGTCCATTATAGAAGATATCAAGTATTTCATTTTTCTTAAGAGGATGATCAGGCAAAGCATTAAGTAACCGGCAAAGCCTCCCCCAAGCTTGTGGGAGACTCTCTTCTTCAATTTGCACAAAGTTAAATATTTCCTGTAAGGCAGCTTGTTTCTTATGAGCAGGAAAATATTTTTCAGAAAAGTAATAAATCATATCCTGGGGACTACGCACACAACCAGGAGCAAGAGTATTGTACCAAGCTTTAGCATCACCCTTTAATGAGAACTGAAATAATTTGAGAATATAGTAATAGCGAGTTTTCTCATCATGAGTAAAAAGGGTGGCTATGTCATTCAACTTAGTAAGATGTGCCACAACAGTCTCAGTTTCATAACCATGGGAAGGATCAGATTCAACCAAAGTAATTAACTCTGGATCGACAGAGAATTCATAATCCTTATCATCAATAAAGATAGATGAGGTAGCAAACTTAGGATCATATTGCATTCTAGCATTCAGAGACTTTTCTTTATACTTGCATAATAATTTCTCTAGATCATCTCTATCCTTACAAGCAAGAATATCTCTAGTTGTCTCCTCATTCATAACATAACCTTCCGGTACCTTAGGCAATTCATATCTAGAAGGGCTAGTTCTAGTAGGTGTTTCAATATTTTCAGTTTCAAGCTCATCATCAGATTCAACAACATCATGTTGTCTTACTATAGCAATTTGTTCATCAAGAAATTCACCTAATGGCACATCATCATCAAGCAAGGTACTAGCATCATCATAAGCATTCATAGAAGAAGTAGCATCATCAATAACTTGTGACATATCAGAATTAATAGCATGTGGTGGTGTTGCAAGTTTACTTATAACAGAAGGTGAATCTAAAGCGGAGCTGGATGGCAGTTCCTTACCTCCCCTCGTCTTAGCGGGAAAAATCTTAGTCTTAGCATCCTTCAAATTCTTCATAGTGAATAATTGATAATAATCCCAAGTGACTCAACAAATATAGCTATGCTCCCCGGCAACGACGCCAGAAAAAGGTCTTGATAACCCACAAGTATAGGGGATCGCAACAGTTTTCGAGGGTAGAGTATTCAGCCCAAATTTATAGATTCGACACAAGGGGAGCCAAAGAATATTTGTAAGTATTAGCAGCTGAGTTGTCAATTCAACCACACCTGGAGATTAATTATCTGCAGCAAAGTGATCAGTAGCGAAGTAGTATGATAGTTTTGATAATAGTAGCAGCAACAATAGTAACGGTAACAGTGATAGCAGTGATATTGTAGCAAGTGCAACAGTGACAGCAGTAGTAACTTAGCAGAAAAAATATATAGGAAAATCGTAGGCATGGGATCGGTAATTTGTTGGTCGATATTCATCATGAGACAGTTATAACCTAGGGCGATACGGCACTAGCTCCAGTTCATAAATATAATGTAGGCATGTATTCCGTAAATAGTCATACGTGCTTATGGAAAGAACTTGCATGACATCTTTTGTCCTACCCTCCCGTGGCAGCGGGGTCCATATTGGAAACTAAGGGATATTAAGGCCTCCTTTTAATAGAGAACCGGAACAAAGCATTAACACACGGTGAATACATGAACTCCTCAAACTACGGTCATCACCGGGAGTGGTCCCGACTATTGTCACTCTGGGGTTGCCGGATCATAACACGTAGTAGGTGACTATAACTTGCAAGATCGGATATAGAACATAGATATAATGGTGATAACATAAACAGTTCAGTTCTGAAATCATGGAACCCAGGCCCAAAGTGACAAGCATTAAGCATGGCAAAGTCATAGCAACATCAATCTCAGAACATAATGGATACTAGGGATCAAGCCCTAACAAAACTAACTCGATTACATGATGAATCTCATCCAACTCCTCACCGACCAACGAGCCTACAAAGGAATTACTCACTCCCAGTGGGGAGCATCATGGAATTGGCGATGGAGAAGGGTTGGTGATGACGAAGATCGAAGATCCCCCTCTCTGGAGCCCCAAACGGACTCTAGATCTGGCCTCCCGATGAAGAACAGGAGACGGCAGCGGCTCCGTCTCGCGAAACACGATAATTCTTTATCCCTGATTTTTTTCTGGAAAAATAGGATTTTATAGCGTCGGTTTCAGGGTCTGCGGGGCCACCTGGTGGGGACAACCCACCTGGGCGCACCTGGGGGGCAGGCGCGCCCTGGTGGCTTGTGCCCACCCAGGTGCCCCCCTCAGGTGGCTCTTGGCTCCAGAAATTCTCTTATTTTGTATAAAAATTCCTTGCAAAGTTTCGTTCCATTCCGAGAACTTTTATTTCTGCACAAAAACAACACCATGGTAGTTCTGCTGAAAACAGCGTCAGTCCGGGGTTAGTTTCATTCAAATCATGCAAATTAGAGTCCAAAACAATAGGAAAAGCGTTAGGAAAAGTAGATACGTTGGAGACGTATCAATTATTGATAGCAATAATCTTTTATACCAATTTTCTTGGAAAATAGTAATGCTCAAAAAAGTATGCCTCAATCATCTATCGGTAATGTTGGTGTACCTGTTGCCGCAGAAATCCCTAATCCAACTTTACCTATTTCATCGGCGCCTCCCGTGCCGATGAATTTTTATCCTAGCCCAACAAATCAAATTGTTGCTGCACCCATTAATCCTATCATGAGTATGCCAGGTTCGGTGGTGACGCCGAACCAAACCCTACCTACAAGTGCAAATGCTGTTAGATCATCGCCGAATTACAATTCGGCATATATGCCACAATTTACACCTGCAACTACTAATCCTACTCCTACTCCTCCTATGCCATTGCCCCAAGCTTCATCATCCACTGTGGATGATGGTCTAGCTAATATTAGAGAGGAGATGGCTAAGATGCTCCGAGAGAATTTTGGAGTTGAGTTACCAAGGAACCGTATTTACCAAAAGCCATATCCAGAATACTTTGATGCAATTAAATGCCCTCCGGGATATAAAATTTTAGATTTTGCTAAGTTCAATGGAGAGGGCACAAAAACCACATGGGAGCATGTTAGTCAATACTTGGCACAATTGGGTGAAGCGGGCTCACTAAATGAATTGAAAGTGCGTTTATTTCCTTTATCTTTAACCGGTACCGCATTTTCATGGTTTGCTGCTTTACCACATGGTTCTATTCGTTTATGGTCACAACTAGAACAAAAATTTCATGATCATTTTTATAGTGGCGATAATGAGCTTAAGTTATCACATCTTACATCGGTTAGACAAAAGCATGATGAATCGGTCTCCGATTACGTCAAAAGATTTAGAGATACAAAAAACCGATGCTATAGTTTGGTGGTAACTGAGAGAGATTTGGCTGATCTTGTGCTTAGTGGTTTGAGAACTCACATTAGAGAAAGGCTAGAAGGCTATGAGTTTTTAAATGTCAACCAAGTCTTACAAAGGGCTTTGGCTCAAGAAAGCCGAAGCAAAGATCTTAAAGAGGTGCATAGATATAAAATTGATCGTCCTAAGATGAATATGGTTGAGTATGATAGTGAGCACTCGGACGATGAGGGTGATATTTATGCTAATGAATTTGTTTGGCCATCTAAGGCCAAACTATTTACTTGCAATGATTTCAAGCCGATTCATAAGAATCGTGATGAAGAGATAAAATTTACTTTCAACATTGCTAAGTGTGATAGAATATTTGATGCTTTATTGCAAGCAAAGATTATTAGAATATCTCATACTTTACCGCCGTTTGAAGAGCTGAAACGGCGTGCTTATTGCAAATATCATAATTCTTTTTCTCATGCTACTAATGATTGTAATGTTTTTCGACGACATATACAATCAGCCATTAATGATGGACGATTGAATTTTTCTGAGATGCAAGTTGATAAGCAGCCTTTCCCAATGAACACCATGGATTTGAAGGGGAAGAAGATGTTAATTCGGCCCAGTATAGCTGAATCAGCTAATAAGAACAATATTGTCATTGGTGAGCCCAGGAAAAATAAGGAGAGCGACAAGGTCTTGGGAAGACAAGTTGTGCTTGACAAGCAACCCGATGGCAAGGAGATAGTCAAGATCACCATCAAGAATCCTACACTCGGGAGGCAACCACAAGTGCAAGAGAACACTCATGTCAAATTTGTTAAGCCCAAGAGTCCAGAGGTTGGCAAGTGGAAGACGAATGAGGTTAAAGTGCATCGCAAGAGAATCAAGCCAACTTTTGATATGTTGTTGTCCAAATATGTCAATCAAGCGGCCGGTTCTAGCTCTAACCGGTCATCAAATTTGAAGCGCTCAAGGTCACCTCCTCGGTAAGAATTTCAGCATCATGCAAGGCCATATGGGTCGTGGGCACCGGGACCATGGATGGCGCCACCTCCCTATGTGCCATACTACATGGGAGACTTCAATGGAGGATGGGGGCAGCCCCCAATGGCCCCTTATGCTTTTCATCCGGGTTGGGCAGAACCAAGGAGGCCCGTTCATGAGAGGCTTTCTTATCCCACACGAGGCCGTTTGAATAATGGTGTCAATCGGCCAATGCAAGGTAATCAAAAAAGGGTTGGCAAGCAAGTGTGGCGTGTTAAATCACCAAGTGCTGAAATTTTAGAGCCTAGCAAGCAAAAGGAGAAGAATACTAGTGCTGAAACTATTATGATAGGCACTAAAGAATTAACAATCAAAGAGCCGATTATTGTTGAAAATTTGGCTGATTCTAATAAAGATGTGGCTGCTTTCCAGCAAGGTCCCATGGCTAATGATCATGAAGCTAGCACAAGCAAGGCCAAGTCGAGGGATCCAAAATATACTCAGCCTAAGTGGTGTCCTTCCAGTCTGACCAAGGCACAAAAAAGGAGATTGCAGTGCATGAGGAGCCACGAGAAGGAGGAACAAGAAGCAGAGAAGCAAAGGGATAAATTGTTCAATGAAACCCGTCCCATGGTGCCACCAAAACAAGTGTGGAAGCCTAAGCAAAAGGAAAACATAGCAGCTTCTGCATTGATCATAGCAACACCTACACCACCAACGGAGGACGATGCGGCTGCTATTACATCGTCCACATTGCCTATTACTTCCTCTTCCCTTGGAGCTATTTTGGAGTCAGTGGACATGCTTGAGGAAGGAGATGAAATGCTTGATTATGAGTCTACACCGGTTCATGAAGGTATGGATATTAATATGGTGTATTACTTACCCGCTGAATTTCGTGCTATAGATGAAGAAGGGGAAGTGGCTCAGCTAGATTTTGGCCCTAAAAATGCTATATTCAAGAAGCCAAAAGAACCGGTGACGCACCTGAAGCCATTGTTCCTTAAAGGTCATATTAATGGATCGCCGATTGCTAGAATGCTTGTCGATGGTGGTGCTCTAGTGAATCTTATGCCATATTCGGTCTTCAAAAAATTGGGGCTGCGTGATGAAGAGTTAATAAAAACCAACATGGTGCTTAATGGATTTGAAGGCAAAGAGAAAACTGAAGCCAAAGGTGTAATGTATGTGGAGCTTACGGTGGGAAGCAAAACTTTGGCTACTGCATTCTTTGTCGCCGAGGTGCAAGGTAACTACAATGTGATATTAGGCCGCGATTGGGTTCATGCAAACCAATGTGTGCCGTCTACTATGCACCAGTTTTTGATTCAATGGGTTGATGATGAAGTGTAGGTCATTCATGCGGATAATTCGGCTTGTGTTGCTTTGGCCGATGCATCGATGGATTGGCAACATCCTAATGCTACTTGCTTGATGGGGCGCGACTTATCAGAATTTGATTTTCTTAGCGCCACAAAAAGTGGTTTCGTGCCCATTTCTTTAAAGCCGGTTGGCGATAATCGGCTCCACGGTATGATGCATTTAAATGGATCCTAACTCAGAGTGGTTACAAAAGCGTCTTGTAGGATATCGGTCCAATGAGAATGATATGTATGAGTCCATAGAAGAGTTAGATGATATGGATAAATTAGGACAAGGTTTTACGTCGGCTGATCCATTAGAGGAGATAGACATAGGGGATGGTTCAATTCCTAGGCCGACATTTGTAAACGAAAATTTAAGAGCCGATCATAAAGCTAAGTTGATCGAGCTATTGAAAGAATATGTTTGTTGCTTTGCATGGGAATATCATGAGATGCCAGGTTTAAGCCGAGAGCTAGTGGAGCATCGGTTACATATAAAGGCCGGTTTTAGACCATACAAGCAATCGGCCAGAAAGTTTAATCCAAAAACAAATGACCGGATCAAGGAAGAGATCGGTCGTTTGCTTAAAGCTAATTTCATTAGACCTTGCAGGTATGCCGAGTGGATTTCTAACATTGTACCAGTAGAGAAGAAAGGCTCCGGCAAGTTAAGGGTGTGCATTGATTTTAGAGATTTGAATAGAGCTACACCTAAAGATGAGTATCCCATGCCAATAGCCGATATGCTTATTAATGATGCTTCTGGACATAAGGTCATTAGCTTTCTTGATGGTAATGCGGGGTATAATCAGATTTTTATGGCCGAAGAGGACATGTCCAAAACGGCTTTTCGATGTCTCGGTTTCCTTGGTTTATTTGAGTGGACAGTGATGACCTTTGGATTAAAAAATGCCGGTGCCACATATCAAAGGGCTATGAATTTAATTTTTCATGATTTACTTGGTGTTATACTTGAGGTTTATATTGATGATATTGTTGTCAAATCGGATGCTTTTGAATCCCATCTATCCGATTTGCGCTTAGCTTTTGAGAGGATGAAGAAATATGGACTAAAGATGAATCCTTTGAAGTGTGCTTTTGGTGTATCGGCTGGAAAGTTTTTGGGTTTCATTATTCATCAAGATGGCATAGAAATTGATCCCAAAAAGATAGAAGCTGTACAAAAGGTGAAGGCTCCAACATGCAAGAGAGATATGCAAAAGTTCCTTGGCAAGGTCAATTATTTGAGAAGGTTCATAGCTAATCTGTCAGGGAAAGTTGATGCATTTACTCCTATCCTTCGGTTAAAAAATGATGTTGATTTCACTTGGGGGGCAAAACAGCAAGAAGCATTTGATATGATCAAGAACTATTTGTGCACTCCTCCGGTGATGAAAGCGCCCAAGCATAGGGAACCCTTTAAGCTTTAAATTGAAGCAGAAGAAGGTGTTATTGGTGTTGTTTTGACTCAAGAAACCGAAGGAAAAGAGCATGCTATTACATATTTGAGCAGGCGTTTATTGGACGCCGAGACAAGGTATACATTTATTGAAAAACTATGCCTATGCTTATATTATGCTTGCACAAAATTGAGACATTATTTAGTGCCGAGTGCTTGCATAGTAGTTTGTCAGACCGATGTCATTAAATACATGTTGCATAGGCCAATTCTTAATGGTAGAATTGGCAAGTGGGCTTATGCTTTGATTGAATATGATTTGGCTTATGAATCTCTAAAATCCATGAAAGGCCAAATCGTTGCTAATTTTATTGTTGAGCATCGGATTAATGACAAGCATGATGTTGGTATAAACCTTGTTTCATTAGTACCTTGGAGATTATATTTTGATGGTTCAGTTTGTAGCAATGGCCAAGGTGTTGGTATTGTTTATATATCTCCTCATGGTGCTGTTTTTGAAGCCTCATGCCGCTTAGAATATTTTTTGCACAAACAATCAAGCCGAATATGAAGCATTATTATTCGGCCTAGAGATGTTACATGCTATAGGTGTTAAACATATTGAGGCTTATGGTGATTCGTTACTAGTGGTGCGACAAATATCCAAGGTCTTTCAGTGTTTGGACGAATCACTTAATGTTTATCTTGATAAATGTCTAGATATAATTTCTACATTGGATTGTTTTAGCATTGCTCATATATCTAGGCATGACAATTGGAGAGAAAATGAGTTGGCACAGCAAGCATCCGGCTATCATGTTGATCATGGCATGTTTCATATTTCTCAAAGACCGATGTCTTGTCTTGCCAATATAGGAGAGGCCGAACCAGAACTCACTGATTCGGCCATTAACAAAAAATCTAGTGCAGGTGACAATACCGACTGGAGGAAGCCCATTGTTGCTTACTTGCGCAATCCGAGTGAAAGGGTGGACAGGGCTGTTCGGCGTATGGCTTTGAAATATACAATGAGGGATGATGACCTTTATCGCCGAACAGTTGATGATGTTCTTTTAAAGTGTTTAGATGAGGACCAAGCAAGAGTTGCTATGGGAGAGGTACATGAAGGCATTTGTGGCACTTACCAGTCGGCTCCCAAGATGAGATGGTTATTGCGGCGTGCTGGGTTTTATTGGCCGACTATGATTAATGATTGCTTCAGATATTATAAAGAGTGTGAAGCTTGTCAAAAATTTGGTGATATTCAATTAGCTCCTGCTGCTAAGTTACATCGTATTGTCAAGCCGTGGCCTTTCAGGGGATGGGGTTTAGACTTTATTGGAGAAATTCACCCGTCTTCCTCAAAGGGGCATCAGTTCGTGTTGGTGGCAACCGATTATTTCACTAAATGGTCTGAGGTAGTACCTCTCAAGAACATGACACATACAGAGGTAATTCAATTCATAACTGAGCACATTATTCATAGATTCGGCATTCCTCAAACGTTAACTACAGATCAAGGTTCATCTTTCATGTCACATCAAGTCAGAGAATTTGCCGAATCTTATAACATAAAGTTGCTCAATTCCTCTCCGTATTATGCCCAAGCTAATGGACAAGCTGAGTCCAGCAATAAAATTTTAATCAAGCTTATCAAGAAGAAGATTGAGGATAATCCGAGGAGATGGCATGAATTGTTGTTTGAAGCTTTGTGGGCACATAGGATCTCAAGGCATGGTGCTACGAAGGTAACTCCATATGAGCTAGTATATGGTCAAGAGGCTGTTTTACCGGTGGAAGTAAATTTGAATGCTTTGAGAATAGCCAAACAAAATGATTTATCGGCGATAGACTTTTATAACTTGATGATGGACAATATTGATGAGGTTGCCGATAAACGTTTGGCTACTTTAAAGGCCATAGAGAGAGACAAGTTGAGGGTAGCAAGAGCTTACAATAAGAGAGTTAAGTTGAAGAATTTTCAAGTTGGTGATCTCGTCTGGAAAGTAATTCTACCTATTGGTTCAAGAGATAGAAAATTTGGGAAGTGGTCTCCGAGTTGGGAAGGTCCTTTTAGGATTACAAGAGTAGTTCCCGGAAACTCTTATTTGGTGGAATCCGTAAAAGGGACATTGTTACCTCGAGCTCTCAATGGCAAGTACTTGAAGAAATACCACCCGAGTGTGTGGCAAGAAGCCTAAGTAGGCAATGGCCGATATACGATTATCCCCTTAGCACAAACATGGCCGATACATAATTATCGCCCTGAGAAAAATAAATGGCCGATGGAGTGTTGACATCGTCCTTAAAACAAACAAGGTACAAATTATTTTTCGGCATACAAGTTTTGCCGAAAAACAGGGGGGCATGTGTTGACACTGGATTTTGGCATGGTCAAAAACTTAATTAAGATGACCTCAAATGGAAAAGGACCTTCGAGTTTGTATGCAAAAGTCAAAGGCAAACACTTTGCGGACTGGCCCTGAATAAAAAGATGATGCGAGGGACCAGACACTTACCTGGATGGTGTCTGATGAGTCGCGTAATTTATTCGGCCTTTGCCGGCTGAATAAAGCTTGCCGGCCGCGGGAGTCTTGCCGAATCTGAAAGAAGAACTTGCCAGCAAGAAGCTTGCCGGCGAGAGGCTTGCCTAGTCCGAGTAAAAGGCTTGCCGGTTCTGAATGCTTGCCGGTCTTAAGTGCTTGCTGGTTATGAACGAACTTGCCAGCAAGAAGCTTGCCGAAGAGAGGCTTGCCGGGTCCGAGTAAAAGGCTTGCCGGTTCTGAATGCTTGCCGGTCTTAAGTGCTTGCTGGTTATGAATGCTTGCCGGTCTTGAGGCTTGCCGGATCTGAAAGAAGAACTTGCCAGCAAGAAGCTTGCCGACGAGAGGCTTGCCGGGTCCGGGTAAAAGGCTTACCGATCTTGAGGCTTGCCAGGTCTGAAAGAAGAGTTTGCCGGCGAGAGGCTGCTCGCTGGTCTTGAGTGCTTGCCGGTTCTGAATGCTTGCTGGTCTTAAGTGCTTGCTGATTTGGGAGGCTTGCCGGATTTAGTGAAGATCCATCCAGAAGTTGGAGATGGGCCCTAAAAGTCATAAAGACGGCCTTAAAAGGAGAAGTGGCACGCGTGGTATTATGCAGATCGTCGATACGGACAAGTTTGATGTTGAATTCGACTCCATCCGAGTTAGTATGCGATTTCTACGGCCCACACAAAAGCAGGAGAAGTATGGGACAGATCCGAGCCAAATCCGAGTTGGACTAGAACTAGGACTTTTTAGGACATGAATTGATGTAATATTCTTGTAAGGGAAGCCTAGATGAATACTTTACTTGTACAGGAAGTCCAGCCGCCTCTTATATATGTTGGGGGTGATGGCTGATTGAACAACACACAATCGAACAAATCAATATACTACTTTTTCATCTACGTTTTATCTCTCCACCGTTTTCTCTCTCGTTCTTCGCTGTTCCTCGAGTTTGAGAGCTGCGAATCCCGAGGCTCTAGGGGCGAGCGAATCGACCTAGGGCAGCCCATAGCCGCCGCACTCCCTGACGGGGTCCCTCCCGGGTGTGTGGGGTTTCGGGTCTACAAAAAGCGCCCACCGACTGTCTTGCGTATCACGCTGTCGGTCGGGTCTCCTTCGACGTGAGCGACGTGAGCTGCGGTGCATCACCCCCGGCGTCGAGGTACACGTGACATGTTCATGTGTCAACAGTATGTACGTACACGTTCGCGACCAGACAGACAACGCTACGTACGCTTCGACCGGGTGGGTCCCAGCTGTCAGGGAGGATAAGGACACACTTCCTTGCGTGCGAAGATATAGCTGGTGGGTCCCAGCTGTCAGGGGGGAAGAATCTTTTTTTTTTGCCCGTAGTATGGACGCACTTCCTTGCGTGTGAAGATGTAGCTGGTGGGTCCCAGCTGTCAAGGGGGAAAAGTTTTTTTTTGCAAAATATGGTGGCCCTTCCGGTGGGTCCCTGCTGACAGGTGGAGAAACCATTATTTTGCGCGTAATAAGGAGGCACTTCCTTGCTGCGGCTGTGGACCCAGCTGTCAGCCTCTCCAAGTACAGTCCTCTTTCGATGGAAGTCATTCCTTGACCACGTTGACCACACCGCGTCGAGAGCACCAAGGCAGGGACGACGGTGAGGCCTAGGAAGGGAATGACCAGGAGCCGGGGAAGACTCGACAGTTGTTTCCCATGCGGAGGGGAGTATGAGGGTTTACTGCTTCGGCTGCAGTGTGAGGCTACCGTCGCCAGAGAATAACAGGAGGTCTGGGTGAGTACAGGGATGGCCAGGCCAGCAATGGTAGTAGGGTGGGGCGGTGAGGCCTGCGCGGTAGCACAGCCAGCCACGGGACGCAGGAGCAGGCGGCTCGGCCGGCGATGGTTTGGGCGGCTAGAGCAAGAAGACCAGAGGTTGAAGAAGCACGACGGGCGTTGGATGGACATCGTACGGTCGCTGCAGCTAGAATCGTTTATATTGACTAAGTTGACAAATCCTGCGCCCCCGTCAACTTAGTAGGCCCACATGTCAGCCTCCAAATATGGTGAGTCCCAGCTAGCAGGGGGAGTATTCTTTTTTTGTGCGTAATAAGGAGGCACTTCCTTGCGTGCGAAGATATAGCTGGTGGGTCTGAGCTGTCAGCGGGTGGAATGTTTTTTCCGCGAAATACAGAGGCCCTTCCGATGGGTCCCCGCTGTCAGGTGGAGGAATCATTATTTTGCGCGTAATAAGGAGGCACTTACTTGCGTATGGCCATGGACCCAGCTGTCAGCTTCTCCACATACAGTCATCTTCCGATGGATGTCATTCGTTGACCACGTTCACCATGCCGCGCCGATAGCACCAGGGCGGTGGACGACGGCGAGGCCTAGGAAGGGAACGACCCGGAGCCGGGGAAGACTCGGCAGTGGTTGCCCATGCGGTGGGGAGTACGAGGGTTTACTGGTTCGGCTGCCGTCACCGGAAAATAACAGGAGGTGTGGGTGAGTAGAGGAATGGCCTGGCCAGCGATGGAGTAGGGTGGGGCGGTGCGGCCTGTGCGGCAGCACAGCCGGCCACGGGAGGCGGGAGCAGGCAGTCCCACCGGCGCTGGTTTGGGCGGCTGGAGCAAGAAGATCAGATATTGAAGAAGCAGCATGGCCGTTGGATTAACATCCAACGGTCACTGCTGCTAGAATCGTTTGTGGACTAAGTTGACAAAGCCTTTCGTACACATCAACCTAGTAGACCCACAAGTCAGCCTCCAAATCTGTCCCAAACAGCATACAACCCGAAATTTCTAGCCAAATTCAAATTAATTTAAAAACTAAACATACCTTAATTTAAATCCAATGAAATTTTACCCGCACAAAAACAATGAAATTTAAAATATCAAAATCCGAAAGAAAAAAGTATTTTGGAACTAATTGCCTGTTTGCTGTATTTTTTCATTTTACAGCCCATTTCTTATTACTTATAGCACATTTCTTATTACTTATAGCCCATTTTCTGGGCAAGCCCGAATGCATCCCTCCACGTCTTGAAAGATTTCCGGCCCAGCAGGGCGTAGAAAAGCAAGTAGGCCTACATTGGTTATTCTGCAAAAAAACAAAATAGCTGGGCTAGCCATTTTCAGAAAGGAAAAAAAACTTGGCTGGTCATGTGGTAAACATATGAAATAAAATCCTGGGCTAGACGGGCCACAGCTCCCGCACAACCCAGTTGATACCCTTCTCCGTCCCAAAAAAAAAGAAAATACTGCGCGCGCTGCTGGGTCCCGGGTGTCAGCCGCTCCTTGTGCAGTTATCTCGCTTATTGACTATGTTGACAGTGGCGTGCGACCCAGATGTCAAGAAACCATCAGGAGGAACCCCTTTTTTCTTCTAATAAAGGAGGCACTTGCTTGCCTACTGCCATGATCCTGGTGGGTCCCAACTGTCATCCTCACCATGTACAGTCATCTCCTTATTCCTCTCGGTTGTTGACCATGTTGACAACACCGGAGGGCGGCGCCGCGGTGAGCGAACCAAGGCGGAGGACGATGGTGAGGCCTCGGACGGAAAAGAACAGGAGCTGGGGAAGATGCGCAGAGTTTTAGGGTGCGATGTGTCCGTGATGCATGTGCGGCAGCACAGCCAGCTGTGGGAGGCGGGAGCAGGCGGTCCCCGCCGGCGCTGGTTTGGCTTTGGTGGCTAGAGGAAGAAGAGACTGAAGAAACACGACAGATGTTGAATGTCAATCCAACGGTCAAGGTTGGCACAATCGTTTGTTGACTAAGCCGACACCACATAGCATACTTTTTTATAGGAAGAAAAGAAAATCTGGGCTCGTTCGCCAGAGAACATTGCCGAAACTGTGACTGTTTGATCTTGCGTCGCAACTAAAACTGCCAAGAAAATGCGTTCGTTTGTCGTCCTCCTCCCAGTGAACGTTCACCACATAAGTGACTAGCACCCTTGGTTTTCAACCGAGAGGTCTTGGGTTCGAGTCGCAGGAACCCTTAATTTTCTCCTCCTTCCTTCCTCGCAAAAAAAAAGAAAATCAAAGACTTGAGAAGGCGTACAGAACAAGCTAGTGTACCAGTAAAGAGATGTTGATGAGTTTTAGAAAAAAGAGAGACGTGCTCCTGTAGCTGGTTCGAATCCAAACCTAGACTATGACTATATATAGTGCTATGCTACACTGCAAGTAATGAAGCTGACATATCCAACGTTCGCTTCTCCTCTTCTCTACTTACTCTGCCTAGCATCAGAAGCTCTGGCCGCAGCAACCATGTCCGCTGATGGCTCATCCACCTGCTCTTCAGCAGGCAACAACCAGATATGCGCCAAGTCGCCACCCTACCATCGCCTGTGGGTCTCATCACACCCCCGCCGGCACACGCACCGCAGCCGGTTGCTCATCGCAACCCGCTGCCGTTGGTGTGGTGCCACTGCTGCAAATCACGCAGAGTCATCCGTCGCGTCTCAACCACAATCCTCAACCCTGGCCGAGTCTTCTACAAATGCCTGAATCATGGGGTAATAATATGTTTAAGTGTTGTTCGTCTGCTTTCAGTTGCTGATTTTTTTTAATAGTTTGGTTGATGATCTTCCAATTTGATTCATGCAGAAAAGGGAAGATTCATGTGATTTGTATTTCTGGGAAGTTGCTGATGTGGGGGAATGGAACTACGCTGATCATTTGGTTAGCCGAGGAATCCCAATACCAGCAGGTTGGGGTGTTGGACAAGTAACTGAAGGAACGGCAGAAGAGGAAGATGCAGAGCAGAAGGTTAAAGATGTAGTTCCTCTGATCATGGCCAAGCAACAGCTGTTGAATGGCCTTGACAACAATGAGGAGATGAAAGAGCTTGTGAAGATAATGGGCAAAATCGTTGTGCTCTGTAGGATGATTGTCTCTTTATTTGTACTGTATGTAGCAATCGTGATGTATTCAGTGGCTATGACATGAGCACTTTGCTTAAACTAGTAATGAATGAAACCTGTTTAGCAGGTTGGGCGTAGTGTTGTGAACATCTAATGATTTCTATTAACGGAAATCGGGGGGTATCCCCTTTTCCTCATAAATAAATAAATAGCAGAGGCCCTTTCCCTAAATAAATAAATAAATTAGCAGAGGCCCTGTCAGGTCAGCTTCGTTCCCATTCGAAGACGGAGAGCAAATTGCAGTCCAACAACAAACTATGTCATCAAATACAAGTTTCACAGCCAAATATGAGTACAACTAAACAACAATGTCATCATGTTTTAGTCATCATACAATCACCAAACACAAATCAACATACATAATAAGTGATGTTCTCACAGCAAAATACTAAACAACAACTTCATCAGGTTTCAGTTGTCACAGCAAACACAATTTCACATATAGTAGATAAAAAGTCGTCTTCTCAGAGGCAAATACGACAAAAGCAATCTAATCATCATCCGCAGCAGCAGCGTCAACATCTTCGCCATGTGTATCAGTCTGAATCGTAATTCCCCCAGTGTCATCTTCTTCTTCATCCTCAATGTCCTCGAACGTTGGCCTCTTATCCATCAACTCTCGTACGTCCACAGCACGACAGGGAATCTTTTCGCCAGCCTTATTGATGTGATGGTCCTCAAAGATACTACGAACTTCTATGGAATCTCTACATCAGGAGCAGTGTAAGCATCATCTTGTTGTGCAACTTCATGAAACAAATTCCTCTGCTCAAACCTTTGCAATACTCTCCAGTCATCGCTACGTGCATATGTGTCTTCCAAGAAAAATATCTGTGTTGCTTGATTTGCCAAAATAAAAGGCTCGTCGGTGTGGTATGCCGTCTTGACATTGATGGATTTGAAATAATCATCAGCTTTGGGTTTTGCGATCCTGGAAAACAGGTTGTACCAACGACTGCAGAACAGAACCACACATCGATGAACCTCGAAACTAGAGATATACTGCAACTGAACAATGTCTGTTATGTTAGCATACATTTCAGTTGTGTCATCGCCGTACGTATCCATGCTCATGACGGCACTGTTTTGTGTCTTCCTGCCTTCGTCGCGTGCAAGGGTGTTGTAGCGCACATCTCCAACAACGCAAGATTCATAATGTCTTACCCGAGTATCAAGACCCATTGCTAGTGCGTAAAGGGCATCATTAACTGCCTGCCCATCCTCCCGCATCTTCTAAACCCATGGTTAGAAAATAGACAAGCTGATCATCTTATGTACTCAATATATTAAAAAAACTGACAGTGCAATTCAAAAGCTTACACGGCTCTTGAACCATTTCGCAAATCCTGCCATAACTGGTTTGTTAATGTTTCTTGGATTTTGTGCCAGTAACTCCTTTTTGTAGATGCTGCACAACATAGTGATTGCGTCAAACATCTAAATATATAGGAATGTGCTGCAAGCTTAGTAGATTACGATGTATAAGCTGCAGTACTTAGCACTTACTCGATATAAGGTAGAATCTCAGGACAGTTATTCAACACAAACCAAACCATTTTGTCCAAATCTTTAGGTTTGTCATTTTGTCGACTCTTCCCTGTAACTCGAATAGAATAATTGAAAACATTGAGCTTGGGATTGTCTTCACCCACCTTTTTGCTAAGCTGATCAGCTGTTTCAATGTATTTTGAGCAGAATGTCAACGCTTCTGTAGCTATGTAGGCCTCTCCAATGGAACCCTTAGGTCTAGCTCTGTTCCTAACATAGCGCTTGAAAGTGCCTAGCCGCCTTTCAATAGGGTACATCCAGCCATACTGTATTGGACCTCTAAGTAGTGCCTCATCAGGTAGATGAACAGCCAAATGCACCATCACATCAAAGAAGGCTGGAGGATATATCTTCTCAAGGTCGCATAGGATAGTTGGTATCTCGTCTCTAAGACACTCCAAAGCATCTATCATGATATTTCTACTGCAGAGTTCCTTCAAGAATTGTCCCAACTCTGCAACTGCTCTGTATAAGTCAAGGCAGCCCAATCCTCTAAGGATAACAGGTAAAACCCTTTGAAGTAGGACGTGGCAGTCATGAGTTTTCAACCCTTGTACCTTGTTTCCATCTGCACTGACTCTCCTTTCAGGGTTGGAAGCAAATCCATGTGGGAATCTCACACGTGACAGGATCTTGCAGAATTCTTTTCTTTTTACCTTGTCCAAGACATACACAGCTGGTGCCATATCCCGTGATGCACCATCAGCCTTCACCTGCAAATCGGTTCTGATACCCAGGTGTGTCAAATCAATCCTAGATTTTAAGGTATCTTTCGTCTTGCCTTCAATATTAAGAAGTGTGCCGATAATGATGTCACATATATTTTTCTCGATGTGCATCACATCAAGATTATGTCACAGATCCAAATCTTTCCAATACTCCAAGTCCCACAAAGTGGACCTGTGAGTAAACAATAATCTCTCTTCTGCCTTGCCACGCTTCCTTTTCCCGCTACCATTATCAGGATGGTTTCCTGGTGTAATATGCCTGACCTTCTCTAATTCCTCTTGCAACTCATCACCGATGAGCCTCTTTGGAGCATCACGGTTTTCATGTTTTGCATTGAACACATGTCATCAGTATTTTGTAGGACACAACTTGTCCTTGGCAAGGAAACGGCGGTGTCCAATGTAACAGATCTTGCTAAGTATTGCGTATGACAGCGGATTCTTGTCACAGCAAACACATGCATTGTAACCATGTGTCGTTCGCCCTGACATAGTGCCCAAAGCCGGATAATCATGGATGCACCAAATTATAACAGCACACAGAAAGAAATCAGCTGGTGGGCTGCTATATAGGTCTCGAGTGAGAACACCCCTCCATAGCTGTTGAAGTTCCTCCACAAGAGGCTCCATGAATAAATCAAAATCCTTTCCAGGACTTTTTGGACCTGGGATAAGCAAGGCCATAATGTAGTTTGATTCTTTGGTTCAGACATTTGGTGGGATGTTGTAAGGGATAACAAGCACTGGCCACATGCTATATGTGGCGCTCTGGTTTCCAAATGGGTTAAATCCATCTGTAGCTAAGCCAAGTCTAATGTTTCTCGGGTCAGCAGCAAACTTTTTGTATTTCTGATTGAAGCTTTTCTAGTCACTACCATGAGATGGATGGCTCATTACATTCTGATCTCTGTACTCCTGGTTCCTAGAATGCCACAGTACATCCTCTCTTGTTTCAGCATCATGAAACAACCTCTGTAATCTTGGTATAATTGGAAAATGTCTCAGAACATTATGAGGAATCCTCTTCACGGCATCGCCATCTTCCCGTCTTGATGATTTGCATTTTGGGCATTCAATTAAGTTGGCATAATCCTTCCGGAACAGAACACAGTTATTCTTACAAACATGGATCATATCATATCCAATTCCAACTGCACGAAGGAAATTCTTCATTTTACTGTAGGTGTGTGGCAGCTCAGACACATCTGGGAAAGATTTGCGGAAAGTAGCCAACATCGCATCGAATGATTTGTTGGTCATCCACTCAGATGTCTTCACCTGAAGAAAGGTGACCATAGCTGAAAATACTGACAGCTTATTTCCTGGGGTGACTGCCACATTGCATTGTTCCAACATGCGGGCCCGCCGTTTTTCTTCGGCAGGTGAAAGTTCACGAAATACGCGAGCATTTCATAGCATTGTTTCAATGTTGGTCAAACTCACTGGCTCCGCCTCCACCACCTCCTCCTCCTCTTCCACCTGAGCATCAGGCAGATAAAGATGGTGATCTGCTGCTTCCACATAGTCAGTAACATTGACGTTCACAGCTTCACCATGATGAACCCACCTAGTATATGTGACCGACATCCCATACAAGTGTAGATGATTTTGCACAGTTGACTGGGGTCTTGTAACTCAATTCATACAACTGCTAGACGGGCAGAGCACATCTGATTTCAGACCACCGTACTCAGCTCTGATAAAGTTCATGAAGTTTTCAACCCCCTCGACATATGCAGCGGAGAATCTTCGAGCAGAAGTTATCCAAGTCCTGTCCATCTGTTAGACATACAAATTAGTTCTTCTACTAGATATTACAGGAAAACATATATGCTTTTTTATAAAGTCCAGAAAAAAATACCTAGGTCGATGTCTAAAGCTATGGCAAGATATTTGGACAAGAAGATCTAAGTAAGGAAATATATGTAAAGCTAATTCAGCAAACAGATTTGAGTACTAAATTATGGTAGGCTATTTTAGTAGTCAATGAGGCCGAGCACACAGCCATCGAAGTCCATCTCAAGAACAAAGATCGAGTATAAAACGGTGTTGAGCTATTTCACCTAACAAATTGGCTACTAGACCATGTCAATCTACTTCACAATAAATATATGGCAGGATATTTTAGCAACTAATCGGGCGTGGCATGCCATCTCAGCAAAGCAGATTGAGTGCAGAACAGGGTAAGGAAGCTTCTTAAGCAGAGCATATTGACTGTAAACTATTTTGGCAAACAGTAAGATTAACAACGTCTATCAGCTAACATTCAGCGCTACTCCGACATGCACATGGCCTCAGTCTAGAATGTGCGTACCGTGGGAGAAGCTGACCACCGTGCATCTCCACAAGAACGTCGCCAGCGGTGGCGGCGCGGCTGGAGGACGGCAGTCTACGAGAGCGTACTGTGGGAGCGAGAGGATCGATGTGCGTCCCCTCGACGAACCGCGGCGCCGATGTGTCGGCACGACGGGGAGGGCGGCTTTGGTGGAGCGAATGGAGTGGAGGGGGCCGGGGGGGAGGGGGGGTTTGGGGAATATTATTGGCTAGTTGGCTGAAGGGCAGTTGAATTTGGGATTTGGGGGGAATTTTCGCGCGATGGGCGGGGGAGTTTGGCGCATGGTCGGTTTCTCCAAATGCGGCCCCACGTGTCAGTGAAGAGGCAAGCCGAAGCTTATTCCGTTTGCGTGAGCCGTGTGCAGGACCGACCGTGTGAGGGGTGCAATGCGTCCGCGACAGGCGTGCTATGAGTGTACCGCCTTTTTCCTTTTTAAACTTGGTGCTTCGCGCGATCCATCGATACTACTACTAGTAATCCGGTAATCCCGACTAAAACAGCGCGTCCAGGTCTTTTCCCGCGCGATATGCTGGGAGGTTGGCTTAGTTGGTTTTTTTAGGACAACGCTTATTGGTTTGACAGACAGAGCGAGAGAAAGATGTGAGATGCGTGAATGTGTAGTGGACATACTATTGGAGTGCCTAAGATAAATTGTGTATGTATACCTATGTGTTTATTTACTTCGCATGTTAGCTTTGTCTCGGGTCAAACCTTCTAAACTTAGACCAAGTTTATACACACAAAAACGAATCATCATCCAATATATTTTCATACAATATATCTTACTATTATTGTGAAAGTTCATATACACCGGACAAGATTCATGCAAACACGGCAGATATTCATTAAATTTCGAACTTTTATAGGACAGAAAAAGAAAATAAATCCGACCCTAAACCTATTCTACGGTGGCGACCGACGTCCACTTTCCTTTGTACTTCTGCATCGGCGACGATGTCCTCCATCTGCCGTCTCCATGAAAGGCGGCGGGGTTCAAGACCCGTGAAGTGAAGGTGTGGTCTCCAGAGAGGAAGAGTAGAACACGGGAGATGGACCGACCAGTTGTCACATGATACATCTCCAACGTATCTATAATTTTTGTTTGTTCCATGCTGTTATATTATCATTCTTGGATGTTTTAAAATAATTTTATAGCAAATTTATATCATTTTTTGGGACTAACCTATTGACATAGTGCCTAGTGCCTATTGCTGTTTTTTGCTTGTTTTTTACATCACAGAAAATCAATACCAAACGGAGTCCAAACACAACGAAACTTTTTGGAGATTTTTTCTAGACCAGAAGACACCCGGTGGGCCAAAGAAGTACTAGAGGGGAGCTCCGAGGAGAGCACAACCCACCAGGGCGCGCCTGGGGGCCAACCCACCTCAGTGACCTCCCGCACCGCCTCTTTGCCCTTTAAATTGCCAAATATTCCAAAAACCCTCGGGGTAACCTTAGATCAGAAGTTCCGCCGCTGCAAGCCTCTGTAGCCACAAAAAACCAATCTAGACCCCGTTCCGGCACTCTACCGGAGGGGGAAATCATCACCGGTGGCCATCTTCATCATCCCGGCGGCCACCATGATGAGGAGGGAGTAGTCCAACCTCGAGGCTGAGGGTTTGTACCAGTAGCTGTGTGTTTAATATCTCTCTCTCTCGTGTTCTTGAGATGGCACGATCTTGATGTATCGCGGGCTTTGTTAGTATAGTTGGATCATATGGTGTTTTCCCCTCTCTATCTTGTTGTGAATTGAGTTTTCCCTTTGAGATTTCATTCTTATCTAATTGAATACTTTTATGGATTTGAGAACACTTGATGTACGTCTTGCTATGAATACCCGTGGTGACAATGGGGTATCATATTGATTCACTTTATGTGTGTTTTGGCACTCAACTCGCGGATTCCCGAGGTGACATTGGGGTAATCTATGCATAGGGGTTGATGCACGTTCTCGTCTTTGTTTCTCCGGTAGAAATCTTGGGGCACTCTTTGAGGTTCTTTGTGTTGGATTGAGTATTATGAATCTGAAATTATTTGATGCATATCGTATAATCAACTCACGGATACTCGCGGTGACATTGGAGTATCTAGGTGACATTAGAGTTGGTTGATGTGTATCATATGGTGTTATTTTAGTACGAACTCTTGGATAGATCGATCAGAAAGAATAGCTTGGTGTTATTTTAGTACGAACTCTAGGATAGATTGATCAGAAAGAATAGCTTTGAGGTGGTTTCGTACCCTACAAACAATTTCTTCTTATGTTCTCCGCTAGATAAGAACTTTGGAGTGATTCTTCATCTCACGTTGATGGATGGTTATATGATCCAATTATATTAGCATTGTTGAGAGATTGCACTAGTGAAAGTACGGACCCTGGGCCTCATTTTCAAGCATTGCAATACCGTTTGTGCTTTGTTTTATCAATTGCTACCTTGCTGTTTTTATTGTTCCTATTACAAAAATCAATATCTACTATCATTACTACGCTTGTATCATCATCTCTTCGCCGAACTAGTGCACCTATAGAAATTTCCATTGTATTTGGTGTGTTGGGGACTCAAGAGACTTTTTATTATTTGGTTGCAGGGTTGTTTGAGAGAGTCCATCTTCATCCTACGCCTCCCACGGATTGATAAATCTTAGGTCATCCACTTGAGGGAAATTTGCTACTGTCCTACAAAACTCTGCGCTTGGAGGCCCAACACGAGTCTACAAGAACAAGTTGTGTAGTAGACATCAAGCTCTTTTCTGGCGCCGTTGCCGGGGAGGTGAGTGCTTGAAGGTATATCTTTAGATCTTGCAATTGTATCTTTTAGTTTCTTGTTTTATCACTAGTTTGGTTCGTAATAGAAAACTACAAAAAAATGGAATTGAGGTTGCATCATATTATTCGTCTTTATCATGTCTTTCTTGAAAATGATGGAAAGGAAAATTGAGCTCAATTGATAGAAGAAGAATTCAATAAAATGTTTGGCATAAAAACTTTGAATGGTGAGCATGATTGCAATGTTGTTAGTATGAATTCTTTGAATATCCAAAATGCTAATGATGATTGCACAAGTCATGACAAAAATGTTTCTTATAAGCATGTCAATTTTTGTGGAGTGGAAAGACTTTGTGAAGATGTGCCTTATAGGGAAGATAGATTTTATAAGAAGCATAAACATGATAGAACCAATTTTTTGCTCAAAGTGATAGATGAATTTGCTACAAAATTAAGTTCTCTTTGTCCTATTACTTGTGAACTTTGCAATAAGGATGGTCATCTTAATTTCCAATGCAAACTTTTTCATGATCGAATCATGGCCAAATATTGTAATGACTTGATCACCCTTGAACTTTATAATGAGCTTTGTCTATTTTTGGGGAGTGAAGAATTGACACATAAAAATAGTTGGTTTGAAGTATTCATTCTCACGGACGACATTGAAACTAATCTAAAAAATATCTATATGTTTTGCATGGTAAATTGCAATGAGAATGCTTATATTGCCAACTATAGAAAGATGGGAAAAACAATAGAATATAAAGGGAATACTAATGAAAGGGTAAAGATTTCCACTTTCCCTCCTATTGTCTCTCATGATGAAATAGGTGACGAGGAGGTGCTCCCTATTCAACCAATCTCATCAATAAGAAGCTTGAAAAAATTAATAAACCCACACATGATGTGGTGAAGAAGAAGAAAAAAAGAAAGAATAGAGGTAAAAAGGTATCTCTCCCAAATAATGTTGCTCCTATTATTGTTGTGCCTCATGAAAATGAATCAAAAATAATTGTGGAAGATGATGCACTTGATGATGATTTTGTTATGCCTATTGCTTGTTGTGATGATTATGATTGGGAAGATAATGATACTTCTTATAATCTTGGAAATCTTTTTGGCACCAACTTGGGAAATTATGACGATAGCGATTGTTATACCGTTGGTGCTATTCATACTATTAATGATGAGAATAATTATGCTTATGATATGCCAAGCCACAAGCTTGGGGATGCTATGTTCGATGAGAATGACATGTTTGAGAATTTATTTGCTGCAATTAATGTTTGTCCCAAGCTTGGGGGTGATATGCTTAATGAAGATTATCTTTTTAGTCCCCCTACTTTGAATGATCAAATTTGCTATGATGATTGCATGCCTCCTATCTATGATGAGAACAAAGTTGCTACTTATGATGATTATTGTGATGATACTTATGTTATAAAAAGTGGTAATGATTATTGTTGGGAATATAGCTATTGGGTATGACCCGCCCAGGAGGGGCCGGGTCATGCCACTGGCGGTTCATAATGATGAGGCCCAAGAAGAGATGGCGGTTCACGAAGCAAGCTTATTGAAGGCCCAAGACCCGGAGGAGACTTGAGGCCCGCGAGCATAAACCGCCATATGTTTAACTTATACGTTAAGGAAAGTGTAGTTCTGTTACCGAGCCGAACACGTTGTGTATGAGCCGGACGGGACTCTGTAAGCCGCCGGGCATCAGCCTGTGTATATAAAGGGGTGACCCGGCGGCGGGTTAGAGGGAGAGAAGAAGTCGAGAACTAGGTCAAGCATATTCACTCCCTGGTAATCAAAACCCAAGCAATACAACCTAAAGCAGGAGTAGGCCTTTACCTCGTTGAGAGGGGCCGAACCTGGGTAAACTCTGTGTCCCTTGTCCCGTTTTAACCCCTTTAAGCTAACCTCGTCGAGATGGCTCCACACCTAAGTCCTCATGCTAGGACATCTGCCGTGACAATTCCACGACAGTTGGCGCCCACCGTGGGGCAAACCGCCAGGACACTTGTTATCTGTTTATGTGCAGGAACAAATGATTAAACTACCTTGCATCGTTGATGGTACTAAGAAGCATAAGTGGCGGATCTTTAAATGATGGATCAGCAGTGTTATGCGAATAAAACACGCACGATGGCGTGACAGAGCGGAATTGTTTAAACTACCCTATTACAAGGCATCTGAAGGCCCAAAAGGACAAGTGTTTTTCATATGTAGCGTCACAACGCTATGACTAGCACCGGCTCATGAATTCATATGGTTATTCTTGGCGGGTTGAGGCTTCCGGGTCATCCTGCGCCGGTTCTTCTTCCTCCTCTGTCGTCTGGAAGTTAGGCGATGACCAATCGATCCCACTCAAAGCATTGAAAACAGCTTCATCATCTATAAGGGTTGTCGGGTCAATATCAGGAGCGAAGGTGTGCTTACGCGTTGGTGGGATAAGGTCCACGACCTCATACATCGGCGCCTTCACCTTGGTATTTTCAGCATCATAAGCCGGGTGATATTTGGAAAGATCAGTCTCTTGGGCCAATTTGCTTGAAAAGGGACGCATCTCCCTTACTATTTTTGTGAAGTCCTCAGCACTGAAGGGAGACCCATCTTCTTTTAAACTCGAGCAACCGGTGGCCAGTTCTGCTGGGTCAAGCTCTGATTGCCATGCCTTTGCTCGGCTTAAGACCTTAATGGCACCAGCTCTGGCGGCTGAACGTTTCAATTCTTCAACTCTTTGTGGAAGCACAGATAGTTTCTCCAATGTTTCCTTGATGAGGGAAGGCGGTTGCTTCTTATGGGAGAAGGCAGCAATAGCTCGTTGAGCGCCAATGTATAATTGCTCTATAAGGGTGTAGCCAGCTTTCAGGCTCATGCGCATGTCTGAGCCAAAGTGGGAGATTCTGGAGCCTGCATTACCAAAGAGATTGATAAACCGGCTGAGTAATTGTTCAAGGCATGGATGATGAAAGATTGAAATATATTATCACTTACCAAAGATGGCGGTTGTCATGCTATTGATTTGATGCTTTAAGCCGGATAACTCATCAGTAACCGGCTTAAGGGCGGCCTCAGCATCTTCTGCTCTTTTTTGTAGAGCTGCCTTCTCGGTTTCCCAGCTGTTTTTCTCAGCACTGAAGTCCTTTTTTAGTTTTTCAATATTTTCCAAAACAGTCTTCAGTGCTGGTTTGGCCTTGGAAGTCTCAGATTGCTAGGTCTGAATATTTTGCCTCAGATCACTGACTTGAGATTCCTTCATGTCCAATTCAGCCTGTCACATAAAAAGGCAGGCAGTATGACATTCTGATGATCATCCTATTGTAAGTCTCAAGCATAATACAAGTATTTTACTTGGCACTTGGGGGCTAATGCACATTGCTCTTTTCTTCAAGACAGTTATATGATGACTCGGCTACACTATTATAACTATAGCCGACTCATGGGGGCTACATACTTGGATTTTATTCACAATTATGGTGATAGGTTCCGGCTTATTGATGCTGAATAAGCCGGCCCTTGGGGGATACATATGGGAACTTGAGAACTACAATTTGAAGTCCTGGTTTTAGCTGTGCAGCTTAAGCCGGCCCTTGAGGGCTACTTGTTTTGACTCTGCAACTCTAAAGCGCCATGATAGTAATGAAAGATTAAAGAGGCTATCTGAAGTCTACAGTATATTCAATTCTATCATACCCAATAGACTTGGAGGCTGGCAGAGATATATGGACAAGATGATAGTGGTTACCTCAAAACGTTCCTTCATAAGGTTGACCAGGTTGGCTTCAAAATCACGGCTGGTGTGAAGGCGGTTTAGGTAGCCTGAATAAATCTCCTGAGCATTGAACTGGGCATAGCCTTCCAAGTCCACATTCCACTTGCCCTTATCAACAGCAGAAAATTCTTCTTTGGCGCTGTGCTTGGATAAGACGGTGGGATTACCTGGTGCTGCATAAGCCGTCCCAGTGATTATGACATCTTCAGTTTCTTGAGCCGGCTGCGTGGGGCTGGGCGGTTTAGCAATTTCTGGATCAACATTCATGGTGTCCATAGTGACAAGGTGCTCTTCTGGTGGTAGGTTATCAATAGTGGCCTCAGCGGTTGGATAAGAGGTTTTCGGCAATTGTTTTTCCGGCTCAGAAGGGTTGGAGTCTTCAGCCGGTTTGTTCAATTTTGCCTTCTTGCTAGGCTTGGCCATACCACTGAAAAATAAAATACAAAGATGTCAGCATATTGATTAAGCATGAAGTTTTGACTGATTGAATGCACCCTTACCCAGGCACGGTCTTGAAGGCCGGGATTTGAGTTCCTGTTGAGTCGCCAGAGGAGGAGTGAGATGTTCCCTGATAGTTTGAATCAGACGGATTAAGAGGTTGACGGAAGAAACCTGCCTTGGGGTAAGCTAAGTCGGAAATATGTGAGACCTCGGGACGACGCTTGCGAGGAACCGGCATGTTTGGTATGTCGGAAGAAAGAATCCCACTACCACTGTTCCGGGTCGTGCGATGAGCTTCATGCTGCTGCTTCTTCAAAATAAAGTTGGGATCCAAGTAAGCTAAAGGGTGAGAAAACCTTACTTTCCGGCTTGCTTGTCGAGTTTTCTATGTTGGCAGAGGTTCTGAGCTGGAGGGAAGGATAATTACCTCGTCATTATCTGCACGGCTGGCTTCCGCATCATCCTGATAATGGTCATTGTTAATAAGATGTACAAAAAAGGAGCCAAGAGAATCAAGTTCTACCTCCGACTCTTCATCAAGAGCAAACGGGTCAACTACTTCTGATTTTTTCTTGGCAGTTTTCTTAGCCAAGTTCTTGGTCCTGGTCTTCTTGACCGGCTTATCTTGAAGCTTCTTTTTCCAGAAGGGGGAGTCAGCCTGCAGAAATTCAAGTAAGAATGAAAAGGCAGATTGACAGATAATGAGTTAATGAAAACTGTTCACAAATACTCACAGCTGGCGGCTTGTTGAGGGTGCAAAAGGGGTTCAGCCCCGTCTTGCTGCAAGTAGCCAAGCTTTCGTTCAGCGGTGTCTTAACCATCTTGTTGAGGCTCTCGTCGTCTAATTACACTCGGCTGTGGCGTTGTGGGTCTTTAACGTCACAGGTATACTCGCACATTAAGCCGGTCCGGCGGCTTAAAGGTAATATTCTCCATGCGACCCAGTATCGAACTAGGTCAACTCCAGTTAAGCCATTGGCCATTAAGGCTGTAATTTTTCCAAAAATGGGCATATATTTGGCTCGTTCTGTTGTGCTGATCCGGTCAGGGAGGGGGTGCCTGTTGTTAAGCCGGTTCTGACAATAACCCGGCAAGGGATTTTCACCTTCGGGAGATGTATCTTGGCAGTAAAACCAAGTCTGGTCCCAGTCCTTGGGATGACTGGGAAGTGCGGCGGCTGGGAAAGTAGCTTCTTTGCGCCTCTGGATTGAAATGCCGCCCAGTTCTAGGCTGGGTCCATCTGTGAACTCAGTCTGGCGGTTCAAGTAATAGAATTCCCTGAACAGCTCTACAGTGGGTTCCTGTTGAAGATATACTTCGCAGAAAACTTGGAAGTTGCAGATGTTTGAAACAGAGTTGGGCCCAATATCTTGCGGATGAAGTTGAAAGAAGTGCAGCACATCACGAAAGAATTTTGAGCCGGGTGGAGTAAACCCCCGGAGCATGTGATCCGTGAAAACTACAACTTCACCTTCTTTTGGTTCAGGAGTGGTCTCGATTCCCGGGACTCTCCAATGGATCACACTCTTTTTATAAAACTTGTCATAGTTATGATTACCCTTTTTCTGAACATTACTCTTTTAATGTGGAAACAATTTATGGTATTTGAGTTTCATATGATACTCCCACCATTGTGAATGAGAAGAAATTTTCTTATGTGGAGAGTAATAAAAATTCTATGCTTGTGGATCATGAAAAGAATGCTTTATGTGATGGTTATATTGATGGATCTATTCATGATGCTACTGAAAATTATTATGAGAGAGGAACTTATGATTCATGATGCTCTCTTTATGTTTCAATCCTTATCTTTTATGCGAGCATCATTGAACTCATCATGCCTAGCTAAAAGGCATTAAAGAAAAGCGCTTGTTGAGAGACAACCCAACACTTTTACCTACTGTTTTTGTGTGTTCACATGGTTATGCTACTGTAGTAATCATGTTTTATTGCTTTTATTTCAATAAAGTACCAAGTAAATCCTTCGGGATAGTGTGGATGATAGTTGACTTGATTCTGTGCAAAAACAGAAACTTTTGCGCCCAGTAACAAAACTTTTTAAATTCACTGGAGTGTCGAAAATCTCTGCATTTTTTTACAGTTGATGGGTATACAAATCTCCTACGTTGTACTAAATTTTCAGAATTTTTGGAGTTACAGAAGTTTGACCTTAATTCAGATCTTTACGTACTATTCTGTTTTTGATAGATTCTGTTTTCAATGCATAATTTGCTTGTTTTATGGTTTCTATGGCTTATGTTGCTTAATATAAATTGTGGAAATTGCAGAGTATAGTAGGTATTGTGTGAGAACAATTATGAATCTTGTCTTTGACACTACCAAAGTGAATGATTTGTCTTTATCATACTAACTTATCTCACGAGTTCTTGTTGAGTTTTGTGTGGATGAAGTTTTTAAGATTTAGGAAACCGTGATATAAAAGGAATTAAGGAGACACAAAAGCTCAAGCTTGGGGATGCCCAAGGCATCCCAAGTTAATAATCCAAGAAGTCTCAAGCATCTAAGCTTGGGGATGCCCCAGTAGGCATCCCACCTTTCTTCATCAATAATTATCGGTTAGTATCGGTTGAGCCTAAGTTTTTGCTTCTTCACATGATGTGTGCTATTTTTGGAATGTCATTTTGTTTTGTTTAGCTTGCTGTTTTAATAAATACATATATCTGAAAGTATTTAAATAAGAGAGAGTCCTCAAATAGCTACCTATGTACTTAACTACTCATTTGATATTCACTTATATCTTTTTGGAGTAGTTTGTCATTTACTCTCATGCTTCACTTAGATTATTTTGAGAGTTGAAATTTTTTAAGAAATACTTATGCTCTCGTGATTCACTTAAATTTATTTGAGAGCTTGTTAGTAGCAATGGTAATATATAAATCCAGTCCCAAAGTAATGGATGTTCAAGAAGGATATAATAAAAACTTTCATGTAGATCACTGGATATGATAAGTTTGATTTCTTGCAATAGTTTTGCGATATGGAGATAATAATATGTGAGTCATGTTGGTGAGTAATTGTGCTTTAGTAAGAATATTGGTGTCAAGGTTTGTGATTCCCTATGCAAGCACGAAAGTCAATAGTTATGCAATGAAATTACATCCTACTTGTGGTGCATTATTCGGTGTTAGTTATGCTCAATGCTCGTTTATGTGAATTTTCGTTTCTTGGTTGGTTGCTTCTCAATCTATTTGCTAGCCTCCAATTGTACTAAGTGGGAATACTACTTGTGCATCCAAAATCCTTACACCCAGTTTTGCCACATGAGTCCACCATACCTACCTATATGCGGTATTTCCATGCCGTTCTAAGCAAATTTGCATGTGCCATCTCAAATTTTCAAAATAATTTCCTTTTTGTGTGCTCGTACCGCTCATGAAACGGTAGGGGGTGGCTGATATTTTTCCATGCTAGATGTGTTATTCTCAAGATGAGTGTTTATTCACTTGTCATTGCACGAGAGTACGGCAAAGGTAATAGGGATGCCCAATCCCGAAATGAAAAATGAATTTACTTTATGTTGTCAAATAATAAATTCCTTGGAAAGTGTTGGTATGGACGGTACCCGTGGATACGGCTAGCCGTGGAATGTGAAAGAATGGTGGAAAAAGGAATAAACTTTATTTTCTGTTTGGGAACCGCCTACGATATATCTAGCATGGAAAGTATTAGGAACTACTCGATCGTTTTCGTTGACAGGAAAAGCATGCCACCCAAAATGTTTCTATCTCTCTTTTTCACTTTGAGCTCTGGCACCTCTACAAGTCCCAACTTCCCTCTGCGAAGGGCCTATCTATTTACTTTATGCAATTTTTATTTTTATTTGAGTCTCCATCTTCTCTTATAAAGCACCAACTAAAGGGCACCATGATCGTACCTGAGCATTGGATGTAGCTAATATGCGAGTGTGTTTCATGAATGGATCAATGATTGAGCATGATGGGCTAGGGATAGCTTTCTTTAGTGTTGATATTTTGAAAGACATGGTTGCTTGTTGATATGCTTGAGTATTGAAATCTTCATGTCAAAACTAGACTATTGCTTTGAACCATATAAAAGTGCATATGTCCATGCTACAAAAGAAAAGAATATTTGATGAACATGTTAGGCAGCATTCCACATCAAAAATTATGTTTTATCATTTACCTACTTAAGGATGAGTATGAATTAAGCTTGGGGATGCTGATACGTCTCCAACGTATCTATAATTTTTTCTTGTTCCATGCTGTTATATTATCATTCTTGGATGTTTTACAATCATTTTATAGCAACTTTATATCATTTTTTGGGACTAACCTATTGACATAGTGCCTAGTGCCAGTTGCTGTTTTTTGCTTGTTTTTTACATCGCAGAAAATCAATACCAAACGGAGTCCAAACGCAGCGAAACTTTTTGGAGATTTTTTCTGGACCAGAAGACACCCGGTGGGCCAAAGAAGTACCAGACGGGAGCTCTGAGGAGAGCACAACCCACCAGGGCACGCCTGGGGGCCCAGGCGCGCCCAGGTGGGTTGTGCCCACCTCGGTGATGATGTCTACTATGCAACTTTATTCTTGTAGACTCGTGTTGGGCCTCCAAGCGCAGAGTTTTGTAGGACAGTAGCAATTTTCCCTCAAGTGGATGACCTAAGGTTTATCAATCCGTGGGAGGCGTAGGATGAAGATGGTCTCTCTCAAACAACCCTGCAACCAAATACAAGAAATCTCTTGTGTCCCCAACACACCCAATACAATGGCAAATTGTATAGGTGCACTAGTTCGGCGAAGAGATGGTGATAAAAGTGTAATATGGATGGTAGAAATATATTTTTATAATCTGAATAAATAAAAACAGCAAGGTAGCAAGTGACTAAAGTGAGCACAAACGGTATTGCAATGCTTGAAAACAAGGCGTAGGGTCCGTACTTTCGCTAGTGCAATCTCTCAACAATGCTAATATAATTGGATCATATAACCATCCCTCAAAGTGCGATGAAGAATCACTCCAAAGTTCCTATCTAGCGGAGAACATAAGAAGAAATTGTTTGTAGGGTACGAAACCACCTCGAAGCTATTCTTTCCGATCGATCTATCCAAGAGTTCGTACTAAAATAACACCAAATAATTTCAGATTCATAATACTCAATCCAACACAAAGAACCTCAAAGAGTGCCCCGAGATTTCTACCGGAGAAACAAAGACAAGAACATGCATCAAGCCCTATGCATAGATTACCCCAATGTCACCTCGGGAATCCGCGAGTTGAGTGCCAAAATATATATCAAGTGAATCAACACGACACCCCATTGTCACCACGGGTATTCATAGCAAGACATACATAAAGTGTTCTCAAATCCATAAAAGTATTCAATCCGATAAAATTAAATCTCAAAGGGAAAACTCAATTCATCACAACAAGATAGAGAGGGGAAAACACCATATGATCCGACTATATTAACAAAGCCCGCGATACATCAAGATTGTGCATCTCAAGAACACGAGAGAGAGATTAAACACATAGCTACTGGTACAAACCCTCAGCCCCGAGGGTGGACTACTTCCTCCTCATCATGGTGGCCAACGGGATGATGAAGATGGCCACCGGTGATGATTTCCCCCTCAGGGTGCCGAAACGGGGTCAAGATTGGTTTCTTGTGGCTACAGAGGCTTGCGGCGGCGAAACTTCTGATCTAGGGCTACCCTGAGGGTTTTTGGAATATTTGGCAATTTATAGGGCGAAGAGGCGGTGCGGGAGGCCACCGAGGTGGGCACAACCCACCGGGGCGTGCCTGGGGGCCCAGGCGCGCCCTGGTGGGTTGTGCCCCCCTCGGGGCACCCCCCAGGTGCTGCTCTGGCCCATTGGATGTCTTCTGGTCCATAAAAAATCTACAAAAAGTTTCGCTGCATTTGGACTCCGTTTGATATTGATTTTCTGCGATGTAAAAAAAAAGCAAAAATAGCAACTGGCACTGGGCACTATGTCAATAGGTTAGTCCCAAAAAAAAGATATAAAGTTGCTATAAAATGATTGTAAAACATCCAAGAATGATAATATAGAAGCATGAATACTTCATAAATTATAGATACGTTGGAGACGTATCAGCATCCCCAAGCTTAATTCCTACTAGTCCTCGAGTAGGTAAATGATAAAAGAAATAATTTATGAAGTGTGAATGCTAGCAAAGTGCATAAGTTTGATCAATAGTAATTTCAATCACTTTTCCTATCATTATAATAACAACTCTTTCTCATAAAACTCATCATGTTAAAGTAGCAACCAATTCACATGTTAAGGTTCAAACAATGAATTCTCTTGAAACTCAACAACCTATATTCTTAGTCACCAAACAATTGCAATTCAACTTATTCAACACAGTCTAAGTAAGAGCTCCACATACTCAACCATAATATAGTCTTCTATGATTGCTAACACTCACCGCATACACATGAGCAAAATGTTTCAACCGGACACATAGAAAGATAGGGGCTTATAATTTCGCCTCCCAACGTATTCACCTCAAGGGTGATGTCAACAATAATAACTCATGGTACCCATATCCAACTGGATATATGTGCCTAGATCTTTCCTCACCACATGATGCTTACCAACTAGAGAATAATTGAGGTTGAAATGAGAATTCATACTATTGACTCTTTGCATAAAAGTAAATACTGAAAAGTAAAAGATAGGCCCTTCGCAGAGGGAAGCAGAGGTTGTCATGCGCTTTTTTTTTGGATGCCCAAACTCTTAATGCAAAGGAACGTCATGTTATATTGCCCCTTATGATAGCAACCTTTATTATGCAGTCCGTCGCTTTTATTACTTTGCTATCACAAGTTCGTACAACGCTCAATTTTCCCTTACAATAAAAGATCAAACATATTTAGGAGCATTTTTTATTGCTTTATGCACCGATGACAACTTACTTGACGGATCTTATTCAATCCATAGGTAGGTATGGAGGACACTCATGGCAAGAAACTGGGTTTAAGGGTTTTTGGATGCACAAGTAGTATCTCTACTTAGTACGAAATTTTTGGCTAGCAAAGATGGGGGGCAAGCACCACATGTTGAAGGATCTATGACAATATAACTTCTATGTGAATATGAACAAACATAAACCATTACGTTGTCTTCCTTGTCCAACGTCAACAATTTTGGCATATAATATTTTGATGGGGGCTCACAATCACAAAAGATTTCCAAGATAGTGTATTTGCATGTGAAAGTTCTCTTCCTTATAGTAATCATTCCTGAATTGCTTGTATGACCAATATTGTGATTGTCAAGCTTCAAAAGATTTCACTTTCTAAACCCAATGTGAAGCTACCACTAGGCATGATATAAACATGTAATTTCAACTTCATGATATTCAATTCATTCAAAAATTTACTCATAGGATATAAGTGAAGCACGAGAGTGAATGACAAACTACTCCAAAAAGATATAAGTGAAGATCAAGCGAGTAGTTAAGTAAAGGGGTAGCTAATTGAGGACTCTCTCTTATTTATAAACTTTCAGATCTAAGTATTTTATTAAAACAGCAAGTAAAACAAAACAAAATGACATTCCAAGAATAGCACAACTCAAGTGAAGAAGCAAAAACTTAGGGTCAACCGATACTAACCGATAATTGTTGATGAAGAAAGGTGGGATGCCTACCGGGGCATCCCCAAGCTTAGATGCTTGAGACTTCTTGAAATATTATCTTGGGATGCCTTGGGAATCCTCAAGCTTGAGCTTTTGCGTCTCCTTAATTCCTTTTATATCACGGTTTCCCTAAATCTTAAAAACTTCATACACACAAAACTCAACAAGAACTCGTGAGATAAGTTATTATAAACCAATGCAAAAACCTTATCATTCCCTACTATAGAAAATCACAAAAAATATTATTCAGCATTGCATACTAAATGCCTCTGCATATTTAATACTCCTATCCTCAAATAGAATCATTAAACAAGCAAACATATGCAAACAATGCAAACATAACAGCAATCTGCCAAAACAGTACAGTCTGTAAAGAATGCAAGAGTATCAATACTTCTGTAACTCCAAAAATTATGAAAATTTACCAAACTGTAGAAAATTTATCAGAGCTTATTGTGAAAAAGTTTCAAAATTTTATCGCATTCTGAATTTTCTCGGGAATTTTTGCAACATTGATAAACTTTCTGTTTTGAAACAGCAACTCATATACTTGCAAAATGAGCATGGTAAAGGCTATCCTTGACATTTTTATTGAAAATAAAGATGCAAAACATTATTCTAAATAACAGAAAGTAAATCCTAACAAGAAAATGACGCTCCAAGCAAAACACATATCATGTGACGAAAAAATGTAGCTCCAAGTGAGGTTACCGATAATGTTGGACACGAAAGAGGGGATGCCTTCCGGGGCATCCCCAAGCTTAGTTGCTTGGATATTCCTTGAATATTACCTTGAGGTGCCTTGGGCATCCCCAAGCTTAGGGTCTTGTCACTCCTTATTCTCCTCATATCGTCATCTCACCCAAAACTTGAAAACTTCAATCACACAAGACTTAACGGAACTTCGTGAGATAGGTTAGTATGATAAAGAGCAAACCATTTCACTTTGGTACTGTCAAAGACAAGATTCATAATTGTTTACACACAATTACTACTGTAGCATATCATTTCCACAATTTATATTGAGCAATATAAGCCATAGAAACTAGAAAACAAGCAAACTATGCATTGAAAACAGAATCTGTCAAAAACAGAACAGTATGTAATAATCTGTACTACAACCATACTTATGCTACTCCAAAAATTCTGAAAAATTAGGAAAACGTATATAATTTGTATATATATCACCTGTAAAAAATTCAGATCAAAATAACGTTCCAGTGAATTTTCAAAATTCCTGGACTGAGCGTAAAAGTTTCGGTTTTTTGCACAGATTCAAGTCAACTATCATCCATACTATCCCAAAGGCTTTACTTGGCACTTTATTGAAACAAAAGCAATAAAAAATGATTACTACAGTAGCATAATCATGTGAACACATAAAAACAGTAGGGGTAAATGTTGGTTTGTCTCCCAACAAGCGCTTTTCTTTAATGCCTTTTAGCTAGTCATGATGATGATGCTCGCATAAAAGATAAGAATTGAAACATAAAGAGAGCATCATGAAGCATATGACTAGCACATTTAAGTCTAACCCACTTCCTATGCATAGGGATTTTGTGAACAAACAATTTATTGGGGCAAGAATCAACTAGCATAGGAAGGCAAAACAAGCAAAACTTCATGATTTTCAACACATAGAGAGGAAACTTGGTATTAGTGAGAATCCTACAAGCATATGTTCGTCTCTCAAAATAATTTTCAGTAGCATCATGAATGAATTCAACAATATAGCCATCACATAAAGCATTCTTTTCATGATCCACAAGCATAAAAAATTTCTTACTCTCCACACAAGCAAATTTATTCTCATCAATAGTAGTGGGAGAAAATTCAACAAAATAACTATCATGTGCTACTTGATTGACATAATCAAATTGAACATTAAAATTATGATGACAAGTTTCATGGTTATCATTATTCTTTATAGCACACATGTCATCACCATAATCATCATAGATAGCAACTTTGTTGTCATGATCAATTGAAACCTCTTCCAAAATAGTGGATTCATCACTAAATAAAGTCATGACCTCTCCAAATCCACTTTCATAATTATCACAATAAGATTCAACACCCTCCAAAATAGTGGGATCATTAGTACCTAGAGCTGACACTCTTCCAAACCCACTTTCATCAATATAATCGTCATAAATAGGAGGCATGCTACCATTATAACAAATTTGCACATCAAAACTTGGGGGACTAAAAATATCATCTTCATCAAACATAGCATCCCCAAGCTTGTAGCTTTGCATATCATTAGCATCATGGATATTCAAAGAATTCATACCAACAACATTGCAATCATGCTCATCATTCAAAGATTTTTTTTGTCAAACATTTTATAGAATTCTTCTTCTATCAATTGAGCACAATTTTCCTTTTCATCATTTTCACGAAACACATTATAGAGATGAATAATATGATGCAACCTCAATTCCATTTTTTTAATTTTATTTTTATAAACCAAACTAGTGATAAAACAAGAAACTAAAAGATTCGATTGCAAGATCTAAAGATATACCTTCAAGCACTCACCTCCCCGGCAACGGCGCCAGAAAAGAGCTTGATGTCTACTACGCAACTTTATTCTTGTAGACTCGTGTTGGGCCTCCAAGCGCAGAGTTTTGTAGGATAGTAGCAATTTTCCCTCAAGTGGGTGACCTAAGGTTTATCAATCCGTGGGTGGCATAGGATGAAGATGGTCTCTCTCAAACAACCCTGCAACCAAATACAAGAAATCTCTTGTGTCCCCAACACACCCAATACAATGGCAAATTGTATAGGTGCACTAGTTCGACGAAGAGATGGTGATAAAAGTGTAATATGGATGGTAGAAATATTTTTTTATAATCTGAATAAATAAAAACAGCAAGGTAGCAAGTGACTAAAGTGAGCACAAACGGTATTGCAATGCTTGAAAACAAGGCCTAGGGTCCGTACTTTTGCTAGTGCAATCTCTCAACAATGCTAATATAATTAGATCATATAACCATCCCTCAAAGTGCGATGAAGAATCACTCCAAAGTTCCTATCTAGCGGAGAACATAAGAAGAAATTGTTTGTAGGGTACGAAACAGGCTCGAAGCTATTCTTTCCGATCGATCTATCCAAGAGTTCATACTAAAATAACACCAAATAATTTCAGATTCATAATACTCAATCCAACACAAAGAACCTCAAAGAGTGCCCCGAGATTTCTACCGGAGAAACAAAGACAAGAACGTGCATCAAGCCCTATGCATAGATTACCCCAATGTCACCTCGGGAATCCGCGAGTTGAGTGCCAAAATATATATCAAGTGAATCAATACGATACCCCATTGTCACCACGGGTATTCATAGCAAGACATACATAAAGTGTTCTCAAATCCATAAAAGTATTCAATCCGATAAAATGAAATCTCAAAGGGAAAACTCAATTCATCACAACAAGATAGAGAGGGGAAAACACCATATGATCCGACTATATTAACAAAGCCCACGATACATCAAGATTGTGCATCTCAAGAACACAAGAGAGAGAGAGATTAAACACATAGCTACTGGTACAAACCCTCTGCCCCGAGGGTGGACTACTCCCTCCTCATCATGGTGGCTGCCGGGATGATGAAGATGGCCACGGGTGATGATTTCCCCCGCCGGCAGGGTGCCGGAATGGGGTCTAGATTGGTTTCTTGTGGCTATAGAGGCTTGCGGCGGCGAAACTTCTGATCTAGGGCTACCCTGAGGGTTTTTGGAATATTTGGCAATTTATAGGGCGAAGATGCGGTGCGGGAGGCCACCGAGGTGGGCACAACCCATCGGGGCGCGCCTGGCGGCCCAGGCGCACCCTGGTGGGTTGTGCCCCCCTCGGGGCACCCCCCAGGTGCTGCTCTGGCCCATTGGATGTCTTCTGGTCCATAAAAAATCCACAAAAAGTTTCACTGCATTTGGACTCCGTTTGATATTGATTTTCTGCGATGTAAAAAAAAGCAAAAACAGCAACTGGCACTGGGCACTATGTCAATAGGTTAGTCGCAAAAAAAAAGATATAAAGTTGCTATAAAATGATTGTAAAACATCCAAGAATGATAATATAGCAGCATGAATACTTCATAAATTATAGATACGTTGGGGACGTATCAGGTGACCTCCTGCACCGCCTCTTCGCCCTATAAATTGCCAAATATTCCAAAAACCCTCGGGGTAACCCTAGATCAGAAGTTCCGCTGCCGTAAGCCTCTGTAGCCGTGAAAAACCAATCTAGACCCTGTTTCGGCACTCTGCCGGAGGGGGAAATCATCACCGGTGGCCATCTTCATCATCCCGTCGGCCACCATGATGAGGAGGGAGTTGTCCACCCTCGGGGCTGAGGATTTGTACCAGTAGCTATGTGTTTAATATCTCTCTCTCTCGTGTTCTTGAGATGGCACGATCTTGATGTATCGCGGGCTTTGTTAGTATAGTTGCATCATATGGTGTTTTCCCCTATGTATCTTGTTGTGAATTGAGTTTTCCCTTTGAGATTTCGTTCTTATCGGATTGAATACTTTTATGGATTTGAGAACACTTGATGTATGTCTTGCTATGAATACCCGTGGTGACAATGGGGTACCATATTGATTCACTTGATGTGTGTTTTGGCACTCAACTCGTGGATTCCCGAGGTGAGATTGGGGTAATCTATGCATAGGGGTTGATGCACGTTCTTGTCTTTGTTTCTCCGGTAGAAATCTTGGGGCACTCTTTGAGGTTCTTTGTGTTGGATTGAGTATTATGATTCTGAAATTGTTTGCTACATATTGTATAATCAACTCACGGATACTCGTGGTGACATTGGAGTATCTAGGTGACATTAGAGTTGGTTGATGTGTATCATATGGTGTTATTTTAGTATGAACTCTTGGATAGATCGATCAGAAAGAATAGCTTGGTGTTATTTTAGTACGAACTCTAGGATAGATTGATTGGAAAGAATAGTTTTGAGGTGGTTTCGTACCCTACAAACAATTTCTTCTTATGTTCTCCACTAGATAAGAACTTTGGAGTGATTCTTCATCGCACGTTGAGGGATGGTTATATGATCCAATTATATTAGCATTGTTGAGAGATTGCACTAGTGAAAGTACGGAGCCTGGGCCTCATTTTCAAGCATTGCAATACCGTTTGTGCTTCGTTTTATCAATTGCTACCTTGCTGTTTTTATTGTTCCTATTACAAAAATCAATATCTACTATCATTACTACGCTTGTATCACCATCTCTTCACCGAACTAGTGCACCTATACAAATTTCCATTGTATTTGGTGTGTTGGGGACACAAGATACTTTTTATTATTTGGTTGCAGGGTTGTTTGAGAGAGATTATCTTCATCCTACGCCTCCCACGGATTGAGAAACCATAGGTCATCGACTTGAGGGAAATTTGCTAGTGTCCTACAAAACTCTGCGCTTGGAGGCCCAACACGAGTCTACAAGAACAAGTTGTGTAGTAGACATCAGCACACCATGCCCCGCCGCCTCCCATGCCCTACTCATCCTAGGAGGAGTCCCCGACCTCGGCGGTGACAGTGGACGTGAGGTCGATGATGATGGACGTGGACGGTCCATCTCTTGACCTGCCACATGCGCCACCGAACGTTGGACGATGGCAAATAGGACGCGTGGCTGGCGGTGCTCCCGTCATCGGCCGCCAGCGTGGCCATCGCTTGTGCGGTCGCATCCGCGACCGGTTACGCCGGTATTTTGTTGTGAGCGGCGAGTTGAGCGAAGGCGGCGACTTCGAGCTTCATCCCCGAAGACAAGCTCTCCCGCAGATCGTTCCCGCTCGCGGTCATGGTGGATGTGGTGCCAGGTAGGAGGATGCACTATGGTGTGGAGTTTAGCTGGGCGTTGCCGCTTTATGTAGCGCATTCTAGTGAGGCCAAGCGTCCGGGTGCATCAATAAGTCGCCGGAGTTGGTTCCTCGGGCAGCGAGCCTGCTTAATGACGGCATACGGATGGACGGCATGAATGCGGGCAGCTGGCGCCGGCTGGGAATGCATGCGCATGACGACACGAGGGACGAGGGTTTTTTGTGTGCCAGGGTAGTCAGCTACGGGCGTGGCAACGTTGGACATGCCCTTTGCTCACATGTGATCCCACATGTCATTGAAAGACGAACCGACATGATCTCAGGTCCTGGGAATGCAGTTGGCCGCGCTAGAACACTCCACGGACGGGTCGCGGCGCGCGCGCACTTCAGCGCCCCGTGCATCCTCGACAAGCCGGGTGTTGATCTGCTGGTCGTGCCATAGCGGCGGCGCCACCCTCGGCACCCTGAAGCTAAGCGTGTCCAGCGGCGATGAGCGTGTCGCTCACCGCGGTCGCCGTGCCCAGAGGCGGTGCGGGAGCTGCGCCATGTTGCTGGTCCCCATGACCCACATGAACGGTTGCCGGTGGCGAGGAGGTCATGGGCCAGCTCCTCCATCGGACTAGTGTGCGCCATGTCATCCCGACAGGTGTGCCCCACATGTTGGTTTCCCTGTTTTCCCGGCCAAATTCGAGCGCCAGTATGGCCTCATTAACACTCGGCCGACGTCTCTCTCTTCTAGTCTAGTAGTATCCGTAAATGACGCGGGCGAGGGAGGGTGACGGAAGTCGGTTTGCTCTCAACTACGGTCCCACAAGCGAGCGAAAACGCAAGACGAAGCGCGTTCCATTCGGTGAGCGACTTGCATGGTCCACCGTGCCGGAGTGCAACGCGAACGCGACAAGAGTGATGTACACCGTCCATTCCTTATGAACTTGCATACTTCGAGTACTCCTTTTTTTGAACACAGTACGGACGCAGCGCTCATACATGCGCGCATACACTCACCCCTATGAACACACACACGCACACCCTACCCCTATGAGCACTTTCGAGAGACTGAGCCGTCATATCTATAATATATCTCTACTCTTGGTGATGATGGTGTGCCTGCCATCTTGCAATATAGACCGTCCGATCTATATTTGACTGCGGCTGTCCTTGTTGAAGGTTAAAACAGCAAACTTGATAAATCACCATTGTGGTTTTGATGCGTAGGTAAGAACGGTTCTTGCAAGAAGCCCGTAGCAGCCACGTAAAATTTGCAACAACAAAGTAGAGGACGTCTAACTTGTTTTTGCAGGGCATGTTGTGATGTGATATGGTCAAGACATGATGTGATATAAGTTGTTGTATGAGATGATCATGTTTTGTAAAGTTATCGGCAACTGGCAAGAGCCTTATGGTTGTCGCTTTATTGTATGAAATGAAAACGCCATGTAATTGCTTTACTTTATTACTATGCGTTACCGATAGTTGTAGAAGCAATAGTTGGCGAGACGACCACGACGCAACGATGGAGATCAAGGTGTTGAGCCGGTGACGATGGAGATCATGACGATGCTTTGGAGATGGAGATCAAAAGCACAAGATGATGATGGCCATATCATGTCACATATATTGATTGCATGTGATGTTTATCTTTTTATGCATCTTATTTTACTTAGTACGGCGGTAGCATTATAAGATGATCCCTTAACTAAATTTCAAGGTATAAGTGTTCTCCCTGAGTATGCACTATTGCGACAGTTCGTCGTGTTGAGACACCACGTGATGATCGGGTGTGATAGACTCTACGTTCAAATACAACGGGTGCAAGACAGTTTTGCACATGCGGAATACTCGGGTTAAACTTGACGAGCCTGGCATGTACAGACATGGCCTCGGAACACTGGAGGCCGAAAGGTCGAACGTGAATCATATAGTAGATATGATCAACATAGAGATGTTCACCATTGATGACTACTCCATCTCACGTGATGATCGGACATGGTTTAAGTTGATTTGAATCACGTATCATTTAGATGACTTGAGGGATGTCTATCTAAGTGGGAGTTCTTAAGTAATTTGATTAATTGAACTTAATTTATCATGAACTAAGTCCTGATAGTATTTGAATATCTATGTTGTAGATCAATGGCATGTGCTACCGTTCCCTTGAATTTTAATGCATTCCTAGAGAAAGCTAAGTTGAAAGATGGTGGTAACAACTACACGGACTGGGTCCGTAACTTGAGGATTATCCTCATTGTTGCACAGAAGAATTATGTCCTTGATGCACCGCTAGGTGAAAGGTCTGCTGCAGGAGCAGATGCTGATGTTATGAACGTCTGGCAAGCTTGATCTGATGACTACTCGATAGTTCAGTGTGCCATGCTTTACGGCTTATAATCGGGACTTCAAAGACGTTTTGAACGTCATGGACCATATGAGATGTTCCAGGAATTGAAGTTAATATTTCAAGCAAATGCCCGAGTTGAGAGATATGAAGTCTCCAACAAGTTCTATAGCTGCAAGATGGAGGAGAACAGTTCTGTCAGTGAACACATACTCAAAATGTCTGGGTATCATAATCACTTGACTCAGCTGGGAGTTAATCTTCCAGATTATAGTGTTATTGACAGAGTTCTCCAATCACTGCCACCAAGCTACAAAGGCTTCGTGATGAACTATAATATGCAAGGGATGGAAAAGACAATTCCCGAGCTCTTCGCAATGCTCAAAGCTGCGGAGGTAGAAATCAAGAAGGAGCATCAAGTGTTGATGGTTAACAAGACCACTAGTTTCAAGAAAAAGGGCAAGGGAAAGAAGGGGAACTTCAAGAAGAATGGAAAGCAAGTTGTCACTCCCGGGAAGAAGCCCAAAGCTGGACCCAAGCCTGAAACTGAGTGCTTCTACTGCAAAGGGACTGGTCACTGGAAGCGGAACTGCCCCAAGTATTTGGCGGATAAGAAGGATGGCAAAGTGAACAAAGGTATATTTGATATACATGTTATAGATGTGTACCTTACTAATGCTTGTAGTAGTGCCTGGGTATTTGATACTAGTTAGGTTGCTCATATTTGTAACTCGAAACAGGGGCTACGGATTAAACAAAGATTGGCTAAGGGCGAAGTGATGATGCGCGTCGGGAATGGTTCCAAGGTCGATGTGATCGCCGTCGACACGCTACCTCTACATTTACCTTCGGGATTAGTTTTAGACCTGAATAATTGTTATTTGGTGCCAGCGTTGAGCATGAAGATTATATCTGGATCTTGTTTAGTGCGAGACGGTTATTCATTTAAATCAGAGAATAATGGTTGTTCTATTTATATGAGTAATATCTTTTATGGTCATGCACCCTTGAAGAGTGGTCTATTTTTGTTGAATCTCGATTGTAGTGATACACATATTCATAATATTGATGCCAAAAGATGCAAAGTTGATAATGATATTGCAACATATTTGTGGCACTGCCGTTTAGGTCATATTGGTGTAAAGCGCATGAAGAAACTCCATGCAGATGGGCTTTTGGAATCACTTGATTATGAATCATTTGATACTTGCGAACCATGCCTCATGGGCAAGATGACTAAAACTCCGTTCTCCGGAACAATACATACCGATGTATGCGGTCCGATGAGTGTTGAGGATCGCGGCGGGTATCATTATTTTCTAACCTTCACAGATGAATTGAGCAGATATGGGTATATCTACTTAATGAAACACAAGTCTGAAACATTTGAAAAGTTCAAAGAATTTCAGAGCAAAGTGGAGAATCATCGTAACAAGAAAATAAAGTTTCTACGATCTGATCGCGGAGGCGAATATTTGAGTTATGAGTTTGGCCTTCATTTAAAACAATGTGGAATAGTTTCACAACTCACGCCACCTGGAACACCACTGCGTAATGGTGTGTCCGAACGTCGTAACTGTACTTTATTAGATATGGTGCGATCTATGATGTCTCTTACCGATTTACCACTATCGTTTTGGGGTTATGCATTAGAGACAGCTGCATTCATGTTAAATAGGGCACCGTCTAAATCCGTTGAGATGACACCGTATGAACTGTGGTTTGGCAAGAAACCTAAGCTGTCGTTTCTTAAAGTTTGGGGTTGCGACACTTATGTCAAAAGGCTTCAGCCTGATAAGCTCAAACCCAAATCGGAGAAGTGCGTCTTCATAGGATACCCTAAGGAAACAATTGGGTACACCTTCTACCACAGATCCGAAGGCAAGATCTTTGTTGCCAAGAATGGAAACTTTCTAGAGAAGGAGTTTCTCTCGAAAGAAGTGAGTGGGAGGAAAGTAGAACTTGATGAGGTAATTGTACCTTCTCTCGATTGGAAAGTAGTTCATCACAGAAAACCGTTCCAGTTATGCCTACACCAATTAGAGAGGAAGCAAATGATAATGATCATGAAACTTCAGATCAAGTTACTACTAAACCTCGTAGGTCAACCAGAACATGTTCCGCACCAGAGTGGTACGGTAATCCTGTTCTGGAAGTCATGTTACTAGACCATGGTGAACCTACGAACTATGAAGAAGCTATGATGAGCCCAGATTCCGAAAAATGGCTTGAGGCCATGAAATCCGAGATAGGATCCATGTATGAGAACAAAGTGTGGACTTTGGTGGATTTGCTCGATGATCGGCGAGCCATAGAAAATAAATGGATCTTCAAGAAGATGACTGACGCTGATGGTAATGTTACTGTCTACAAAGCTCGACTTGTCGCAAAAGGTTTTCAACAAGTTCAAGGAGTTGACTACGATGAGACTTTCTCACCCGTAGTGATGCTTAAGTCTGTCTGAATCATGCTAGCAATTGCCGCATTTTATGATTATGAAATCTGACAAATGGATGTCAAAACTGCATTCCTTAATGGATTTCTTAAAGAAGAGTTGTATATGATGCAACCAGAAGGTTTTGTCGATCCTGAAGGTGCTAACAAAGTGGGCAAGCTCCAGCGATCCATCTATGGACTGGTGCAAGCATCTCGGAGTTGGAATATACGCTTTGATGAGGTGATCAAAGCATATGGTTTTATACAGACATTCGGAGAAGCCTGTATTTACAAGAAAGTGAGTGGGAGCTCTATAGCATTTCTAATATTATATGTGGATGACATATTGTTGATTGGAAATGATGTAGAATTTCTGGATAGCATAAAAGGATACTTTAATAAAAGTTTTTCAATGAAAGACCTCGGTGAAGCTGCTTATATATTGGGCATCAAAATCTATAGAGATAGATCAACACGCTTAATAGGACTTTCACAAAGCACATACCTTGATAAAGTTTTGAAGAAGTTCAAAATGGATCAGTCAAAGAAAGGGTTCTTGCCTGTGTTACAAGGTGTAAAGTTAAGTCAGACTCAATGCCCGACCACTGCAGAAGATAGAGAGAAAATGAAAGTCATTCCCTACGCCTCAGCCATAGGTTCTATCATGTATGCTATGTTGTGTACCAGACCTGATGTGTGCCTTGCTATAAGTCTAGCAGGGAGGTACCAAAGTAATCCAGGAGTGGATCACTGGACAGCGGTCAAGAACATCCTAAAGTACCTGAAAAGGACTAAGGATATGTTTCTCATTTATGGAGGTGACAAAGAGCTCGTCGTAAATGGTTACGTCGATGCTAGCTTTGACACTGATTCGGATGACTCTAAGTCACAAACCAGATACGTATTTTGTTGAATGGTGGAGCTGTCAGTTGGTGCAGTTCCAAGCAGAGCGTCGTGGCGGGATCTACGTGTGAAGCGGAGTACATAGCTGCTTCAGAAGCAGCAAATGAAGGAGTCTGGATGAAGGAGTTCATATCCGATCTAGGTGTAATACCTAGTGCATCGGGTCCAATGAAAATCTTTTGTGACAATACTGGAGCTATTGCCTTAGCGAAGGAATCCAGATTTCACAAAAGAACCAAACACATCAAGAGACGCTTCAACTCCATCCGTGATCAAGTCAAGGAAGAAGACATAGAGATTTGCAAAATACATACGGATCTGAGTGTAGCAGACCCGTTGACTAAGCCTCTTCCACGAGCAAAACATGATCAGCACCAAGACTCCATGGGTGTTAGAATCATTACAATGTAATCTAGATTATTGACTCTAGTGCAAGTGGGAGACTGAAGGAAATATGCCCTAGAGGCAATAATAAAGTTGTTATTTTATATTTCCTTATTCATGATAAATGTTTATTATTCATGCTAGAATTGTATTGATCGGAAACCTAAATACATGTGTGAATACATAGACAAACACTGTGTCCCTAGTGAGCCTCTACTTGACTAGCTCGTTGATCAAAGATGGTTAAGGTTTCCTGACCATGGACATGAGTTGTCATTTGATAATGGGATCACATCATTAGGAGAATGATGTGATGGACAAGACCCATTTGTTAGCTTAGCATTATGATCGTTCAGTTTTATTGCTATTGCTTTCTTCATGTCAAATACATATTCCTTCATCTATGAGATTATGCAACTCCCGGATACCGGAGGAATGCCTTGTGTGCTATCAAATGACACAACGTAACTGGGTGATTATAAAGATGCTCTACAGGTATCTCCGAAGGTGTTTGTTGGGTTGGCATAGATCGAGATTAGGATTTGTCACTCCGTCTATCGGAGAGGTATCTCTGGGCCCTCTCGGTAATACACACCATAAGAAGCCTTGCAAGCAAAGTGACTAATGAGTTAGTTACAGGATGATGTATTACAGAACGAGTAAAGAGACTTGCCGGTAACGAGATTGAACTAGGTATGAAGATACCGACGATCGAATCTCGGGCAAGTAACATACCGATGGACAAAGGGAATAACGTATGTTGTCATAATGGTTCGATCGATAAAAGATCTTTGTAGAATATGTAGGAGCCAATATGAGCATCCAGATTCCGGTATTGGTTATTGACCGGAGAGGTGTCTCGGTCATGTCTACATAGTTCTCGAACCCGTAGGGTCCGCACGCTTAACGTTCGATGATGATTTTGTATTATATGAGTTATGTGATTTGGTGACCGAATGTTGTTTGGAGTCCCAGATGAGATCACGGACATGATGAGGAGTCTCGAAATGGTCGAGAGGTAAAGATTGATATATAGGACGATAGTATTCGGACACCGAAAGTGTTCCAGAGGGTACCGGGTACATATCGGGTCACCGGAAGGGGTTCCAGGCACCCCCCGGCAAAGATATGGGCCTATTAGGCCAAAAGGGGAAATGCAGCATCCAGCAGGGACTGCTGCGCCCCCCATATGGGCCGCACCAGAGGAGAAAGGAAAGAGGGGAAGATAGAAGGAAGGGGAGGGATTCGGCCTCCCCCTTCCTTCCCTCCTCCCTCCTCTTTCCTTCCCCCTCCGGTGAAAAAGGAAAGGGGGGGCCGAATTGGGGAGGAACCCCAAGTAGGATTCGGCCTACTTGGGGCGCCCCCCCTTGGCTGCTCCCTCTCCCTCCCACCTATATATATGAAGGGGGGAGGCGCCTAGAACAGACAACAACATATGTTAGCCGTGTGCGGCGCCCCCCTCCATAGATTACACCCTCGGTCATATTCTCGTGGTGCTTAGGCGAAGCCCTGCGCGGATCACTTCACCATCACCATCACCACGCCGTCGTGCTGACGAAACTCATCTACTCCCTCGACACTTTGCTGGATCAAGAGTTCGAGGGACGTCATCGAGCTGAACGTGTGCAGAACTCGGAGGTGCCGTACCTTCGGTGCTTGATCGGTCGGAACGAGAAGAAGTTCGACTACATCAACCGCGTTGTCAAACGCTTCCGCTTTCGGTCTACGAGGGTACGTAGATACACTCTCCCCCTCTCATTTCTATGCATCTCCTAGATAGATCTTGCGTGATCGTAGATTTTTTTTTTTGAAATTGCATGCTACGTTTCCCAACTGGTTCAACCTGGCGATCCTAAAGGAGGACCGGGAGGCGGAGGCTTAACTCGACATGGAGTGCGCGGATGCTGCTGCCATCGAGGCCCTCCTACAGGCGGAACCGGATGTTGTGGACGTGAACTAGGCGGCGGAGGCTCAACTTGATGTGGAGCGCGCGGATGCCGCTGCCATCGAGGCCCTCCTGCAGGCGGAACCGGACGTCCTGGACTTGAACTGGGTGGCGGAGGCTCAACTTGACGCGGAGCACGCGGATGCCGCTGCCATCGAGGCCCTCCTGCAGGCGGAACCAAATGTCATGGAGGTGAACCGGGCGGTGCTCGCGTACGTGCAGAGAGCCCACACGTTCCGTGTGAACGAGTAGCTGGAGGCCGAGGACAACCATGATGTGGAGACACACGTCGGCAGCTATGGCTGGTTCGCGCCGGCAGCCAAAGACGACGAGGCCGTCTTGTTCTGCGAGTAGTGATAGTTTTTCTTTATGTTGTTGTTTTTAGGGATCTTTTGCTGTGTAAAAACATATATTTATGCAAGTCGCTTGACTTTCATCATTTGGGTCAGTCGACCATTTCAGGCGGTTGGATGAATACCCTACGTCTCCTAACCCTTCTTCTTCCTCACCTCTTCTTCTTCTTCTTCCCCAACAGACCACCGCCCGGGCCGCACGGATCTTCCCCAACATGCGGTTGGATAAACATACTGTATGAACGAAAATTATGTGTCAGCGGTAGGATGGCTGAGTTTGGTTTGATCACATGCAGTAGCACCTGTCAGTGAGGGTGCGTTCCCTTGGTTGGGTTTGCGGTGTGCAGGAGCGACTGTGTGAGGGTGCGGTGCGACCGTGACAGCCGTGCGCAAGTGTACCTCCTTTTCATTTTGAAAAACATTAGGCAAGCTTGGCAAAAATGTGTGGCAAAGTAAGGCAATGCAAGGCCTAGACCCAAACAGGATACAAGTACGTAGTACTACTTGTGTTAAAAAAGAAAGGCGGGGTTTTCCTTCACGGAATTGATTGATACAAATCCTCGTTTGATGTGTCAATTAATGCGTATTTTTCTCTCCAACGCCCAAAGAGCTAACCATCTCACTCCACATTGCTTGATTAATGCAGCGCCATGCAAACCAACCTTCTCACTTTCGCATGCATGCAAGGGTATATTAATGTCCTTGGTTGCTAGTACGAGGCAAACCCCATCTATTTTGCCTCAATTAGTGTTAGTGACCTTCTGCAAATTGTAATTTTGATACGGCCTTGTATACAAAAAAATGGAGGTAGTAACTATTTGACTTCCTTCCCCATTGCGGTGACGTCGACGATATCTCGAACGTTGTGGCTTTGGCGAAGTGCGTTCGACGGAGCACACCATTGAGGGAGACCACGGTAAGTGATACGTCTCCAACGTATCTATAATTTTTCATTATTCCATGCTGTTATATTATCATTCTTGGATGTTTTACAATCATTTTATAGCAAATTTATATCATTTTTTAGGACTAACCTATTGACATAGTGCCCAGTGCCAGTTGTTGTTTTTTGCTTGTTTTTTACTTCGCAGGAAATCAATACCAAACGGAGTCCAAACGCATCGAAACTTTTTGGTGATTTTTTATGGACCAGAAGACACAAGTTGGGCCAAGAAAGTACCTGAGGGGGGCTCCGAGGGGAGCACAACCCACCAGGGCGCGCCTGGGGGCCTAGGCGCGCCCAGGTGGGTTGTGCCCACCTCGGCCACCTCCCGCACCGCCTCTTTGCTCTATAAATACCCCAATATTCCAGAAACCCTAGGGGTGTCGACAAAAATCAATTCCAGCCACCGCAAGTTCCAGAAACCATAGATCCAATCTAGACACCATCACGGAGGGTTTCATCATCCTCATTGGTGCCTCTCCGATGATGCGTGAGTAGTTCATTGTAGACCTACGGGTCCGTAGGCAGTAGCTAGATGGCTTCCTCTCTCTCTTTTGATTCTCAATACAATGGTCTCTTGGAGATCTATTTGATGTAACTCTTTTTGCGGTGTGTTTGTTGGGATCCGATGAACTTTGAGTTTATGATCAGATCTATGTTTTTATCCATGAAAGTTATTTGAGTCTTTTGATCTCTTATATGCATGATTACTTATAGCCTCGTGTTTCTTCTTCGAATCTTTGGTTTAGTTAGGCCAACTAGATCAATTTTTTTTGCCATGGGAAGAGGTGCTTTGTGATGGGTTCGATCTTACGGTGCTTGATCCCAGTGAGAGAAGGGGAACCGACACGTATGTATCGTTGCTATTAAGGATAACAAGAAGGGGTCTATTTCTACATAAATAGATCTTGTCTACATCATGCCATCGTTCTTATTGCATTACTCTGTTTCTCCATGAACTTAATACACTAGATGCATGCTGGATAGCGGTCGATGTGTGGAGTAATAGTAGTAGATGCAGGCAGGAGTCGGTCTACTAATCTTGGACGTGATGGCTATATAATGATCATTGCCGGGATATCATCATAATTATTTGAAGTTCTATCAATTGCCCAACAGTAATTTGTTTACCCACCGTATGCTATTTTTCTCGAGAGAAGCCACTAGTGAAATCTACGGCCCCCGGGTCTATTGTCTCATCATATATTTTCAGATCTATTTTGCTATTTGCCTTTTTATTTATTTGCCACTTTTATTTTCAGATCTATATTTCTAAAAACCCAAAAATATTTTGCTTCACTTTATTTTATTCGCGATCTATTTATCCAATCTACTACAATTTATCTCACGTCCGTTTGCCAATTTCTGGCGCCGTTACCCGAAAGGGATTGACAACCCCTTTAACTCGTCGGGTTGCCAGTATTTGTTCTTTGTGTGCAGGTACTGTTTACGTAGTGTTGCTTGGTTCTCCTACTGGTTCAACAACCTTGGTCTCACCACTGAGGGAAATACCTACCGTTGCTGTGCTGCATCACCCCTTCCTCTTTAGGGAAATACAGACGTAGTTCAAGCCAACATGAAAAGGAATTTTTGGCACCGTTGCCGGGGAGACATCATCAACATCTACCAGGTTCCTAATCACAAATCTCATCTCCTTGCAATTTACATTATTTGCCATTTGCCTCTCATTTTCATCTCCCCCACTTCACAAAAATTTGCCGTTTTACTCGCCCTCTTTTTCGTTCGCCTTTTTCTCGTCAGATCTCATCTTTGCTTGTGTTGCCATGTGCCTTCTATTTGCTTGCATCTTCACTTGCTAATTGTTATGGATCCTCATCCACTTGCTAATCTTTTCAAAATATCAAATTATGATGAACCAATTGCTAGTGAATTGAGTTCACTAGATTATCTTTATGAAGTTTTGCTTGAGATTTATGAATCTGAAAATTGTGATGAAGTGTTAAACGAAGGAATTTATAAAATGGTTCATGATAGCTCCTTGAATGAAAAGCATGATTGCAATGATGTTATTATAAAATCTATTAATGTCAATTGTGCTAATAATATGCAAAACCCCAAGCTTGGGGATGCTAATTTTGATATGTCCACTACTTATTGCAATGATCATGATTGGGGTGATTCTTCTTATGATCTTGAAAATTTATTTAAGCCTCATGATGAATATGTTATTGATAATAATGTTTGCAATAATATTGAAAGTGGGTTTGGAAGAGTGTCAACTTTAGGTAAAAATAATCCCACATATTTGGAGAGTGTTAATTCTTATGATTTTTTTGATAAAAGTGGGCTTGGAGAGGTCATGACTTTATTTGATGATAATCCCACTATTTTGGAAGAGTGTCAACTTTGCATGCATGTGGATCATGTAGAGAATATGTTATGTGATAGCTATATTGTTGAGTTTGAATATGATCCCACATGTAATTATTATGAGAGAGGGAAATATGGTTGTAGAAATTTTCATGTTACTAAATTACCTCTCTTCATGTTGAGATTGCTATTGTTTTCTTCCATGCATATGCTAGATCTTGCTTCTCTTGCTAATTTGTTCTCCTATGAAATTCCTATGCATCGGAAATATGTTAGACTTAAATATGTTTGTCACATGTTTTATGATGCTCTCTTTGTGTTTTCATTATTATCTTTCATGTGAGCATCAATAAAATCTTATACCTAGCTAAGGGCGTAAAACGATAGCGCTTGTTGGGAGGCAACCCAATGAATAAAATTTATTTTCGTCTTTTTTATCTGTTCTTGAGTGTTTGCACAATTATGCTACTGTTATGATTGTTTTTTTGTGTTTTAATTAGTGTTTGTGCCAAGTAAAGCCTTTAGGATAGCTTTGGTGATAGTTGATTTGATCTTGTTGGAAAACAGAAACTTTTGCGTCCAGTAAAACAATTTTGCAAATTCACATAAGCTACGAAAAATTCTGAATTGTTTACACAAGATTTATATACAAATTTCCTATGTTTTCCTAAATTTTCAGAATTTTTGAAGTTACATAAGTATGATAACAATTTGTATCTTTGCAGACTTTTCTGTTTTTGACAGATTCTGTTTTCTTTGCATTGTGTGCTTATTTTGATGAATCTATGGTTTGTATTGGAGGTTATAAGCCATGGTAAAGTTAGTATACAGTATATATAATGCAATAACAAAATTTGAATGGGTTTTATACAGTACTTAAAGTAAAGATTGGTTTTCTTATACTAACGGATCTCAGGAAGGTTTTGTTGAGTTTTGTGTGATTGAAGTTTTCAAGTTTTGGGTGAGATTACGATGGATGAAGGAATAAGGAGTAAGAAGAGCCTAAGATTGGGGATGCCCCATGGCACCCCAAGCCATTATCCAAAGATAAGCAAGCAACTAAGCTTGGGGATGCCCGAGTGGCATCCCCTCTTTCTTCTAATGACCATCGGTATTTTACTCGGAGCTATATTTTTATTCGTCACATATCATGAGTTTTGCTTGGAGCGTCTTGTATGATATGAGTCTTTGCTTGTTTTGCTTTTTTATTTTAAGTCATGAATCCTTGCTGGACACACCTATTTGAGGGAGCCAAAATTATGCTATGACTTGTTAGAATTGCTCTCTATGCTTCACTTAAATCTTTATGAGCTATGGAATTGCTCTAGTGCTTCACTTATATCTTTTTGAGCACGGTGTGCTTTAGTATTTTTGAAGAAATGCTCTCATGCTTCACTTAGATTTATTTGAGAGTTAGTATTTTTTTTTAGAAATTCTCTCTTGCTTCACTTAAATTATTTTGAGAGAAGAAAATTTTATGCTCATGTTCTTCACTTAGATTTGTTTGAGCTATCAAAAGCAACATATAAAACTAGTACCAAAGTGATAGATATTCAAGAGGGATATAATAAAAACTTTCATGAAGATCATTGGACAAAATAAACTTGATTCCTTGTAATAGTTTTGCGATATGTTGATATAATATGTAAGTCATGTTGATGAGTAATTATGCTTTAGTAAGAATATTGGTGTTAAGGTTTGTGATTCCCTATGCAAGCACAAAAGTCAATAGTTAGGCAATGAAAATACTTCCTACTTGTGGTGCATTATTCGGTGTTAGTTATGCTTAATGCTCGCTTATGAGATTTTTCGTTTCTTGGTTGGATGCTTCTTAATCTTTTGCTAGCCTTCATTTGCACTAAGTATGATCACTACTTGTGCATCCAAAATCCTTAAACCAGTTTTGCCATATGAGTCCACTATACCTACCTATATGCGGTATTTCCGTGCCGTTCTAAGCAAATTTGTATGTGCCATCTCTAATTTCAAAATAAATTTCTCTTTAGTGTGCTCATACCGCTCATGAAACGGTAGGGGGTGGCTGATATATTTCCATGCTAGATGTGTTATTCTCAAGATGAGTGTTTATTCACTTGTCATTGCACAAGAGTACGACAAAGGTATTAGGGATGCCCAGTCAAGAAATGAAAAATGAATTTACTTTATGTTGTCAAATAATAAATTCCTTGGAAAGTGTTGGTATGGAGGGCACCCGTGGATACGGCTAGCCATGGAAAGTGAAAGTATGGTGGAAAAAGGAATAAACTTTATTTTCTGTTTGGGAACTGCCTATGATATATCTAGCATGGAAAGTATTGGGAACTACTCAATCATTTTCGTTGACAGGAAAAGCATGCCCCCCAAAATGTTTTACCTCTACTTTTTTTTGCTTTGAGCTCTGGCACCTCTACAAATCCCTACTTCCCTCTGTGAAGGGCCTTTCTTTTTACTTTATGCAATTTCTATTTTATTTTGAGTCTCCATCTTCTCTTATAAAGCACCAACTAAGGGGCACTATGATCGTACTTGAGCATTGGGTGTAGCTAATATGCGAGTGTGTTTCATGAATGGATCAATGGTTGAGCATAATGGGCTAGGGATAACTTGCTTTAGTGTTGATATTTTGAAAGACATGGTTGCTTGTTGATATGCTTGAGTATTGAAATCTTCATGTCAAAACTAGACTATTGCTTAGAATCATATAAAAGTCCAAATGTCCATGCTACAAAGAAAAGAATATGTGATGAACATGTTAGGCAGCATTCCACATCAAAAATTCTATTTTTATCATTTACCTACTCGAGGACGAGCAAGAATTAAGCTTGGGGATGCTGATACGTCTCCAACGTATCTATAATTTTTGATTGTTCCATGCTGTTATATTATCATTCTTGGATGTTTTACAATCATTTTATAGCAACTTTATATCATTTTTTGGGACTAACCTATTGACATAGTGCCCAGTGCCAGTTGGTGTTTTTTGCTTTTTTTTACTTCGCAGGAAATCAATACCAAACGGAGTCCAAATGCAGCGAAACTTTTTGGTGATTTTTTCTGGACCAGAAGACACAAGTTGGGCCAAGAAAGTACCCGAGGGGGGCTCCGAGGGGAGCACAACCCACCAGGGCGCGCCTGGGGGCCCAGGCGCGCACAGGTGGGTTGTGCCCACCTCGGCCACCTCCCGCACCGCCTCTTTGCTCTATAAATACCCCAATATTCTAGAAACCCTAGGGGTGTCGACGAAAATCAATTCCAGCCGCTGCAAGTTCCAGAAACCACAGATCAATCTAGACACCATCACGGAGGGGTTCATCATCCTCATTGGTGCCTCTCCGATGATGCGTGAGTAGTTCATTGTAGACCTACGGGTCCGTAGGCAGTAGCTAGATGGCTTCCTCTCTCTCTCTTTTGATTCTCAATACAATGGTCTCATGGAGATCTATTTGATGTAACTCTTTTTGTGGTGTTTTTGTTGTGATCCGATGAACTTTGAGTTTATGATCAGATCTATGTTTTTATCCATGAAAGTTATTTAAGTCTTTTGATCTCTTGTATGCATGATTACTTATAGCCTCGTATTTCTTCTTCGAATCTTTGGTTTAGTTAGGCCAACTAGATCGATTTTTCTTGCCATGGGAAGAGGTGCTTTGTGATGGGTTCGATCTTACGGTGCTTGATCCCAGTGAGAGAAGGGGAAACGACACGTATGTATCGTTGCTATTAAGGATAACAAGAAGGGGTCTATTTCTACATAAATAGATCTTGTCTACATCATGTCATCGTTCTTATTGCATTACTCCATTTCTCCATGAACTTAATACGCTAGATGGATGCTGGATAGCGGTCGATGTGTGGAGTAATAGTAGTAGATGCAGGCAGGAGTCGGTCTACTAATCTTGGACGTGATGCCTATATAATGATCATTGCGTGGATATCGTCATAATTATTGGAAGTTCTATCATTTGCCCAACAGTAATTTGTTTACCCACCGTATGCTATTTTTCTCGAGAGAAGCCACTAGTGAAATCTACGGCCCCCGGGTCTATTTTCTCATCATATATTTTCAGATCTATTTTGCTATTTGCCTTTTTATTTATTTGCCACTTTTATTTTTAGATCTATATTTCTAAAAACCCAAAAATATTTTGCTTCACTTTATTTTATTCGCGATCTATTTATCCAATCTACTACAATTTATCTCACGTCCGTTTGCCAATTCCTGGCACCGTTACCCAAAAGGGATTGACAACCCCTTTAATACGTCGGCTTGCAAGTATTTGTTCTTTGTGTGCAGGTGCTGTTTACATAGTGTTGCTTGGTTCTCTTACTGGTTCGATAACCTTGGTCTCATCACTGAGGGAAATACCTACCGTTGTTGTGCTGCATCATCCCTTCCTCTTTGGGGAAATACCGATGTAGTTCAAGCCAACATCAGTAAGTCGTTCACAAGTGCCGCCGGCAAGCCGAGACAAGCGCCTTCTTTGCATCCAGGAAGTCCGTTGAACCAAAGGAGGTGTAAATGTACTACTACTACTACTACTACTACACAATAGCGTCGTCCGTCCAGCTTAGTGCGGTAAGGTGGTTTCTCGAAGAAGACGATGGAGAAGCGGAGTCAGCGAAGAGTGAAATGATGGTTGCTTCGTCTGTGCTTTGTGATTTGACGCCTCACTGCTTTGTGATTTGTGATAGAAGGGACAGGGGAGTAGACTCTGTGCTCTATATTGTACATGCGTCCAAGCACGGGTGAAAGAGGAGAGAGGTTGCATTTTTCTATTCCTTCAATCAATCAATTAGGGAGCTTCGGTTCCCTATTTTTGGCTTTGGCAGCACCCTCCATAATGGTTCCCATCGATGCCAAAAGCTATTTTCACATTTGGCTACACATTGTGGATGCCCTTAACCATACCACTTGGTTTTGCTCCTGTGTGCTATCTATACAAATCTCGATTATATTGATCTAAAAAATTATATCAAGATTAGTAAAAAGGAGGTGATTTTGCCGCGAGGAAGGCGGGGGAGGTTTCTTATTTTTAGAGGACGTTGGCCTGGCGGTTTGCTAAAATGCGGTCCCATGTGTCAGTAATTTACCAAGACGATCCGCGTCCCACATGAGGCAGAACAACGGCAGAAGCAACACGTGGTTAACTTGAAGAAGAAGAGGGAGAAGCGGATTCAGCAACGAGTGAAATGATAGTTGCTTCGTCCCTCCAACTTCTTTTTTTAGCATCACTTCGTCCCTCCAACTTAACTGCGGGAAAGGTGCAGCTTTGTGATTTGACGCCTCATTGCTCATTACTACGCCGGTGCCATGACCGGGGTGCTTCACCCCTGCTGCTTTGCACCGTTATTTCGGTATGGCACGTGGACCCAGTTGCTTGATGTCCCACATGTCGGCGAAAGGGACTAGAACATTTATGAAAGCGAGCGCTCCACTCTTACAACGGAGGAGTACACGACACGGCGGCCCAGTGAACTGTTACTTGTATTGTAGTACTACTATAGTTTTGATGTTTCGCACGATCCATCGATACAAACCCGATTAAACAGGCAAGGGCGGGATTTTTCCCGCGCGGTAGATGATACTAGCCATACATTTCAAAGGCAATTTTAATGTATGCAAACTGAATAATTAAGTAACAATATGAGATATAGTAAAACTAAAAACACATATGATTTATTGTGTTAGAGTGTAGTAGTAGTAGTGCTGTATTGCATAGTTGTTAGATGTAATATGCGAGAACGTGTAGAGATGTACTTTTGGAGGGCCTACAGAGAGAAATTGGGCATAAAGTGGATTCAAATATTTGTATTCGTCTTCATAGCATTTGTAACTCATATCTACAGTTTGTACGGTAGACGTGAATGCTTGTTCGCTGTTACGAAACCAGTACAGCAATAATGGGGTGGCGTGCGCCAATTTAGGCACTGGCACGTTGTCCTACTCGGCTCCACAGAGAGAGCGAGAGAAGAGATAAATACACTGGCGGTCAGTGTATTTCAAGCGAAAAGCGTAATACGGTCACCGGACTTCACAATACGCTCATTACGGTCACTATATACGTTTTGCGGTGATTATACGGTCACTTATTCACCGTTCAGCATCGGATTGCACTTTGTTGACCGGCCAAATAGTCTGCGTGGCACTATGTTGCCTGGTAAAATTGACCATGTTCCTTGTGGGTCCCACCTGTGAGTTCGCATAGGAAAAAAGTAAGATAAACACAAATTTACGCAGGCGCGATAAGACTCCAACCTGTGCGCGGGGACCACCTGGTTGTGTATGTGTCTATCAGGGCCTGATGTGTGCGCATGCACGTGTAGGTTGAGCACTTGAGCGTGAGCGTGTGTGTTGGTCGTGTGGTGTGTGCATGCATGCGTGTGTGTGTGCGTGTGAGTGTTGCGTGCGTGCGTGGCTCCGTGTGAGTGTTGCGTGCATGCAGTTCATGTGCATGCGTGCGTGTGTGTATAATCACCACACCAGCTCCTGTGTGTTAAAACAGACGGCTCAGCATACCAATACAAGGCCACCTTGTCCGCTGTGCCCGCGGTCATGCCTTCTAACCACCGTTCAATATTTTTTATCATTGATTTTCATTCTTATACACGCCGACAGGTGGGCCCAATGGTAGTGAGATAATGTGATGCAACAGTAGAGGTGCCACGTGGAGCGTTTAACTGGTCAACTAGTCATGTCTTGAACAAATAAAGAGCTGTACAGTGAGCCCCTGACTGTATAATAACCACAAAACGTAAATGGTGACCGTAATGAGTGGATTCTGAAGTCCAATGTACGTATCGTGCTTTCACTTCAAATACAATGATCGTCACTGTATATATCGCGAGAGAAAGATGAAACATGCATGAATGTGATGGGGGCGTACTTTTACAGGACCTGGAGATAGTTTGTGTGCGTACGTGAAAGGGACGTAGAGGGGGTGTGTGCGATGGAGAGAGAGATGCTCTTCGTTTCTCTTTATTATGACTAACTTTATATATAGTATAAAAATATATAAATTCACAGTGCGGAATAAATATCATTGGGTGCACCATGCAATGCAAATTAACTTTCATACTCCATATAACTTTGTAATGTTGTATATATGTAGAAATTCTAAAATAAATTTTTGGCCACACTTTGTGTGGTTTTATTCAAAAGGAATGTTGTATGCGAAGTAAACATGAAGAGAGGGCTTTGTAGATCAATGGGGTACGTGATAAGATGTAATATGTGTGAATGTGTAGTTGACGTATTTGGCAGGGCCTAGAGAGGGTATGTGTACGTATTCGAGAGAGGCATGGATAGAGGGGCCACCGGGGGGGCGACGTGGGAGAGATAGCACGAGAAATGAAAGAGGTCTAGAGAGAGAGAGACGAATAGGATGTCACGGCGAGAGATGCCCTTGAGTGTGTACATGGGGAGGGGATAGAGGCATGAGGAGAAAATATTTTGTGTGGTGTGTGTGTTGGTATGCGTGGGTGTGAGAAGATAACGAGACCTAGGGGCAGAGGGTGTGTCACCGCGTGAGGTCCGGTGGGCTGAGGTGAGGCCCTTGGGTCGGTTCCGTCCTGCGCCACATTGGTCGGCCCGTGACGCTTTCAGGGAGACCCATGAAGGACTAGTCGTACAAGACAAAGATACCAGAGTCGTGAAGGACTCTGTGTCCACTGACAAAGCCGGCTAGGATTTGTAACCCTAGGTCCTCGGACTAAGGTAACCCCTTCTCTTTGATATTACCATTCATCCAACCTAACTTTAAGGGACATCCTACAGAATGTTCTGCTGGAATCATATTCGTCAATTAGGAAGAGAGGTGGAGACAATGCGTGCGAGACAGGCCTAAAGATAATGTGCGTGCGGGAGACACGTAGGCAGGTCTATGTATAGAGAAAGGGTCAATGGGGATTGTGTGTGCGTATGCGTGTGAGAGGAAGAGTGCTTGTGATAAAGGTTAGTGAAAACAGTCGTAAATGGTTGCGAGATGGAGGGAGGGTGATATCGAGAGCATGTGTGCGAGAAAGACACCTCGGGAGAGAGTGTGTGAGCATGTGTGAGAGACCACCGATGGATATACACCGTGTGCGCGTATGTGTGAGAGAGAAAGTTAGCGCGTGTGTGAGGAGGGGCCTATGGAGAGGTAAACTACACGTAAAAGACTGATGTACACATTGATTAAAAATATAAATTGTATCAAATCTTAGGATGGGATCATGATATTTGCAATTCGCATAAGGAACAGTCATTGATCCATCAGACATCTATATTCTATCAAATTTGAGCATGTTTATGTTATTATTCGACATAATTGATCCATAGAGTCAGTATTTTGAACTCCAGACAATGCATCGCTTTAGCAATTCGAATATAAACGTGAGTATAGTACATGTTGTGTGTGTAAAGCACATTATACATACAAGGTTACACAATGAACATTATGAATAGCTAGCTATGAACTAGCATACATTTGAATTCAACTTAAGGTGGTTTAAAAAATTTGAATTCAACATGAAGTCCATTCAATTATTTGAATTCGAGATCATGGCTTTTGTAAATCATACCTAAATTATGGGGGCACCAATCTTTGCTTTGCTTTTGTACATAATAGCATATATAGTCATGTATAAAATAGATTCAAATTTACCTCCTCCATTCCAAAATAATCATAGTTATAGGATTTTCAAGTGTCAAAATTTCAAAAAGAAGCACATAATTTAATGAGGTTTTCAAACATACAAGGTCAAATTTAATGTTGTCTATTTAGGTCAATCCTCAAAGTTCAAGAGTACTCTAAACGTGAATGCTTCTGTTTCAAAATTTTGAACAAAGTGCCAAAATAGCCTCTACTCGCCCGAAACCACGTGACACCAATGTTTGGTAGAAGGAAATTACATTTCTAACTCCGACCCATGAAACCTACCAGCCTGACGTCCAAAGGTCTAAACCGGGGTAGGTTTGTAACTTCATCTAGACGCCACGCAACGGCCTCTGAAAAACATTTATACACCGTGGCCTCCTAAACACACATGCGCTCGGCCGAAATCGCTCCTGCCCACTAATTGGGACACCTGGGATTACCGTCCTACCCCCGACCCGCAGTAGGTCCGAAATTTAAGAGGGGGGCAAAGTTTGTACTTTCCCCAAATTTCAAACAAGCGCGTCCCAGACCGAAACAAGGTTCCCCCTTAGCCCCCCCCCATCTGATTCCCCATTCGTACTCCATGGGCGCCAAAACTACCTCTCCACCAGCCATGAAACCCCGGCGTCCTCCGTCCGCCACCCCATCCCACCCATCAACCGCCGCCCTCCTCCATCACGCCGGAGCCAATACCCCGACGTCGTCATCCACCGCAACCGCAACCGCAACGCCATCCACGGCTAGTAGTTGAAGCCGAGGCTGATGCGTCCATTTTGCATCATGTTTTCCTACTGTTATTTATGATGTTTTTATGCATAATAATGCTTTTTGGAGTAATTCTAATGCCTTTTCTCTCATAATATGCAAGGTATACACAAAGAGGGAGAATTCCGGCAGCTGGAAATCTGGACCTGAAAAAGCTACGTCAGGCTACCTATTCTGCACAACTCCAAATGAGCTGAAACTTCACGGAGATTTTTTATGGAATAAATGAGGAATATTGGAGCGAATAAGTACCAGAGGGGGCCCACCAGGTGGGCACAACCCACCTGGGCGCTCCAGGGAGCCCAGGCGCGCCCTGGTGGGTTGTGCTCCCCTCGGCCCACCTCCGGTGCCCATCTTCTGGTATATAAGTCATTTTGACCTAGAAAAAATGAGGAGAGGACTTTCGGGACGGAGCACCGCCGTCTCGAGGCGGAACTTGGGCAGGAGCACTTTTGCCCTCCGGCGGATCGATTCTGCCGGGGAACTTCCCTCCCGGAGGGGGAAATCATCGTCATCATCATCACCAACAACTCTCCCATCTTGGGGAGGGCAATCTCCATCAACATCTTCAACAGCACCATCTCCTCTCAAACCCTAGTTCATCTCTTGTGTTCAATCTTTGTATCGGAACTATAGATTGGTGCTTGTGGGTGACTAGTAGTGTTGATGACATCTTGTAGTTGATTACTATATGGTTTATTTGGTGGAAGATTATATGTTCAGATCTAATATGCTATTTAATACCCCTCTGATCTTGAGCATGATTATCATTTGTGAGTAGTTACTTTTGTTCTTGAGGTCACGAGAGAAATCATGTTGCAAGTAATCATGTGAACTTGATATGTGTTCGATATTTTGATAGTGTGTATGTTGTGATTCCCTTAGTGGTGTCATGTGAACGTCGACTACATGACATTTCACCATATTTGGGCCTAAGGGAATGCATTGTGGAGTAGTTATTAGATGACGGGTTGCGAGAGTGACAGAAGCTTAAACCCTAGTTTATGCGCTATTCCGTAAAGGACAGATTGGATCCAAAAGTTTAATGCTATGGTTAGAATTTATTCTTAATACTTTTCTCGTAGTTGCGGATGCTTGCGAGGGGGTTAATCATAAGTAGGAGGTTTGTTCAATTAAGAATAGCACCTAAGCACCGGTCCACCCACATATCAAATTATCAAAGTAGCGAACACGAATCGAACCAACATGATGAAAGTGACTAGATGAAATTCCCATGTACCCTCAAGAACGCTTTGCTTATTATAAGAGACCGTTTTGGCCTGTCCTTTGCCTCAAAAGGATTGGGCTACCTTGCTGCACTTTTATTACTACTACCGTTACTTGCTCGTTACAAATTATCTTGCTATCAAACTACTCTGCTACTTACAATTTCAGTACTTGCAGACATTACCTTGCTGAAAACCACTTGCCATTTCCTTCTGCTCCTCATTGGGTTCGACACTCTTACTTATCGAAAAGGCTACAATTGATCCCATATACTTGTGGGTCATCAAGGCTATTTTCTGGCGCCATTGCCGGGGAGTGAAGCGCTCTTGGTAAGGAAAAATTATTACTACGTGCTGAAATTTATTGTCACTTGTTACTATGGAAAACAATCCTTTGAGGGGTTTGTTCGGGGTATCATCACCTCGACCGGAACCACAATTAATTACCCCTCAACCTACTGCACCTACTTAAAATATTGAATATGAAATTTCTTCGGGTATGATAGAACAACTGCTAGCTAATCCTTATGCAGGAGATGGAACCGAACATCTTGATATGCACTTGATATATGTGGAATAAATTTGTGGATTGTTTAAGCTTGCAGGTTTACCCGGAGATGAAGTTAATAAGAAGGTTTTCCCTTTATCTTTGAAGGGAAAGGCATTGGCATGGTATAGGCTATGCGATGATATTGGATCTTGGAATTGGAATCGATTGAAATTGGAGTTTCACCAAAAAAATTATCCTATGCATCTAGTTCATCGTGATCAGAATTATATAGTATATAATTTTTGGCCTCGCGAAGGAGAAAGTATCGCTCTAGCTTGGGGGAGGCTTAATTCAATGTTATATTCATGCCCCAATCATGAGCTCTCAAGAGATATCATTATTCAGAATTTTTATGCTCGGCTTTCTCATGATGTTCAATCCATGCTTGATACTTCTTGTACTGATTCCTTTATGAAGAAGACCATTGAATTCAGGTGGGATCTTTTGGAAAGAATTAAAAGCAACTCTGAAGATTGGGAACTCGACGAAGGTAAAGAGTCAGGTATTAAGCTTAAGTATGATTGTGTTAAATCTTTTATGGATACCGATGCTTTTCAAAAGTTTAGCACTAAATATGGACTTGACTCTGAGATAGTAGCCTCCTTCTGTGAATCATTTGCTACTCATGTTGATCTCCCTAAGGAGAAGTGGTTTAAATATCACCCACCTATTAAAAAGGAAGTTAAAGAACCGGTACCAGCTAAAGAGGAAACTATTGTTTATAATGTTGATCAAGTTATTCCTACTGCTTATATTGAGAAACCACCTTTCCCTGTTAGGATAAAGGAACATGCTAAAGTTTCAACTGTGGTCAACAAGAGTTATATTAGAACACCTAAACCTGATGAACAAATTAAAGTAGAACCTAGTGTTGCTATGGTTAAAGATCTCCTGGAAGAAAATATAGATGGGCATGTTATCTACTTCTGTAATGAAGCTACTAGAATTGTCAAACCTGATAAAACAGATAATCATAGACCCTTTGTTGGTATGCCCACTGTCTCAGTTAAAATAGGAGATCACTGTTATCATGGTTTATGTGACATAGGTGCTAGCGTGAGTGCTATTCCCTTTACCTTATATCAAGAAATTATGAATGACATAGCACCCGCAGAGATAGAAGACATAGATGTTACTATTAAGCTTGCTAATAGAGATACCATATCACCAATCGGGATTGTTAGAGATGTTGAAGTCTTGTGTGGGAAAATAAAATATCCTACTGATTTTCTTGTTCTTGGTTCCTCGCAAGATGATTTTTGTCCCATTATCTTTGGTAGACCCTTCTTGAACACCGTTAATGCTAGAATAGATTGTAAGAAACAAACTGTCGGTGTCAGCTTTGGTGATAAGTCTCATGAGTTTAACTTTTCCAAGTTTAGTACAAAACCTCATAAAAAAGAATTGCCTAGTAAGGATGAAATAATTGGTCTTGCTTCTATTGCTGTGCCTCCTACTGATCTTTTAGAACAATATCTGCTAGACCATGAAAATGACTTACATATGCATGAAAGAAATTTAATAGATGATATTTTCTTTGAACAACGTCCCCTGCTTAAACACAATTTGCCTATTGAAACTCTAGGAGGTCCTCCTCCACCTAAAGGTGATCCTGTGTTTGAATTAAAACAATTGCCAGACACTTTGAAATATGCTTATCTTGATGAGAAAAAGATATATCCTGTTATTACTAGTGCTAACCTTTCAGAACACGAAGAAGAAAGACTATTGAAAGTTCTAAGGAAGCACCGAGCTGCTATTGGATATACTCTTGATGATCTTAAGGGCATTAGTCCCACTCTATGTCAGCACAAAATTAATATGGAACCTGATGCTAAACCCGTTGTTGATCACCAACGCCGATTAAATCCGAAGATGAAAGAAGTGGTAAGGACTAAAATATTAAAACTTCTGGAAGCAGGTATAATCTATCCTATAGCTGATAGTAGATGGGTAAGTCCTGTTCATTGTGTCCCTAAGAAGGGAGGTATTACTGTTGTTCCAAATGATAATAATGAACTTGTTCCACAAAGAATTGTTACAGGCTATAGAATGGTAATTGATTTTAGAAAATTAAACAAAGCAACTAGAAAAGATCATTACCCTCTACCTTTTATTGATCAAATGCTAGAAAGATTGTCAAAGCACACACATTTTTGTTTCCTTGATGGATATTCTGGTTTCTCACAAATACCTGTTTCTCAACCTGATCAAGAAAAGACCACTTTCACTTGTCCCTTTGGAACTTATGCTTATAGACGTATGCCTTTTGGTTTATGCAATGCACCTGCTACCTTTCAAAGATGTATGACTGCTATATTCTCTGACTTTTGTGAAAAGATTGTTGAGGTTTTCATGGATGACTTTTCTTTGTATGGGAAGTCTTTTGATGATTGTTTAAGCAATCTTGATCGAGTTTTGCAGAGATGTGAGCAAACAAATCTTGTCTTGAATTGGGAAAAATGCCACTTTATGGTTAATGAAGGTATTGTTCTGGGCCATAAAATCTCTGAAAGAGGTATTGAAGTGGACAAAGCTAAGGTTGATGCAATTGAGAAAATGCCATGTCCTAAAGATATCAAAGGTATTCGTAGTTTCTTAGGTCATGCTGGTTTCTATAGGAGATTTATCAAAGACTTTTCTAAAATTTCTAGGCCTCTTACGAACCTTTTGCAAAAGGATACTCCTTTTGTTTTTGATGATGATTGTTTAGAAGCCTTCGAAACACTCAAGAAAGCCTTAATTTCTGCACGTACTGTTCAACCACCTGACTGGAACTTGCCTTTTGAAATTATGTGTGATGCTAGTGATTATGCTGTTGGTGCTGTTCTAGGACAAAGAGTTGATAAGAAACTAAATGTTATTCATTATGCTAGTAAAACTCTAGACAGTGCACAACGAAATTATGCTACCACTGAAAAAGAATTTCTAGCAGTGGTGTTTGCTTATGATAAATTTAGATCTTACATTGTCGACTCTAAAGTTATCGTTCACACCGATCATGCTGCTATTAAATATCTTATGGAAAAGAAAGATGCTAAACCTAGACTTATTAGATGGGTTCTCTTGCTACAAGAATTTGATTTACATATTATTGATAGAAAGGGAGCTGAGAACCCCGTAGCTGATAACTTGTCTAGGCTTGAAAATGTCCTTGATGACCCACTACCTATTGATGATAGCTTTACTGATGAGCAGTTAGCTGCAATAAATGTTTCTAATAACACTCCTTGGTATGCTGATTATGCTAATTACATTGTTGCTAAATATTTACCACCTAGCTTTACATACCAACAAAAGAAAAAATTCTTCTATGATTTAAGACATTACTTCTGGGATGACCCACACCTTTATAAAGAAGGAGTAGATGGTATTATTAGACATTGTGTACCTGAGCATGAATAGGGGCAAATCCTACGGAAATGTCACTCCGAAGCTTATGGAGGAAATCATGTGGGAGACAGAACTGCTCACAAGGTATTGCAATCTGGATTTTATTGGCCTACTCTCTTCAAGGATGCTCGTAAGTTGTCTCATCTTGTGATGAATGCCAAAGAATAGGTAATATCGGTAAGCGTCAAGAAATGCCTATGAATTATTCACTTGCTGTTGAACCATTTGATGTTTGGGGTTTTGATTACATGGGACCTTTTCCTTCCTCTAATGGGTATACACATATTTTGGTTGCTGTTGATTATGTTACTAAGTGGGTAGAAGGTATTCCAACTAGTAGTGCTGATCACAACACCTCTATTAAAATGCTTAAGGAAGTTATTTTCCCAAGGTTTGGAGTCCCTAGATACCTGATGACTGATGGTGGTTCACACTTTATTCATGGTGCTTTCCGTAAAATGCTTGCCAAGTATGATGTTAACCATAGAATTGCATCACCCTATCATCCTCAGTCTAGTGGTCAAGTTGAACTTAGCAATAGAGAAATAAAATTAATTTTGCAAAAGACTGTCAATAGGTCCCGGAAGAATTGGTCTAAGAAATTAGATGATGCACTTTGGGCTTATAGAACAGCATATAAAAATCCTATGGGTATGTCTCCTTATAAAATGGTTTATGGGAAGTGTCGTGGTTTTGTCACGGCAGATGTCCTAGAGAAAGGACTTAGTCGTGGAGCCATCGCGACGGGTTAGCTTAAAGGGGTTAAAGCGGACAAGGGACGCAGAGAGTTTATACCGGGTCAGCCCCTTGCGGTGAAGGTAAAGGCCTAATCCAGTTGTTGTGGAATTGCTAGGGTTTCGATGACCAGGGAGCGAATCCGCTATGCCTGGCTCTCGAGTTGTTGTCTGTCTCCCCTCAAACTGCTGCCGGGTCGTCCCCTTATATGCATGGGTTGACGCCCGTCGGTTTACAGGATCCCGAGGCCGGCTCATGAACATGTCCGGCTCGGTCTCTACTCTTTCTATCTTATAACACAAGTTTACATATCAATGTCGGTTTATGTCTACAGGCCTTAATCCGCCGTTGGGCCCCGGGCCTTCATAAAGCACCTCCATCTTTGTCCAAGTGGGCTTCAAGTATAATAACTCATTATGGGGATAACCCGGCCTCTCCCGGCCGGTTTACGCCCAGTAATAATATCCCCAACATTAGGCCCCAGATTGATTTGAACTTGTTCACATCAATCTTCAATACCTGACTTGTCACGATCTTGCATCACTTGTCTGATAAACCTTGCTATAACCCGCCATGACGTCAGCTCACAGAATTTTCTTAAACCGCCATGACGTCGCTTCACATTAACCTCGCACGTGGCCCAGAACATCTTAACTGATCTTTATCTTAATAACCGTCCCGAGAATCGAGGCATCCATATAGCCATATGATGATTTTGGCCTCCTCGATTCCCGCGCATGCCTTGTATCCACCCCCTTATAAATAGGGACGGGGGTCCTTATCATTTCCCCCCTTGTTTCCTCCTTCGTCTTCCTCCTTCGCACAGCCACACCAGCGCTCGAGCTCCGCCGCCGCGACCTCCGACCGCCGCATCAACACAGGCCGCTGCATCGACCTGATCGGACCAGAAAACCGCGACGCCTCTTCACTGTTCCTTTGATACTGGTAAGCCTTCTCTCCTTCCACCCTAGATCTTATCATTAGGGTTGGTACTCATCGGAGTTCTTCGAAGTTCTAGAGCCGTTCTTCCCTGTTCTTCTCAGTAGCGCAAATGGCAAGTTAGATCTGATATTTTCCGGTGCCTTTGTAGTTAAAGCTCCCTTTTTCCCCATTAGAGCATCCCTTTCATACAGAAAAACTCATCTGAACCTGATGAACTGTTTAAGTACCTGAAGTTTAGGTCTGAGTATATTCTAGTTTTCTGTCGCGCTGCAGATCTGAAATTACCATATCACTTTGTGAAACTTGTTTTTCCCTCACTTAAGTATTTTAGATCTGTATCTTTCATACCAATATAGACGGTTTAGCTTTGTCAAAGAACAATAATCCGGTAGACATCATTAGTCCCCTCTTAAACCGCCGATTCATTGATCTTTGCACCTTCTCCACTGTCAGACTCCGGTTTAGTAATACCAAACTCCGGTTTTACAATATGTATATACCTCTGCTTCTGCTTATCTTGCATTGCTTTATGCTCGCCCGTCATAAATCTTAAACCGGCAATAAATGTGTTTCAGCTTCCCATTGAAATGGCAAAACAAGTTTACGAGTGCAACTGGGTTCCTTCCCGGGTTACTGAAGAGCAATTAAACATATGTGTCACAACTAGAGCTTTAGCCAAGAAAGAAGTCATCCACTGGAGGTTCCCTGGTCTGGAAAATCCTCCTGAACCCAAGGACGGAGAAGTAGTTGTATTCACTGACCATCTGGGTCGAGGCTTTAGCCCTCCCGGTTCAAAAAAATTCCGGGATGTGCTGGCCAGCTTCCAACTCCACCCTCAAGATATTGGACCAAACTCTGTGTCCAATATTTGCAATTTCCAAGTATTTTGTGAGGCCTATCTTCAAGAGGAACCCACAGTTGAATTGTTCAGAGATTTCTTTTACTTAAACCGTCGCACAGAGTTCACAGACGGACCCAACACCAAGCTTGGTGGAATGGCAATTCAAAAGAGGAAGGATGTCAGCTTCCCTCATGCCAAGCTTCATAGTCACCCCAAGGACTGGAATCAGACTTGGTTTTACTGCAAAGACACATCTCCAACTGATGAAAATCCTCTGCCGGGTTACCGTCCCCACCGGCTTAGCAACACTCATCCCTTCCCTCAAAGGCTGACTGCCAAGGAACGGTCCAACTATGCACCACAACTGTCAAAGCTCAGAGCCTTTATGGCAAACGGTTTGACAGGTGTTGACTTTGTTTGCTGTTGGATAACTTGGAGCATTCTGCCCTTAAGCCGGCGCCCCAGTTTAATGTGTGAGTACACATGGGATTTGAAAGACCCTCAACGACACATCGACATTCAGCTAACCGAAGCCGAAATTACTGAGGCTGTCAAGAAAATACTGAATGAACCGGAAGCTGTCTGTAGCCAGACCGGGTTAAGCCCTTTCTGCGTCTCCAACAGGCCGCCCACTGTAAGAATCACAACTTTCTTGTTTTAGCTTACCCCTTTTCAAATAGTCTCAAAATTTTGTTCATCTTTCACAGGGTGATGACCCATTCTGGAAGAAAAAACCACAGGATAAACCGGCCAAACCACTTCGCCCGAAGACCAAGGTCACCAAGAAACCTACCAAGAAGAGGATCACTGAATCTTCTGAACCAAATGCTGACGCGGATCTGGCTAATCTGGACTCAGAGGTAGAACTTGACTCTCTCGGTTCTTTCTTCATACACCTTATTGACAACGACTGTTATCAGGACGACGCCGAAGGTAGCCAGGCTGACGATGCAGAGGTAACTATCCTTTCTTCCGGTTCAGACCCTCTGCCAACACAGAAACTCCGTCAAGCAAACCAGAAAATAAAATTTTCTCACCCCTTAGCTCACTTGGACCCAAAGTTTCTTTTGAAGAAACAGCAACACGAAGCCCGCCGCACAACCCGGCACAGTGGCCAAGTAGTTACCTCTGCCGGTTTACCGAACACTCCAGTCCGGAAACGTCGAACAGAGGTCTCTTATACTCATGATATTTCTTGCCCCAAGGCGGGTTGTTTTCGACAGCCCCTTAATCCGTCTGATTCAAATTATCAGGGAACACCTAATTCGTCCTCTGGCGAATCAACGGCCACACAACTTCCAACCCTCAAGACGGTCCCTAGGTAGGTTATGCTTTAATCTTATCCTTAATGTGTTATGTTTGCATACTATACTGATCTTTATGCTTGTTCTTCTCAGTGCCAAGCCTAGACCTAGTAAGAAGGCCCGGTTAAATAGACCGTCTGATGACAATGTGGATATTGAACCGGAGAAGACTCCAGATCTGGAAAGAACAAATACTGATGTTACACATGATGATCCACCGCCTCAAGATTATAACTTCATAGTTGAACAAACAGAAGTTGACACCACAGGCCACACTGATAAACCGACTAGCCCGGCTCGCGCGGATGATAAGTCGGCCAGCCCAGCTAAGCCTGCTGATAAACCATCAACTCCCGTGAAGGCTGCTGATGATAAAGAAGATGATATTATGATTACCGGCGTCGGCCACACCGCTCCTGGCAATCCTGTTGCTTTATCGAAGCATGGTGCCAAGGACGAGGTTTCTGCTATGGGCAAAGGCAAATGGAACACAGATTTGTCAACCTATGCTCACCTCAACGCCCAAGACATCCATTCTGATTTTTTAAACCGCCTGTACACAAGCCGCGACTTTGAAGCCGGTTTAGTAAATCTAATGAAGGAGCGATATGAGGTAACTGCATAACTGCTTCTCTCTTGTGTTCAATTCCAAATATTAACTCCAGTAGCCCCCAAGTGCCGGGTTATCTTTCTAAGATGAAACGGTACCTTAGAATTGCAATATTACAACTTTCGCCGGTATAGTCCCCAAGGGCCGGTTTAACTGATGAAGATGAACCGGGACTTTTAGAAGAATACTCATAATGTCACTTTGAACCGGCATACATTAGCCCCCAAGTGCCAAGAGTAATACTTGTATTGCACTTGGGACTTGCAGAAATTTCTGATTACGAGCAAATATGCATTAGCCCCCAAGTATCAGGTGCATGACTTGTTATGTGCTTGGTACTTCAAATATGCACTGCCAATTCATGATATGTTTATCTCTTATAGGCTGAGCTGAGCAAAAAGGAAACTCAAACCGCTGATCTGCAAGAAAACATCAAGTCCCAGCAGGCAGAAACCTCCAAAACCAAAGATGAGCTTACCAGTGCCTTAGCCGCTATGGAAAACCTGAAGGAGAGTTTCAACAAGGAGCGGGTGGATTGGGACAAAGAAAAATCCGCATTGCAAAAAAGAGCTGAGGATGCAGAAGCAGCTCTCAAACCGGTGGTGGATGAGCTAACTGGTGTAAAGCGGCAAATACATGCCATGACTGCTGCTGTGTTTGGTAAATATCTTGGCTTTAAATTTTCAACATATCATCCCATACATTGCCGGTTTACTGATGTTTATAATGGCGCAGGAACTCGCATTAGTCATCTGGGCTCTGACATACAGAAGAAGCTGAAGGCTGCCTATACTCTTATAGAGCAGTTATATACCGGCGCGCAACGGATCATCTGCACTGCTTCTCACAACAAGCCGCCCCCAACTTTAATCAAGGAGACCTTAGAAAGGTTGTCAATGCTGCCTGTCCGGGTAGAAGAGCTAAAGAGATCTGCTGCCAGGGCTGGTGCTCTGACCGCACTAACCCGGGCAAAAGCATGGGTGCCTGATCTTGATCCGGTGGATGTGGCTAAAGGCTATCCAAGCTTAAAAGAAGATGGATCAGAATTTGGCCATGAGGACCTCCGAGCAATAAACCGGGAAGTACGTCCACTGGCTTGCCAACTGGCTGAAGAAACTGATCTTTCATATTACCAGGCGAGTTATGATGTCAACAACAAATGGGTTGCTGCACCTGCCCCTGAGGCTCAAAATCTTATCCCACCAATCCGTAAGCACACCTATGCCCCTGACGTTGAACCGTCCACACTTATAAGCGATGAAGCTGTGTTCCGAGCCTTAACTGGGATCGATTGGGCCACTATTGACTTCCAGCCGCTGGGTAGAGAGGAAGAGGATGAACCGGCACAAGGTGATCCACAACCGTCAGGGCACCCCGGTGACGAGTCATGATCCGGAGGCCGATTTAACCTTCCGCGTGCTGCAATACTTGCCAAAAAACAATTATTCTTTTGGGCACTGAAACACCTTGTAATAGGCTAGTTTAAACACTTGGTCTGCTATGCCATCGTGCATATTTTCTTTGCTTGATACTGTTAATTCACCATGCTTAAGATATATGATGTTCATAATCCAGAGCGATTTATTCAGGTTGTTCCTGCATACAAAAAGTTGAACTTGTCCTGGCGGTTTACCACCGGACGGGTCATGATGCCCAAGCATATAGCCTGGGTTTATAAACAAGGCTGTTAAAAATAATCAAATATGAAAATAAATGATACCTGTGACATTGAATCACATCGTAGGTTGACCAACTTTTGTAGTAAGGGCGATACCCCAAACATGAGTATTGATAACTCCTTCCATATTGTGCCGGTTTATGACAAACCCATACCGGGTTGTGAAAAACACCGGATTACTCATATATAATACTGGCGACTTATAGTCAAAACTAGACCGGGTTAATAAGCACCGGAATATAACTAATCATGTACTGACAACTTGTAGTTGAAAGCCGAGCCGGGTTGATTAACGCCGGTTTACCAAAATCATCATAAATCTCATCAAAGGCGAAAAAACTTGGCAAATAAAAGCATATGAAAACTTGTAGTCGAGGCTTTTCACGGGCTGCCAGGCCCCAAATCCAAGGCTTTTCATGGGCTGCCAGGCCGCTGAGTTAAACCATTTTACAAAGCCTTTTAAGATGGACCTCAATCTTTAACCAATCGTCGTTTTAACTTTGACAAGTTCAGGGTCTTATGAGATTAACTTGTCGAAGTTCGACGGGTCATACCAGGTTTACCTGGACGGAGTGACTTACTTAAAAAAGGCAGGTTAACCCGGGGTTTTAGGTGTATACACCAGGCTTCCAAGCCGTGGCTTGATAGCCTATTACAAGTGTAGATTCTTTGTTCATTGCGATAGCAAAGAATCCCCAAGCAATATTTTGAGCTGTGCTTAGTGGGTGCCTATGTTTGAGTTGTTCTTCTGGAACACTCTCTTTGGCCCCTAAGTAATTTTTCTTTTTGGCTCTGAGCCAATCAAGAGGTGTAGCTATGGTTCGAGTATGACCAAGCCCCCAAGTGATTTTTCTGGTGGCCTTGCGCCTATCAAGAGGTGTAGCTAAGGTTCGAATACGACCAAGCCCCCAAGTGATTTATATATATGGCTTGATAAGCCGAATCAAGGGATAAACCGGACGCCGCTTTATAAGCAGAAATCTCCATGTAACCACACCTGATGTAAAAAACAATAGATACCCCACTTTAGCTGAGGCTCCGGTTTACTATATTGATCATAATATATACATTGTCATAACTATGTACATGGCAGAGCCTAGGGCTCAAGTATAGTAAGGCCGTAGATGAGCGATATTCCACGGCCAGTGGGTCTCCTCCTCCGATTTACGTGAGTCTTTGTGCTCTCGAACATCGATTAGATAGTATGACCCGTTGTGCAGGTTCTTGCTGACCACAAGGGGTCCTTCCCAAGGCGGGGATAACTTGTGCATATCCGACTGATCCTGGATGAGTCGGAGCACCAGATCACCTTCTTGAAAAGTTCTGGTTCTGACCCGGCGGCTGTGATAACGACGCAGATCTTGCTGATAAATCACCGAACGGGCTGCTGCAATGTCACGCTCCTCATCTAACAGGTCAAATGCTTCCTGTCGTGCCTTCTCATTATCAGCTTCAACATAAGCCGCCACACGAGGCGAGTCATGACGGATGTCACTTGGGAGAACCGCCTCTGCTCCGTAGACCATGAAGAAAGGTGTGTAACCCGTAGACCTGTTGGGCGTGGTATTGATGCTCCATAACACAGAAGGTAACTCCTCCACCCAACAACCCGGCGTCCGTTGCAAAGGAACCATAAGCCGGGGCTTGATGCCTCTCAAGATCTCCTGATTGGCTCTCTCCACTTGACCATTAGATTGGGGGTGAGCCACTGAAGATACGTCAAGCCGGATGTGCTCACGCTGACAGAACTCTTTCATAGCCCCTTTGGACAGATTAGTACCATTATCAGTTATAATGCTGTGTGGAAAGCCAAACCGGAAAATCACCTTCTTGATGAATTGAACCACCGTAGTTGCATCACACTTACTGACTGGCTCTGCCTCCACCCATTTAGTGAACTTATCAACCGCCACCAAAAGGTGGGTCTTCTTGTCCTTGGATCTCTTAAAGGGCCCAACCATATCCAGCCCCCAAGTTGCAAACGGCCAAGTAATTGGAATCATCCTCAATTCCTGGGCCGGAACATGAGCTCGGCGTGAAAACTTCTGACAACCATCGCACTTTTTCATCAAGTCTTCCGCATCAGCATGAGCCGTCAGCCAATAAAAACCATGACGAAAAGCTTTAGCTACCAGGGACTTTGGACCGGCATGGTGACCACAATCCCCTTTGTGGATCTCACGCAGGATCTCACGGCCCTCTTCCGGAGATACACAACGTTGAAACGCCCCTGTTACACTGCAGTGACGTAATTCACCATTGACAATAGTCATTGACTTGGATCGCCGGATTATCTGTCTGGCCAAAGTCTCATCCTCTGGTAACTCGCCCCGGTTCATGTACGCTAGATACGGGATGGTCCAATCCGGAATAACATGAAGTGCTGCCACCAATTGAGCCTCCGGATCAGGAACAGCCAGATCCTCCTCTGTGGGAAGTTTAACCGACGGATTATGCAGCACATCCAAAAAGACGTTGGGTGGAACCGGCTTACGCTGGGAACCCAAATGGCTTAAAGCGTCCGCCGCTTCATTCTTCCGCCGGTCCACATGATCAACCTGATAGCCTTTGAAGTGACCTGCAACAATATCCACCTCTCGACGATATGCAGCCATGAGCGGATCCCTAGAATCCCAAGTACCAGACACTTGTTGAGCCACCAGGTCCGAGTCACCGAAGCACTTAACCCGGCTCAAATTCATCTCCTTAGCCATCCGAAGACCGTGGAGTAAGGCCTCATATTCAGCTGCATTGTTAGTGCAAGGGAACATTAAACGGAGAACATAACAAAACTTATCACCTCGTGGGGAGGGTAATACGACTCCAGCCCCCGAGCCCTCCAATTGCCTGGACCCATCAAAATGAATAGTCCAATAAGTATGATCCGGCTTCTCTTCTGGTGCCTGTAACTCTGTCCAATCATTGATGAAATCCACCAATGCTTGTGATTTGATTGCCGTCCGAGGCACATAATTTAACCCGTGAGGTCCAAGCTCAATGGCCCACTTGGCAATCCGGCCAGTCGCTTCCCTGTTCCGGATTATTTCCCCCAAAGGAGCAGAGCTGACCACAGTGATGGGATGACCCTGGAAATATTGCTTAAGCTTCCGGCTTGCCATAAAAACTCCATACACTAGCTTCTGCCAATGTGGGTACCTTTGCTTAGACTCAATGAGTACCTCACTGATGTCATAAACCGGCCGTTGAACCGGATACTCCTTTCCTGTCTCCTTGCGCTCCACCACAATAGCCACGCTAACTGCCCGGGCATTGGTAGCCACATATAACAGCAAAGGCTCTTTATCAACAGGAGGAGCAAGGACAGGCGGCTCGGCTAGCTGCCGCTTTAAATCCTCAAATGCTTCATTGGCGGCGTTGCTCCAGACGAAATTGTCCGTCTTCTTCAGCATCTGATATAAAGGGATAGCCTTCTCCCCGAGGCGACTGATAAACCGGCTCAAGGCTGCAATCCGGCCTGCCAAGCGTTGAACATCATTGATGCACTTCGGTTTAGCCAAAGAAGTTATGGCCTTGATTTTCTCCGGATTAGCTTCAATGCCCCTGTTAGACACCAGAAAGCCCAAAAGCTTGCCTGCCGGTACACCAAAGACACATTTGGCCGGATTAAGCATCATCTTATAAACCCGGAGGTTATCAAAGGTCTCCTTCAAGTCATCTATCAATGTCTTCTTCTCTCTGGATTTCACCACAATATCATCCACATAAGCATGAACATTGCGGCCGATCTGATCATGAAGACAGTTCTGCACACAGCGCTGATAAGTCGCCTGGGCACTCTTTAGCCCAAAGGGCATAGACACATAGCAGAAGGCTCCAAAGGGAGTTATGAAAGTTGTCTTCTCCTGGTCCTTAACTGCCATTTTGATCTGATGGTAGCCAGAATACGCATCCAGAAGACTCAAACGCTCGCAACCCGCCGTAGCATCAATGATTTGATCAATACGAGGGAGGGCAAAAGGATCCGCTGGACAAGCCTTGTTCAAATTTGTGTAGTCCACACACATACGCCAAGTGCCGTTTTTCTTAAGTACTAGCACCGGATTAGCCAACCACTCAGGATGAAATACCTCCACAATAAAGCCAGCTGCCAAGAGCCTGGCCACTTCCTCACCAATAGCCTTGCGTCTTTCTTCATTGAACCGGCGGAGAAACTGCTTGACAGGTTTAAACTTGGGATCAACATTAAGAGTGTGCTCAGCGAGTTCCCTCGGTACACCTGGCATGTCAGAAGGCTTCCACGCAAAGATGTCCCGGTTCTCACGGATGAACTCGATGAGCGCGCTTTCCTATTTCGGATCCAAGGTAGCGCTGATGCTGAACTACTGGGATGAATTGCCAGGAACAAAATCAACCAGCTTAGTCTCATCAGCCGACTTAAACTTCAAGGCCGGATCATGCTCTGTAGTTGGCTTCTTCAAGGAAGTCATATCTGCCGGATCAACATTGTCTTTGTAAAACTTCAACTCCTCTGTTGCACAAACCGACTCCGCATAAGCCGCATCACCTTCTTCACATTCCAAAGCGATCTTACGACTCCCATGTACCATGATGGTCCCCTTATGACCCGGCATCTTGAGCTGCAGATAAACATAACAGGGCCTCGCCATGAATTTAGCATAAGCCGGCCGCCCAAACAGGGCATGATACGGGCTCTTGATTTTCACCACTTCAAAGGTCAATGTTTCTGATCTTGAATCATGCTCATCACCAAAAGCAACCTCCAGAGCTATCTTACTGACCGGATACGCCGATTTACCAGGTACCACACCATGGAAGACCATGCTAGACGGTTTAAGATTTTTATCTGTTAACCCCATGTGACGGAAGGTTTCATAATAAAGGATATTGATACTACTCCCCCCATCCATGAGTACTTTAGTGAACTTTTAACCTCCCACCTGAGGTGCCACCACCAACGCCAGATGACCCGGATTATCAACCCGAGGTGGATGATCCTCTCGGCTCCACACAATGGGCTATTCAGACCAGCGTAAGTAATGGGGCACCGCCGGTTCAACGGAGTTCACTGCCCTTTTATGAAGCTTCTGATCACGCTTGCACAGGCTGGTGGTGAAGACATGGTACTGTCCACTGTTTAACTGCTTCGGGTTGCTCTGGTAACCCGACTGCTGCTGCTGCTGTTGGTTCCCCTGATGATTATAACCACCTTGGTTGCCTTGATTGCCTTGATTGCCATGTCCACTTTGATTACCATGGAACCCTGAACCGGAACTGCCTCTTCCATAACCTGGCCCATGAGACCCGGGGCCTGAACCGCCAGCCGGTCCATTATCATTCCGGAAAAAATCTGAATCTTTGAATTCTCGCATAACATAACAATCCTTCCAGAGGTGCGTGGCCGGCTTGTCTCGCGATCCGTGCTTTGGGCAGGGCTGGTTCAACAGGTAATTCAGGCGCTCCGGATTGGGACTTGGTTCTCTTCCACGCGAGGGCGGTTTACCCTTCCGACGCTGACCATTACCCTGCGCGTTGGTATTAGCTACAAAATCTGAAATGTTATCCGCTTTACGTTTACCGCTGTTTCCATGCCCCGCCGAGTTATGCTACTGCCCTTTGGTGCTGCCACCCTTCTTTCCCTTTCCTGTCTTGTCATCATCAGATTCAGGGTACTTGGTACTATTAGAGTCGGCGTATTTCACCAGAGCTGCCATAAGCGTCCCCATGTCATTGCAATGGCGTTTGAGCCGTCCCAGCTTCAACTTAAGAGGCGTAAACCGGCAATTGCCTTCCAACGTCAAAACGGCCATATCAGCGTTGATGCGGTCCGATGAATGCAAAATCTCTGAAACCCGGCGCACCCAATGGGTTGTTGATTCTCCTTCCTCCTGGACACAGGCAGTCAAATCCACAATTGACATGGGCTGCTTGCACGTGTCTTTGAAATTCTAAATAAACCGGGCTCTTAGCTTGGCCCATGACCCAATGGACTTAGCTGGTAGGTTTTTCAACCAAGTGCGAGCTGTCCCTTCCAACATCATGGTGAAGTACTTAGCACATGCCACATCATCTACGTCCAGCATCTCCATCGCCATTTCATAACTCTCCACCCACGACTCGGGGGATAAATCAGCAGTGTAATTCGGCACTTTACGTGGGCCCTTGAAGTCCTTGGGCAGCCGTACATTGCGTAATGTTGGGATGAGACACGGCACCCCCAAAGAGCTGGAGGTAACCCCTGGTTCCATCGGAGTTGTTGGATGAACCGGAGTAAGCTGACGGGCCTCGTTCTGTGATGCTAACTCAGCCTCTCGATGTATCCTAGCACGGTCCACCACATCCTAAGCATCAACACCGCCACCCGCCGGGTTATGGCCTCGTAGCGGATTACAATTGCGGGCACTGCTAGACACAGCCGGTTCATCAACATGCCTGCTGTAACTCCGGCTTGGGCGGGGGGTGGAATGAATCCTCTCGCGACTGTATGAATAAGCCTGTTGCTGAGTCCAAGCTGTCTGAAGGAGCTCCCTAGCCCGTCGCATCTCCACCGCTACAAGGGACTCACCATCGACCGGAAGGGCTGCCAATCATGAAGCGGCCGCGACTATGTTATCCAAGGGGTTGGAATAATGACCCTGAGGCGTGGGCACATGCTGGGATGGGTTATTCTGAAGAGGCGGATCCATTACGCGCGGCTGAAACGGCGTCCCCGTTCCAGGCGCTTCTACCCGATTTACCACTGGCTGGTTGCTGGTTCCGGCCCCTGGCGTATTGAAGAGATTCCTGGCTTCGTAAACCGGAGGCAGGTGAGACCGGTACCTTCTCCTCATTACATCATTGGACGCGTTCTGATCCAACGTAAGCCGATAGGCCTGTGCATCTAACTCGGCCCGCTCTGCAGCCATCCTGGTGTTTTCAGCTGCCAGATCCACCTTGGCTTGGGCTATCTGATCCTTCACCTTCGCCACTTCTGCGTTGTGCCGCTCCTGATCCGTCGGGCGGACTTCGGCCGCTAACAGTGCTGCCAAGGTGTCGAATAAATCGGACAGAGCCTGAGCCGGTGATAGCGCAGGGCCTCCTGCCCCAGCGGTCGTCGCCGCTGCTGAACCGGAGATCATCGCCGCAGCGGTCGAAGATTGTGGCGCTGACTGCGTACCGGCCATGAAGATCGCAACCCGGCTTGGCGGGTCGAGAGAGTCCAGAATACTGTCGCCATCGGAACAACCACCAAACCGGCCATCTTGCAGCTGGTACAATGACTCGGTCTCTCCAGTAGATGACTCGTCACCGGAATAAACAATGGTTTCGCCATCATACTCCGATCCATCTTCAGATTCCACTCCGTGGATGACTCCCACGAAGGCATGCTTGATGACAGGCTTAACCCGGGCAGACCTCGCACGCTGAGCCGTTTCGACGATGTCGGTGCAGATGTCCGGCTCAGGGCCCGGTTCGCTAATCTTGCCAATGAACACATGAATGCCGCCGAAGGGGACCCGGTACCCGTACTCAATCGAGCCGGCCTCGGGGCCCCAGCCTGCGTCGTCGATGTAGAGCTTGCCGCGACGACTTTTGGTCATCCGGCCCACAGCGTATCCCTTGAGTCCTTCGAAGCTGCCCTCTAAGAACTCGAAACCATCGTGCGATAGCCCCATGGTGGGCGCCAACTGTCGTGGTTTTGTCACGGCAGATGTCCTGGAGAAAGGACTTAGTCGTGGAGCCATCGCGACGGGTTAGCTTAAAGGGGTTAAAGCGGACAAGGGACACAGAGAGTTTATACTGGTTCGGCCCCTTGCGGTGAAGGTAAAGGCCTAATCCAGTTGTTGTGGAATTGCTAGGGTTTCGATGACCAGGGAGCGAATCCGCTATGCCTGGCTCTCGAGTTGTTGTCTGTCTTCCCTCAAACCGCCGCCGGATCGTCCCCTTATATGCATGGGTTGACGCCTGTCGGTTTACAGGATCCCGAGGCCGGCTCATGAACATGTCTGGCTCGGTCTCTACTCTTTCTATCTTATAACACAAGTTTACATATCAATGTCGGTTTATGTCTACAGGCCTTAATCCGCCGTTGGGCCCCGGGCCTTCATAAAGCGCCTCCATCTTTGTCCAAGTGGGTTTCAAGTATAATAACTCATTATGGGGATAACCCGGCCTCTCCTGGCCGGTTTACGCCCAGTAATAATATCCCCAACAGGAAGGGATAATTGTATTTATACCCTTAGTTGTGTCCCCCTCAACCGAATTGCCCCTAGTTTTTGAAAACACGTGGTCTTGCCCAACCCACTTTGTCGTCTTGTGCTTTTGCCCTTTGACCGTTTGACCGTCACTTTGATAACTTCATAACTAATTCATACTAAATCAGAAAAATGCAAATAAGATGCCAAAATGTTTGGAAAAACATCACCTGTATGTCAATGTCACTTGCATTCATGACAAAAGTGTTGGTAAGTGCCCATCCGAGTTTTAGCTCTTATCATACCAACATGAACAGGAAAATCTAAAAAAATCAAAAAATTCAAGAAAAATTTGGTGGCAAAGAATTGCAAATGTTTTAAGTGCTTGCCAAGCTTCAAGAGGGAATGACATTCATGGAAGTCGTGGGAAAAAAAACAATGAACACTCGAAAATAGATTTTTTTTTGCCACGACTTCCACGAATGTCATTCCCTCATGAAACTTGGCAAGCACTTAAAACATTTGCAATTCTTTGCCACCAAATTTTTCTTGAATTTTTCAAAAAAAATTAGATTTTCCTGTTCATGGTGGTATGATAAGAGCTAAAACTCGGATGGGCACTTACCAACACTTTTGTCATGAATGCAAGTGACATTGACATACAGGTGATGTTTTTCCAAACATTTTGGTATCTTATTTGCATTTTTTCTGATTTAGTATGAATTAGTTATGAAGTTTTCAAAGTGACGGTCAAACGATCAAAGGGCAAAAGCACAAGACGACAAAGTGGGTTGGGCAATACCACGTGTTTTCAAAAACTAGGGGCAATTTGTAACACCCCCAGTGGTTAGCCACAGTAATCCCCTTTTGATAATGCCATGTCATCATGATCAACAGTGCCTAAATATTAATTGGATCATATCTCATTTCAAAATTCAAATTTAAAATAAAGTCAAACAAAAAAATTATTCAAATGACAAAACAAAAATATTCAAAGTGTGGCAAATAATCTCTGGATATTAGTCACGTTGAAACCACAATTTTGTAAAAGGTATAAATGCACTAAAATATTTAAAATAGCAGCAAGTCATTTAATTAAATGCCCTTGCAAATTAATAAAAATACCAGACTATTTTATTCTGTGGTTAAACTTTTTGTGGCAGTGGAATAATTAGCTATACCAGACTATATCTTATGCCTTTCCTGTTCATTTCCCGTGTTACATCATGAATAGCTCCTTACACATGCAGTTTTTCTTGCTAAACTGCCCCTGTTGATTTGGCAAGCACCCCCTTTTGAGCATACCGATATCCCCTATTCTTTCCCTCTCATGCTTGCATTAGAATTGCTGCTGCTACTGCTTTACCTATTCTGATGCATAGCCTGATTATTGTAACCTGCTATTGAAACCTTACCTGCTTATCCTAAACTGTCTAGTATAGGCTGGGTAGAGACCTATCAGTGACCCCACTTGTCCCGACTGCCCCGCTGGATTATCAGAAGACCCGATCGACGGGATCAAAGACAGGCCCTGGCACCGCACTTCACCCCCTTAGTTGTAACGACACTGCAGCATTACTATCGAGTGCCGAGGGTGATACCTCATGTAGCACTTCAGATGTTAACTCTGTAGAGTAGCTACTTGGTCGTGGTCATCGAGGGTGATTCCTCCTTCACCACTTCCGGTAACGACGCTGTTGTGCAACACATCAAGTGTGAACTCATCGAGGGTGATTCCTCCGAGTTCACCTTGACGGATACATCGAGTAGGAATCCAACGAGGGTGATACCTCGGATTCCCCTGATGTTATGGACACACGGATACTTGGACTTTACACTGTTACTTGGAAAGGCGGGTCGACCCTGAGGGGTACCCGCGTGAGCCTAAGTGGCGAGTGTTGTGGAGATGGGTTGACCTGGATGGTGCCCGAGTGATGAATATGAGGCGCGGCCGGACATTCTTAGCCCTTGCAGCAAGTCCTCGAGACAGGGCGACGGGGTCACATCGATCGTGAGTCTCTGCTCGTTACCGCAATCCCTAGTCCACTAATGATTTGGATATTTGATCCGAGCAGGCCTCTGGCCTGATAGCACTAACCATCACGTGGGCATAGTATGGGCGTTCTGCATCGTAGCATCAGCCGAAAGCTCTGTCAGATGTCTAGTTCAGCCTTGCGGCCGGGACGGACCGGCGCCCTCCTGGTGCCTGGCTTCACCCTGCTCGCAACGACCCGGAGTGCACAGGGCGATGGCCCAAGACCCCTGAGTGCTTAGGATGTAGACCGGCGGGGACCTCTCTGCTGAGCTGTAGGTAGGGCTGCGGTGTATCGTTTGGCCGAGGCCGGGCATGACCCAGGAAAGTGTGTCCGGCCGGAGTTAATCGAGCGTGTTGGGTAAGTTGGTGCACCCCTGCAGGGAAGAACACATCTATCGATAGCCGGTCCTACGGTAAAGGACACTCGGAGTTGTATCCCGATCGACACAACTAGACCGTGAGATGATACCTAGATATATGGCTCTGGGATTGCTTCTCGCATGGAGTTGAGAAGGGATCTCAGGACGAGGTTGATGACTGTATGGCTCTGGGATTGCTTTCTCGCAGGGAGTCGAGAAAGGATCTCTGGGTGAGGTTGAGACTTATCGATACTACTACATTATATTGTACTATTCTACTCTCTTCTATTGCTGCAAGACCGCTGAAGATGCTAGTCTTTGATAGGACTAGGCTTTCCCCTCTATTCTGGCATTTCTGCAGCCCAGTCCACATATACAGCCTTCCTTTGATAATGTTGCATATGTAGTGTAGATCCTTGCTTGCTGAGTACTTCGGATGAGTACTCATGGTTGCTTTGCTTTCTTTTTCCCCATATCCCCTTTGATGCAACCAGATGACGGAGCCCCGGTTACAGCGGCCCCGCCGACGATCGCTACTGCTACCCCGAGGTTGGATACTTCTACGAGCTTGCCGACGACTAGGAGTAGGTTCGGAGGGTCCCAGGCAGGAGGCTTGCGCCTTTCGATCGTAGTGTTTTCTTTTGCCCCGCCTTTTAAGGGCCTATCTGTGTATTATTTTATATCTGTACTCAGATATCTGATGCTTCCGCTGACGCTTGTATGCGAGCTTATGTATTCAAGCCCTCGAGGCCCCTGGCTTGTAATATAAAGCTTGTATGACTTATTTATGTTTTAGAGTTGTGTTGTGATATCTTCCCGTGAGTCCTTAGGCTTGATCGTGTGCATTTGCGTGTATGATTAGTGCACGATTGAGCCGGGGGCGTCACACAATTTGGTTGAGGGGGACACAACTAAGGGTATAAATACAATTATCCCTTATGGGGAAGCTTGTCATTTGCCTCTTGAGTTAGAACATAAAGCATATTGGGCAATTAAAGAACTCAACTTTGATTTCAAACTTGCCGGTGAAAAGAGGTTATTTGATATTAGCTCATTAGATGAATGGAGAACCCAAGCTTATGAAAATGCCAAATTGTTTAAAGAAAAAGTTAAAAGATGGCATGATAAAAGAATCCAAAAGCGTGAGTTCAAAGTTTGAGAATATGTTCTTTTGTACAACTCTCGTTTCAGATTCTTTGCAGGAAAACTCCTCTCCAAATGGGAAGGACCCTATGTTATCGAGGAGGTTTATCGGTCTGGAGCTATCAAAATAAATAATGCCGAAGGTACTAACCCGAAGGTTGTTAATGGGCAACGAATAAAACATTATATCTCAGGTACGCCCATTAATATTGAAAGTAATATTATCCAAACTATGACACCGGAAGAACACATAAAAGAGTCCTTCCGGAACACTCCAGAATCGTGAAAAAGAGGAGGTACGTGATACGGTAAGTAAACGGACTCCGAAAATTCCGTAAAAATATTTTTTGTCAGTTTTGGAATATTTAGAAAATTAGGAAAATAAGAAGCAACCAGGAAGGCACCCCTGGTAGGCACAAGACACCAGGGCGCGCCTGACTTGCCAGGCGCGCCTAGGTGGGTTGTGCCCACCTCAGGTACCTTTCGGACTCCGTTTTTCTACTGTTTGCTTGTTTCCCAAGATAAAAAATCTTTATAAACCCCCCGAACCTATTGACCACCGTATCGCGAAGAAATCTTCCGTTCTCTTTTCTTGCCGTTTTCGTTCAGATCTGTTAAGCCAGGCATCATGTCTTCTTCCTCCTCCAACAACGTGGAAGAGGATGCTTGGTTGATGAAGATCGAGCTGAAGAGGGAAGAGCCAGCAGAAGCCGTCAAGGGAGACAATAATAAGGAGGTTACCGTAGATCAAGCCCCGGAGATTGAGCAAGCACTTCCGGCCGAGGAGGAAGAAGAAGAAGATATCCTAAAACCTTATTATGCTCATCTTACCCCTACTGAGATTGAGGCCTTTCGGATCATTGAAACGGTTCGTGTGTAGAATAAATATCTCACTCGTGAAAATATTCTGCATCAAGAGCATATCATCTACCTCCGAAGCGTCATCCGTAGATTGGAGAATCTCTTGATCTTGAAGGACATGATCGCTTCTACTTCACCAAAACCACCTCCTTCTTCACCACCAAAAGAAAATTGAGTATCGGGTATGGGCACTCCCCTTGGCTTCCGCCAAGCTTGGGGGAGGTGCCCCGGTATCGTATCACCTCCACTACCTTTTGCCTTTACTTTTTTTAGTTCAATCTTTTGCTTTAGATGAATAAAAGTTTAGTTCGATCCTTTCTTTTTGAGAGCTTGCTTAGTGATCTATCCTTGTAATCGTGTGCGAGATATAAAATAAAGTTTAGTTTGAGTTTTTGCTTTCTTTACTTTCTTGTTGCAATAAAAAGAAAAGAAATAAATGAAAATATCATATGCTAATCCTATGGTAGGTGATAACACCACATAAGGAAAAGTATAAGTAGAAAATTTTATTAGAGATTGACAAACATAGCATTAGTCAATGATTCAACTCATGAAAGAATTAATAAGGGAAGAGAAGATTCACATATAAATACACTATCATGGAAATCTTTTGTGATTGTGAGCCCCCATCAAAATAGTATATGCCAAAATTGTTGACGTTGGACAAGGAAGACAACTTAATGATTTATCTTTGTTCATATTCACATAGAAGTTATATTGTCATAGATCCTTCAACATGTGGTGCTTGCCCCCCATCTTTGCTAGCCAAAAATTCCGCACTAAGTAGAGATACTACTTGTGCATCCAAAAACCCTTAAACCCAAATTTTATTTCCAAGAGTCCACCATACCTACCTATGGATTGAGTAAGATCCTTCAAGTAAGTTGTCATCGGTGCAATAAGGCAATAAAAATTGCTTCTAAAAGTGTAAGATCATTTAGTGTAAGAGAAAATTGAGCGTTGTACGAACTTGTGATGGTGAAGAAATAAAAGCAACAGACTGCATAATAAAGGTTGCCATCACAAGGGGCAATATAACGTGGCGTTCTCTTGCACTAAGGGGTTGAGCATACAAACAAATAAGCGCATGGCAACTGATACGTCTCCAACGTATCTATAATTTATGAAGTATTCATGCCATGTTTACAAAAAATTTATATGGTTTTGGTATGATTTGCATGGAACTAACCCGGACTGACGCTGTTTTCAGCAGAACTACCGTGGTGTTGTTTTTTGTGCAGAAATGAAAGTTCTCCAAATGAGCTGAAACTTTTTGACATTTTTTTTGGAACAAAAGAGACCCCCGAAGCTTCGTGGAAGGACCAGAAGGTAAAGGAGTAGGGCACAAGACACCGGGGCACGCCTGGGCCCTTGCCCGTGCCCCGGTGGGTTGTGCTCACCTCGAGGCCCATCTTAGCGTGAAACCAACGCCAAAAATTCCTATAAATAGAGAAACCATCAAGGGTAACCCTAGAACAGAAGTTCCGCCGCCGCAAGCATTTGTAGCCACGAAAAACCAATCTAGACCCGGTTCCGGCACCCTGCCGAAGGGGGAAATCATCACCGGTGGCCATCTTCATCATCCCGGCGGCCACCATGATGAGGAGGGAGTAGTCCACCCTCGGGGCTGAGGGTTTGTACCAGTAGCTATGTGTTTAATCTCTCTCTCTCTCTCTCTCTCGTGTTCTTGAGATGTCACGATCTTGATGTATCGCGGGCTTTGTTAATATAGTTGGATCATATGATGTTTCCCCCTCTCTATCTTGTTATGAATTGAGTTTTCCCTTTGAGATTTCATTTTATAGGATTGAATACTTTTATGGATTTGAGAACACTTGATGTATGTCTTGCATATGAATACCCGTGGTGACAATGGGGTATTATATTGATTCACTTGAGAAATGTTTTGGTACTCAACTCGCAGATTCCCGAGGTGACATTGGGGTAATCTATGCATAGGGGTTGATGCACGTTCTCGTCTTTTGTTTCTCCGGTAGAAATCTTGGGGCACTCTTTGAGGTTCTTTGTGTTGGATTGAGTATTATGAATCTGAATTTGCTTTGGTGTTATTTTAGTACGAACTCTTGATAGATCGATCGGAAAGAATAACTTAGTGTTATTTTAGTACGAACTCTTGATAGATCGATCGGAAAGAATAACTTGGTGTTATTTTAGTACGAACTCTTGGATAGATCGATCGGAAAGAATAGCTACAAACAATTTCTTCTTATGTTCTCCGCTAGATAAGGACTTTGGAGTGATTCTTCATCGCACGTTGAGGGATGGTTATATGATCCAATTAGATTAGCATTGTTGAGAGATTGCACTAGCGAAAGTACGGACCCTAGGCCTCATTTTCAAGCATTGCAATATCGTTTGTGCTCCGTTTTATCAATTGCTACCTTGCTGTTTTTTATTATTCCTATTACAAAAATCAATATCTACTATCATTACTACACTTTTATTACCATTTCTTCGCCGAACTAGTGCACCTATACAAATTATCATTGTATTTGGTGTGTTGGGGACACTAGAGACTCTTTGTTATTTGGTTGCAGGGTTGTTTGAGAGAGACCATCTTCATTCTACACCTCCCACGGATTGATAAACCTTAGGTCATCCACTTGAGGGAAAATTGCTACTATCCTACAAAACTCTACGCTTGGAGGCCCAACACGTGCCTACAAGAATAAAGTTGCGTAGTAGACATCAAGCTCTTTTCTGGCGCTGTTGCCGGGGAGGTGAGTGCATGAAGGTATATCTTTAGATCTTGCAATTGAATCTTTTAGTTTCTTGTTTTATCACTAGTTTGGTTTATAACAGAAAACTAAAAAAATGGAATTGAGGTTGCATCATATTATTCATCTTTATAATGTCTTTCATGAAAATGATGGAAAGGAAAATTGTGCTCAATTGATAGAAGAAGAATTCAATAAAATGTTTGACATAAAATCTTTGAATGATGATCATGATTGCAATGTTGTTGGTATGAACTCTTTGAATATCCATGTTGCTAACGATATGCAAAGCCATAAGCTTGGGGATGCTATGTTTAATGAAGATGATATTTTTAGTTCCCAAAGTTTTGATGAGAAAATTTATTATGATGATAGCATGCCTCCTATTTATGATGATTATATTGATGAAAGTGGATTTGGAGAGGCCATGACTTTATTTAGTTATGAATCCACTATTTTGGAAGAGGTTGAAATTGATTATGACAACAAAGTTCCTATATATGATGATTATGGTGATGACATGTATGCTATAAAGAATAATGATAACCATGAAGCTTTTCATCATGATTTTGATTTTCAATTGGATTATGCCTCACATGATAGTTACTTTGTTGAGTTTGCTCCCACTACTATTTATGAGAATAAAATTGCTTATGTGGAGAGTAATAAAATTTCTATGCTTGTGGATCATGAAAAGAATGATTTATGTGATAGTTATATTGTTGAATTCATTCATGATGCTACTGAAAATTATTATGAGAGGGGAACATATGCTTTTACATATTGCAATAATATCAAGTTTTCTCTCTATGTGTTGAAAATTTTGAAGTTTTGCTTGTTTTGCCTTCCTATGCTAGTTGATTCTTGTTCCCATAAGTTGTTTGCTCAAAAAATCCCTATGCATAGGAAGTGGGTTAGACTTAAATGTGCTAGTCATATGCTTCATGATGCTCTCTTTATGTTTCAATTCTTATCTTTTATGCAAGCATCTTTGAAATCATCATGCCTAGCTAAAAGGCATTAAAGAAAAGCGCTTGTTGGGAGACAACCCAAACTTTTACCTACTGTTTTTGTCAGTTCACATGATTAGTGTATTGTATTAATCAAGTTTTATAACTTTTATTTCAATAAAGTGCCAAGTAAAGCCTTTGGGATAGTGTGGATGATAGTTGACTTGATTCTATGCAAAAACAGAAACTTTTGCGCCCAGTAAAACAATTGTTTAAATTCACTGGAGCGTCTAAAAACTCTGCATTTTTTACAGTTGTTGGGTATTCAAATGGTATACGTTTTTAGAAATTTTCATATGTTTTGGAGCTACATAAGTATGACCTTAATTCATATCTTTACGTGCTGTTCTGTTTTTGACAGATTCTGTTTTCAATGCATAGTTTGCTTGTTTTATGGTTTCTATGGCTTATATTGCTTAATATAAATTGTGGAAATTTTAGAGTACAGTAGGAATTGTGTGAGAACATTTACGAATCTTGTCTTTGACAGTACCAAAGTGAATGATTTGTCTTTATCATACTAACCCATCTCACGAAGTTCCGTTAAGTTTTGTGTGATTGAAGTTTTCAAGTTTTGGGTGAGATATTGATATGAGGAGAATAAGGAGTGACAATACCCTAATATTAGGGATTCCTAAGGCACCCCAAGGTAATATTCAAGGAAGATCCAAGCAACTAAGCTTGGGGATGCCCCGGAAGGCATCCCCTCTTGCGTCTTCAACATTATCGGTAACCTCACTTGGAGCTATATTTTCATTCGTCACATGATATGAGTTTTGCTTGGAGAGTCATTTTATTTTAGTTAGATTTGCTTGCTGTTATTTATATAATGTTTTGCATCTTTTATTTCAATAAAAGTGGCAAGGATAGCCATCACCATGCTTATTTTGCAAGTATATGAGTTGCTGTTTCAAAACAGAAAGTTTATCGCTGTTGAAATAATTCTCCAGAAAAGTAAGAATGAGACAAAATGTTGAAACTTTTTGCAAAATAAGATATGATAAATTTTCTACATTTTGGTAAATTTTCAGAATTTTTGGAGTTAGGAAAGTATGAAGAATATTGCACTCTTTACAGACTGTCCTGTTTAGACAGATTGCTGTTATGTTCGCATTGTTTGCATATGTTTGCTTGTTTAATGATTCTATTTGAGGATAGGAGTATTAAATATGCAGAGGCATTTAGTATGAAATGTTGAATAATAATTTTAGTGATTTTCTACAGTAGAGAATGATAAGGTTTTTGCATTGATTTATACTAACTTATCTCACGAGTTCTTGTTGAGTTTTGTGTGGATGAAGTTTTTAAGATTTAGGGAAACCGTGATATAAAAGGAATTAAGGAGACACAAAAGCTCAAGCTTGGGGATGCCCAATGCATCCCAAGTTAATAATCCAAGAAGTCTCAAGCATCTAAGCTTGGGGATTCCCCGGTAGGCATCCCACCTTTCTTCATCAACAATTATCGGTTAGTCTCGGTTGAGCCTAAGTTTTTGCTTCTTCACATGATGTGTGCTATTCTCGGAATGTCGTTTAATTTTTGTTTTGCTTGCTGTTTTAATAAAATACTTAGATCTGAAAGTTTTTTTTAATAAGAGAGAGTCCTCACATAGCTACCCATTTACTTAACTACTCGCAAGATCTTCACTTATATCTTTTTGGAGTAGTTTGTCATTTGCTCTAGTGCTTCACTTATATCTTTTCGAGCACGGTGTGCTTTATTATTTTTGAAGAAATTCTCTCATGCTTCACTTATATTATTCTGAGATACAAAAATTGTTATGCTCATGTTCTTCACTTAAATTTGTTTGAGCTTGTCAAAAGTAATTGCAATATATGAAACTAGTCCCAAAGTAATGGATATTCAAGAAGGATATAATAAAAACTTTCATGTAGATCACTGGATATGATAAGTTTGATTTCTTGCAATAGTTTTGTGATATGGAGATAATAATATGTGAGTCATGTTGGTGAGTAATTATGCTTTAGTAAGAATATTGGTGTTAAGGTTTGTGATTCCCTATGCAAGCACAAAAGTCAATAGTTATGCAATGAAATTACATCCTACTTGTGGTGCATTATTTGGTGTTAGTTATGCTCAATGCTCGTTTAAGTGAATTTTCGTTTCTTTGTTGGTTGCTTCTCAATGTATTTGCTAGCCTCCATTTGTACTAAGTGGGAATACTACTTGTGCATCCAAAATCACTAAACCCAGTTTTGCCACATGAGTCCACCATGCCTACCTATATGCGGTATTCCCGTGCCGTTCTAAGCAAATTTGTATGTGCCATCTCTAATTTTCAAAATAAATTTCCTTTTTCAGTGCTCGTACCGCTCATGAAGCGGCAGGGGGTGGCCAATATTTTCCATGCTAGATGTGTTATTCTCAAGATGAGTGTTTATTCACTTGTCATTGCACGAGAGTAAGGCAAAGGTATTAGGGATGCCCAGTCCTGAAATGAAAAAGAAATTTACTTTATGTTGTCAAATAATAAATTCCTTGGAAAGTGTTGGTATGGAGGGCACCCGTGGATACGGCTAGCCATGGATTATGAAAGAATGGTGGAAAAAGGAATAAACTTTACTTTCTGTTTGGGAACCGCCTATGATATATCTAGCATGGAAAGTGTTGGAAATTACTCGGTCATTTTCGTTGACGGGAAAAGTATGCCTCCCAAAAAAAATTATCTGTCAATTTAAGCTTTGAGCTCTGGCACCTCTACAAATCCCTACTTCCCTCTGCGAAGGGCCTATCTATTTACTTTATGCAATTTTTATTTTTATTTGAGTCTCCATCTTCTCTTATAAAGCACCAACTAGGGAGCACTATGATCATACTTGGGCATTGGATGTAGCTAATATTCGAGTGTGTCTCATGAATGGATCAATGATTGAGCTTGATGGGCTAGGGATAACTTTCTTTAGTGTTGATATTTTGAAATACATGGTTGCTTGTTGATATGCTTGAGTATTGATGTCCTCATGTCAAATTATAGACTATTGCTTTGAATCATTCAAGTCCAAATGTCCATGCTACAAAAGAAAGATTATATGATGAATATGATAGGTAGCTTTCCACACAAAAAAATCTGTTTTCAATTGCTACTTTAACATGAGAAGTTTAATGAGAAATAATTGCTGTTATGATGCTAGGAAAAGTGATTGAAATTATCATTGATCAAAATTGTGCACTTTGCTAGCATTCACACTTCATAAATTATTTCTTTTATCATTTACCTACTCGAGGACGAGTAGGAATTAAGCTTGGGGATGCTGATACGTCTCCAACGTATCTATAATTTATGAAGTATTCATGCCATGTTTACAACAATTTTATATGGTTTTGGTATGATTTGCATGGAACTAACCCGGACTAACGCTGTTTTCAGCAGAACTACCGTGGTGTTATTTTTTGTGCAGAAATGAAAGTTCTCCAAATGTGCTGAAACTTTTTGATGATTTTTTTGGAACAAAAGAGACCCCCGAAGCTTTGTGGAAGGACCAGAAGGTGAAGGCGTAGGGCACAAGACACCGGGGCGCGCCTGGGCCCTTGCCCGTGCCCCGGTGGGTTGTGCTCACCTCGAGGCCCATCTTAGCGTGAAACCAACACCAAAAATTCCTATAAATAGAGAAACCATCAGGGGTAACCCTAGATCAGAAGTTCCGCCACCGCAAGCCTCTGTAGCCATGAAAAACCAATCTAGACCCCGTTCCGGCACCCTGCCGGAGGGGGAAATCATCACCGGTGGCCATCTTCATCATCCCGACGGCCACCATGATGAGGAGGGAGTAGTCCACCCTCGGGGCTGAGGGTTTGTACCAGTAGCTATGTGTTTAATCTCTCTCTCTCTCTCGTGTTCTTGAGATGTCACGATCTTGATGTATCGCGGGCTTTGTTAATATAGTTGGATCATATGGTGTTTTCCCCTCTCTATCTTGTTATGAATTGAGTTTTCCCTTTGAGATTTCGTTTTATCGGATTGACTACTTTTATGGATTTGAGAACACTTGATGTATGTCTTGCATATGAATACCCGTGGTGACAATGGGGTATTATATTGATTCACTTGAGATATGTTTTGGTACTCAACTCGCCGATTCCCGAGGTGACATTGGGGTAATCTATGCATAGGGGTTGATGCATGTTCTCGTCTTTTGTTTCAATGGTAGAAGTCTTGGGGCACTCTTTGAGGTTCTTTGTGTTGGATTGAGTATTATGAATCTGAATTTGCTTTGGTGTTTTTTTAGTACGAACTCTTGATAGATTGATCGGAAAGAATAACTTAGTGTTATTTTAGTACGAACTCTTGGTAGATCGATCGGAAAGAATAACTTGGTGTTATTTTAGTACGAACTCTTGGATAGATCGATCGGAAAGAATAGCTACAAACAATTTCTTCTTATGTTCTCTGCTAGATAAGAACTTTGGAGTGATTCTTCATCGCACGTTGAGGGATGGTTATATGATCCAATTAGATTAGCATTGTTGAGAGATTGCACTAGCGAAAGTACGGACACTAGGCCTCATTTTCAAGCATTGCAATATTGTTTGTGCTCCGTTTTATCAATTGCTACCTTGCTGTTTTTTATTGTTCCTATTACAAAAATCAATATCTACTATCATTACTACACTTTTATTACCTTTTCTTCGCCGAACTAGTGCACCTATACAAATTACCATTGTATTTGGTGTGTTGGGGACACAAGAGACTCTTTGTTATTTGGTTGCAGGGTTGTTTGAGAGAGACCATCTTCATCCTACACCTCCCACGGATTGATAAACCTTAGGTCATCCACTTGAGGGAAAATTGCTACTGTCCTACAAAACTCTGCGCTTGGAGGACCAACACGTGTCTACAAGAATAAAGTTTCGTAGTAGACATCAGCAACCTCTGCTTCCCTCTGCGAAGGGCATATCTTTTACTTTTATGTATTTATTTTTATGCAAGAGTCAAAGTTCTTCTCTCTTTTCCTTTTATTTTTCTCTTTTGGCAAGCATCATGTGGTGAGGAAAGATCTAGGCACATATGTCTAGTTGAATATGGGTAGCATGAGTTATTATTGTTGACATCACCCTTGAGGTGAATACGTCGGGAGGCGAAACTATAAAGCCCCTATCTTTCTATGTGTCCGGTTGAAACGTTTTGCTCATGTGTATGCGGTGAGTGTTAGCAATCATAGAAGACTATATGATGGTTGAGTATGTGGACTTGCCTAAAGGCTCTGATACGTGACCCTTCCTAAAAAGATGATGAATTGTAGTTGCAATATTGACTGAGAACATAGTTTGTTGGTTTCTAATAGAGTTTATGCTTTATACTTCGATAGTGTGATGAATTGTTACTTATTCATGAGAAGTCTATGATAAAAGTTCTATGATAAAAGTTTTATGTTAAAGTTTGTTGCTGTTACAATAATGCACATGATGCTTCTATGTCCGTAATTTGTTTTTATCGACACCTCTCTCTCTAAGCATGTGGACATGTTTTTCGATTTCGGTTTTCGCTTGAGGACAAGCGAGGTCTAAGCTTGGGGGAGTTGATACGTCCATTTTGCATCATGTTTTCCTACTGTTATTTATGATGTTTTTATGCATAATAATGCTTTTTGGAGTAATTCTAATGCCTTTTCTCTCATAATATGCAAGGTATACACAAAGAGGGAGAATTCCGGCAGCTGGAAATCTGGACCTGAAAAAGCTACGTCAGGCTACCTATTCTGCACAACTCCAAATGAGCTGAAACTTCACGGAGATTTTTTATGGAATAAATGAGGAATATTGGAGCCAATAAGTACTAGAGGGGGCCCACCAGGTGGGCACAACCCACCTGGGTGCGCCAGGGAGCCCAGGCGCGCCCTGGTGGGTTGTGCTCCCCTCGGCCCACCTTCGGTGCCCATCTTCTGGTATATAAGTCATTTTGACCTAGAAAAAATGAGGAGAGGACTTTCGGGACGGAGCGCCGACGTATCGAGGTGGAACTTGGGCAGGAGCACTTTTTCCCTCCGGCGGAGTGATTCCGCCGGGGGAACTTCCCTCCCAGAGGGGGAAATCATCGTCATCATCATCACCAACAACTCTCCCATCTTGGGGAGGGCAATCTCCATCAACATCTTCAACAACACCATCTCCTCTCAAACCCTAGTTCATCTCTTGTGTTCAATCTTTGTATCGGAACTATAGATTGGTGCTTGTGGGTGACTAGTAGTGTTGATTACATCTTGTAGTTGATTACTATATGGTTTATTTGGTGGAAGATTATATGTTCAGATCTAATATGCTATTTAATACCCCTCTGATCTTGAGCATGATTATCATTTGTGAGTAGTTACTTTTGTTCTTGAGGTCACGGGAGAAATCATGTTGTAAGTAATCATGTGAACTTGATATGTGTTTGATATTTTGATAGTGTGTATGTTATGATTCCCTTAGTGGTGTCATGTGAAAGTCGACTACATGACACTTCACCATATTTTGGACTAAGGGAATGCATTGTGGAGTAGTTATTAGATGATGGGTTGCAAGAGTGACAGAAGCTTAAACCCTAGTTTATGCGCTATTCCGTAAGGGACAGATTGGATCCAAAAGTTTAATGCTATGGTTAGAATTTATTCTTAATACTTTTCTCGTAGTTGCGGATGCTTGCGAGGGGGTTAATCATAAGTAGGAGGTTTGTTCAAGTAAGAACAGCACCTAAGCACCGGTCCACCCACATATCAAATTATCAAAGTAGCGAACACGAATCGAACCAACATGATGAAAGTGACTAGATGAAATTCCCGTGTACCCTCAAGAACGCTTTGCTTATTATAAGAGACCGTTTTGGCCTGTCCTTTGCCTCAAAAGGATTGGGCTACCTTGCTGCACTTTTATTACTACTACCGTTACTTGCTCATTACAAATTATCTTGCTATCAAACTACTCTGCTACTTACAATTTGAGTACTTGCAGACATTACCTTGCTGAAAACCACTTGTCATTTCCTTCTGCTCCTCATTGAGTTCGATGCTCTTACTTATCGAAAAGGTGACAATTGATCCCATATACTTGTGGGTCATCAGAGGCCGACGTGCGCCGTACCCGAGCCAGTTCAACCACGCCATCTTGGGCCTCACCGCTTCCGCTCCAACGTCGCCACCGTCCACCGCACCAGAGCTGTTCCCGCTACGCCGTCCTTAGCCGCTTCGGATCTGCTTCCCCTCCGCCGACAGACGGCCACCGCAACACAGTCAACAATTTGGCCATGGGTTCGTCCAAGGCTCTACCCTCCTCCAAAACATCGGTTCCCCCGGTAAAAAGAAGAACATCGCCGCGAAATAAGGATGGCACAACACTGGCAACCGAAACTGGTACTCCTCTTCCCTTATTCGTGCAAATCTGACGTGTCTGCTTGCACGGTATTCATCCCACAGAAGACACTAGTTGACCGCTTCTTCCTACACCTTCTTCCTAATACTAGATGTTCCTATGAACTCGCGATGCACAAGGTTTCCCCTCATATACTATTTCACCTTAGCTAGAGGTCCGTCGCCCCCCTGGATTTCAATTCCTGGTCAGTTGATTCCCAATTAAAGGAAGCATTCCCCGGCGTAACAGGCACTAGTCCACCTATTACGCCGGGGAAGCAGCGCCTCGGTGTTTATCTTAGGGGTGAGTGGGGCCTAGGAGCTGCTGGCGCGCGATCTGGAGGTCGGCCGGGCTTAAAGGGATGGCCGGGGGGCGCTGCCAAGCACGGCGGTGGTGTGAGGTCGAGGGGAGGGCGGGGTGACAGAGGCAGGGGTCTGGGCCGGTGGTCGCTGGCGGTTCGAGAAAGATCATCAACCGTGACTGGCGGGAGGTAGACGAAGGCCATCTGCCCGTTCCTTGTATATCGGACGGTTCATAAAAAAATCGACTGACCTATTTATTCTCAGTCGACTGTTATTTTGATAGGACCACATGTGGTGGTGTGCTGGAGGAGTACCTGCATTTCCCAGCCATCCCTCTGCTCATATATTACAAAATCATACGGAGTAGAATCTAATTTTGTTTGCCATGCAATGCTTTAGAGCTATCATATGTCTCCTGTCATTTATTTTTCAGCCACCTGCTATCTTCTACTTTTATAGTGCACTAGTTCTGCACACACTTCACCCATACTCTCACTATTGTTTTTTTATGCATGGGTATTTCAGCCTCTGCCAAACTGTTGAGAGAAGCACGAAATAAAAGAGAGAAGTCATTCCTGCTTTCTTCGTGGGCAGGCAAGACACGTTTGGGCGAAAGGGTGTAGTGTCAGCAGATGGAGACGGTAAACGTAGCTCCAGAGTTGATGATCTCGCTCGCCATGAACCACCATCCTAGGTGCTTGCTTTAACTTCACGGTGTCATATGTGGTTGCATGTTGCATATGGTGCCTAGCTTGTATTCGAAAGGCCGAAGTCGGTCTTTATTAAGATAAGGAAAGATATTTTTTACATGAACCATCATCCCAGGAGCACCAAAAGCCAAATAGCTAGTCAGGGCACTGGCCGAGCCAGTGACAAGCCCAGCACAGACATGCATCACCTACAAGCCAACTAAAAAGCCACGGTGGTGGTGAAGCAGCCCGCCTCCCACCAGGCTCTCAGGTCCTCGATGATCATGCTCACCACTCTAGCCGGGTGTCTAGCTTGTATTGCTTCCAATTTGGTTAGATTGCATCTGCTTAGCTTACACAATATACCTTTGAATATGACATGCCTTCCTGTTTTTTGGTACATACTACTACATCTGTCTATTAATCATGATCTTACATCAAACTAATGTTCTTGTGTATCCCTCATCAATCACTTATGACGAGAGAGTCAGGCTCGTGGACTGCTGTAAGAAAAGATCCTCTTAAAGAATGCAGTGTCAGCCTCCCCACATGATTCTCAAGAAACAACAATGCTAGATGAAGATAGTCAACGTAGCTCTGTAGTTGATGACCGCATTTTCCCTACACCACCATCCCAGGTGCTTGCTCTAACTTGGCAGCGTGATATGTGGTTGCATGTTGCATATAGTGTCTAGATTGTAATTCTTTCAATCTGGTTAAATTGCATGTGCAATTCTGCTTAGTTTATACATTATACCTGTTAATGTGGCATGCCTTCCTATTTTTGGTACATAGTCCATCTGTCTATTAAGCATGTCCTTACATAAAACTACTGTTTTTTTGTATCCCGCATCAATCAATTATGACGAGACACCTTTAGTATATGCAGAGTGATATTGGTTGCATCTTTCATATGATTTATAGCATGCACTGCTTCTAATTTGTTGAAATGCCATTTATGATGGGATGCTTTTAACTTGGCAGAGTCATATTGGTTACATCTGTCATGTGGTGTCTAGCTTGCATTGCTTCTAATTTGTTTAAATGGCTTCTGCTTAGTTTACACAAATAATTGTGATATGCCATGCCGTCCTGTTTTTCGTACATATTCCATCTTCGTATCATGTGTTTGCCTTACATCAAAGTAGTGATTGTCAGTATCATGCATGAATGAGTTCTGAAGAGTGAATTTTATTGCTTTTTCTTGTCGGTTTTACTTGACAATGCAAAATCAATAAAGAGGAAGGAAATTAGCAAGGCAGTGGATAAAGGTGCTCCTTCCAAACAACTGAAACGGAGGGCCTCTACAGATTCTACTCCGGCATCACCCCAACAAGATTTGCAAGACAACACATGCATAGACACTCAACGTAGCTGTGTTGATGATGAGCACGTCTCCCCTAGGCGACCATCACAGGTTCTCCCTCTAACTTGGCACTTTTATATGTGGTTGCATGTTATGTATGATGTCTAGCTTGTATTGCTTCTAATTTTGTTGAATTCCATCTGCTTACTTTACACATTATACTTGTGAATAAGACACATGTTCCTGTTTCTAGAACATACAATATCTATCTATCACATCATGTTCTTACATCAAAGTACTACTGTTGTGTAACCTGCAACAATCACTTATCATAAGACACGTTTAACTTGGGAGTGTGATATAGGTTACATCTCGCATTCTTTTCTAGCTTGTACTACTTCTAATTTGTTGAAATGGCACTTATGACGAGACAGTTTTAACTTGGTAGAGTGATATTCGTTGCATCTTTCATATGGTGTCTAGCTTTCATTGCTTCTAATTTGTTGAAATGCCTTCTGCTTAGTTTACACAACATAGCTATGAATATGCAATGTTGTCCTTTTTTCTTACACATTCAATCGTCCTATCATGCGGTCGCCTTACATTAAAGTAGTGCTCGTCAGCATCCTACATCAATGAGTTCTAAAAAGCAAATTTTTATTCATTTTTCTTGTGTGTTTGACTTGATAAGGCAATAAAATCAAGTAAGAGGAAGGAAAAAATTAAGGCAGGGACTGATGATGCTCTTCCGGCGAAACCGGCATCCCAGGTGCTTTCTCTAGCTTGGCAGCGTGATATTGTCTTGCATGTTGCATACGGTGTCTAGCTTGTATTGCTTGTAATTTGATTAAATTACTTCTGCTTAGTTTACACAAATAGTTGTGAATATGCCATGTTGTCCTGTGATACGTCTCCAACGTATCTATAATTTTTGATTGTTCCATGCTATTATATTATCTGTTTTGGATGTTTTATATGCATTAATATGCTATTTTATATTATTTTTGGGACTAACCTATTAACCTAGAGCCCAGTGCCAGTTTCTGTTTTTTCCTTGTTTTTGAGTTTCGCAGAAAAGGAATACCAAACGGAGTCCAAACGGAATAAAACTTTCGCGATGATTTTTCTTGGACCAGAAGGAAACCAGGAGACTTGGAGATGAAGTCAGAGGAGCCACGAGGCGGCCACAAGGATGGAGGGCGTGCCCCCCACCCTTGTGGGCACCTCGTGCACCTCCTGACCTAATTCTTTCGCCTATATATACTCATATATCCCCAAACCAACAGAGGCATCCACGAAAAGACTTTTCCACCACCGCAACCTTCTGTACCCGTGACATCCCATCTAGGGACCTTTTCCGGCACCCTGCCGGAGGGGGATTCGATCACGGAGGGCTTCTACATCAACACCATTGCCCTTCCGATGAAGCGTGACTAGTTTACCACAGACCTACGGGTCCATAGCTAGTAGCTAGATGGCTTCTTCTCTCTCTTTGATTCTCAATACCATGTTCTCCTCGATGTTCTTGGAGATCTATTCGATGTAATACTTTTTTGCGGTGTGTTTGCTGAGATCCGATGAATTGTGGATTTATGATCAACTTATCTATGAATATTATTTGAATCTTCTCTGAATTCTTATATGCATGATTTGATATCTTTGTAATTCTCTTCGAACTATCGGTTTGGTTTGGCCAACTAGATTGGTTTTTCTTGCAATGGGAGAAGTGCTTAGCTTTGGGTTCAATCTTGTGGTGTCCTTTCCCAGTGATAGTAGGGGCAGCAAGGCACGCATTGTATTGTTGCCATCGAGGATAAGATGGGGTTTTCATCATATTGCTTGAGTTAATTCCTCTACATCATGTCATCTTACTTAATGCATTACTCCGTTCTTTATGAACTTAATACTCTAGATGCATGCTGGATAGCGGTCGATGTGTGGAGTAATAGTAGTAGATGCAGAATCGTTTCGGTCTACTTGACATGGACGTGATGCCTATATTCATGATCATTGCCTTAGATATCGTCATAACTTTGCGCTTTTCTATCAATTGCTCGGCAGTAATTTGTTCACCCACCGTATTATTTTCTATCTTGAGAGAAGCCTCTAGTGAAACCTATGGCCCCCGGGTCTATTTTCCATCATATAATCTTCTACTTTTCATCATACAAGTTTCCGATCTACTATTTTGCAATCTTTTACTTTCCGATCTATAAAACAAAAATACCAAAAATATTTACTTTATCGTTTATCTATCTCTATCAGATCTCACTTTTGCAAATAACCGTGAAGGGATTGACAACCCCTTTATCGCATTGGGTGCAAGTTGTTTGATTATTTGTGCGTTGTCTCCTACTGGATTGATACCTTGGTTCTCAAACTAAGGGAAATACTTATCTCTAATTTGCTGCATCACCCTTTCCTCTTCAAGGGAAAAACCAACGCAAGATCAAGAAGTAGCAGGAAGAATTTCTAGCACCGTTGCCGGGGAGATCTACGCCAAGTCAAGACATACCAAGTACCCATCATAAACTCTCATCTCTTGCATTACATTATTCGCCATTTGCCTCTCATTTTCCTCTCCGCCACTTCTAAAATGATTTTTGAAAAGATTTGCCTTTTTCTTCGCCCCTCTCTTTGCCTCTTCTTCGCCCCTCTTCCGTTCATCTTCTTTGTTTGCTTTTTGTGTGCTGGATTGCTTGCTTTGTCACGATGGCTCCAGAGAATACCAAATTGTGTGACTTTTCCAACTACAATAACAATGATTTTATTAGTACTCTGATTGCTCCTGCCACTAGTGCGGAATCTTGTGAAATTAATGCCACTTTGCTGAATCTTGTTATGAAAGATCAATTTTCAGGCCTTCCTAGTGAAGATGCCGCATCCCATCTAAACAATTTCGTTGATTTGTGTGATATGCAAAAGAAAAAAGATGTGGATAATGATATTGTTAAATTGAAGCTATTTCCGTTCTCACTTCGAGATCGTGCTAAAACTTGGTTTTCATCTTTGCCTAAAAATAGTATTGATTCATGGAATAAGTGTAAAGATGCTTTTATTTCCAAGTATTTTCCTCCCGCTAAGGTCATCTCCCTTAGGAACGAGATTATGAATTTTAAGCAACTTGATCATGAACATGTTGCACAATCTTGGGAGAGGATGAAATTGATGATACGAAATTGCCCTACTCATGGTTTGAATTTGTGGATGATTATACAAAAATTTTATGCCGGCTTGAATTTTGCTTCTAGAAATCTTTTAGATTCGGCCGTGGGAGGCAATTTTATGGAAATTACTCTAGAAGAAGCTACTAAACTTCTAGATAATATTATGGTTAATTATTCTCAATGGCATACCGAAAGATCTTCCACTAATAAAAAAGTGCATGTGATTGAAGAGATTAATGTTTTGAGTTGAAAGATGGATGAACTTATGAAATTATTTGCTAGCAAGAGTGCTTATTTGGATCCTAATGATATGCCTTTGTCCACTTTGATTGAAAATAACAATGAATCTATGGATGTGAATTTTGTTGGTAGGAACAATTTTGGTAATAACGCGTATAGAGGCAATTTTAATGATAGGCCATTTCCTAGTAATTCCTCTAATAATTATGGTAATTCCTACAACAATTCTTATGGAAATTATAATAAGATGCCCTCTGATTTTTAAAATAGTGTTAAAGAATTTATGAGTTCGCAAAAGAATTTCAATGCTTTGATTAAAGAAAAAATACTTAAGATTGATGATTTGGCTAGGAACGTGGATAGAATTTCTCTTGATGTTGAATCTTTGAAACTTAGATCTATTCCACCCAAGCATGATACCAATGAGTCTCTCAAAGCTATGAGAATTTCCATTGATGAGTGCAAAGAAAGAACCGCTAAGATGCGTGCTAAAAAAGATTGGTTTGTAAAAACATGTTCTTCTAGTTTTCATGAAAATAATGATGAAGATCTTAAAGTGATTGATGTGAATCCTATTGAATCTTTGTTTTACAACATAAATCTTGATAAAGATGGGACTAGAGCTGAGTCAACTTTAGTTAAAAGGCGTCCCAACGATTCAGAGTTTTTAGATCTTGATGCAAAAATTGATAAAAGTGGGATTGGAGAGGTCAAAACTTTAAGTAGCAATGAACCCACTCTTTTGGATTTCAAGGAATTTAATTATAATAATTGTTCTTTAATAGATTGTATTTCCTTGTTGCAATCCATGTTGAATTCTCCTCATGCTTACAATCAAAACAAAGCTTTTACTAAGCATATCGTTGATGCTATGATGCAATCTTTTGAAAAAAAGCTTGAATTGGAAGTTTCTATCCCTAGAAAACTTTATGATGAGTGGGAACCTACTATTAAAATTAATATTAAAGATTATGAGTGCTATGCTTTGTGTGATTTGGGTGCTAGTGTTTCCACGATTCCAAAAACTTTATGTGATGTGTTAGGTTTCCGTGATTTGATGATTGTTCTTTGAATTTGCATCTCGCGGATTCGACTATTAAGAAACCTATGGGAAGGATTAATGATGTTCTTATTGTTGTAAATAGGAATTATGTGCCCGTAGATTTCATTGTTCTTGATATAGATTGCAATCCTACATGTCCTATTATTCTTGGTAGACCTTTCCTTAGAATGATTGGTGCAATTATTGATATGAAAGAAGGAAACATTAGATTTCAATTTCCGTTAAGGAAGGGCATGGAGCACTTTCCTAGAAAGAAAATTAATTTGCCATATGAATCTATTATGAGAGCTACTTATGGATTGCATACCAAAGATGACAATACCTAGATCTATTCGTGTTTTTATGCCTAGCTAAGGGTGTTAAACAATAGCGCTTGTTGGGAGGCAACCCAATTTTATTTTTGTTTCTGTTTTTTTGGTTCTGTTTTGCAATAAATAATTCATCTAGCCTCTGTTTAGATGTGGTTTTATGTTTTAATTAGTGTTTGTGCCAAGTAAGACCTTTGGGATGGCTTACGGTGATAGTTGTTTTGATCTTGCTGAAAAACAGAAACTTTTGCACCCAGGAAAATAACTTTCATTTTTTACAGAAGCATGATTTTGATCTGATTATTTTTTTAAAAGATTGGTACAAAAATTTCCCAGGTTTTCCTAATTTTTCAGAATTTTTGGAGTTACAGAAGTATTCGAAGTTCTCTAATTACTACAGACTGTTCTGTTTTTGACAGATTCTGTTTTCTATGTGTTGTTTGCTTATTTTGATGAATCTATGGGTAGTATCGGGGGGTATGAACCATGGAAAAGTTGGAATACAGTAGATATTACACCAATATAAATAAATAATGAGTTCACAACAGTACCAAAGTGGTGATTTATTTTCTTATACTAACGGAGCTTAATGAGATTTTCTGTTGAGTTTTGTGTTGTGAAGTTTTCAAGTTTTTGGGTAAGGATTTGATGTACTATGGAATAAGGAGTGGCAAGAGCCTAAGCTTGGAGATGCCCAAGGAACCCCAAGGTAATATTAAAGTACAACCAAGAGCCTAAGCTTGGGGATGCCCCAGAAGGCATCCCCTCTTTCGTCTTCGTTTATCGATAACTTTACTTGAGGCTATATTTTTATTCACCACATGATATGTGTTTTGCTTGGAGCGTCTTGTATGATTTGAGTCTTTGCTTTTTAGTTTGCCACAATCATCCTTGCTGTACACACCATTTGAGAGGGACACGCATGAATCGTGATTTATTAGAATACTCTATGTGCTTCACTTATATCTTTTGAGCTAGGCAATTTTGCTCTAGTGCTTCACTTATATCTTTTTAGAGCACGGCAGTGGCTTTATTTTATAGAAATTATTGAACTCTCATGCTTCACTTATATTATTTTGAGAGTCTTTAAACAGCATGTTAATTTGCTTTGGTTATAAATTTAGTCCTAATATGATAGGCATCCATGAGGGATATAATAAAAACTTTCATATAAAGTGCATTGAATACTATGAGAAGTTTGATTCCTTATGATTGTTTTGAGATATAAAGATGGTGATATTAGAGTCATGCTAGTGAGTAATTGTGGATTTGAGAAATACTTGTGTTAAGGTTTGTGATTCCCGTAGCATGCACGTATGGTGAACCGTTATGTGATGAAGTCGGAGCATGATTTATTTATTGATTGTCTTCCTTATGGGTGGCGGTCGGGGACGAGCGATGGTCTTTTCCTACCAATCTATCCCCCTAGGAGCATGCACGTAGTACTTTGTTTCGATAACTAATAGATTTTTGCAATAAGTATGTGAGTTCTTTATGACTAATGTTGAGTCCACGGATTATACGCACTCTCACCCTTCCACCATTGCTAGCCTCTCTAGTGCCGCGCAACTTTCGCCGGTACCATATGTAACACCCCCGGTGGTTAACTACAGTAATCACCTTTTTGATAATGACAAGTCATCATGTTTAACAGTGCATGATCATCATTAGCATTATATTGCATTTCAACTCTTAAGCCAAAATCCAAATTCAAATGAAGGTGAAATATAAAAGTTGTGCAACATAGAAACTAAAATGTTCGATAGATAACAAATATTACAGAGACTATTCAAAAGTTGAAACCAACATCATTGGAGTTGGATAAGTGACTCAGTCATCCTCAAACAGTGGCTGAAAGCGATAATTAATAACCTTTTATTTAATCTAAATTAAATATGAAATTATGTTTTGCCCAAACTAGTTTTTGGAGATAGAGTATAATGCACTGTGATTTATGGGCTAGGTCTCATATTTTACAAAAGTCATTTTGAGGCCTCACAATTTACAAAACAGAGAATAGGAATAAAGAAAAGAAAAAAAGGGGAAAAGAACCCCCGCTTCCCCCCCCCCCCCCCCCCTGGGCCTCCCCACTGGCCCAGTCGGACACCCCACCAGCCGGCCCACCTCTGGCCTATAACCCCCCCAGCCAGAAACCCTAACCCCCATCCCCATCCCCCCCCCCCTCGCTCTCCTCCTCTCCCCCCCCCCGATCCATTTCTGGATCGGGCCGAGCCCCTCCTCGCCTCTGCTCGCGCTCGTCGCTCGACGCCGCTGCACCCGACCCCCGCCCGACGCCGCCGACGATCGCGCCCCGTCATCCGCATCGCCTTCGTCCTCGCCTCCTCCCCGACCGGCTCCCTCGCGCCTCGCCGCCTGATCCCCTGCCACGGGGGTGAGACCCCGAACCCCTTCGCCCCCCTCTCTGTCCTTCGACCATCGACCGGCCGCGCGCCGCGCCTTCCCCTCCCCCTCCCCGTGCCTCCACCGCCGAGTCGGCCTTGCGCCGTTCGCGCCGCGCGCCCGTTGCCCGTCCACCGCGCACGCACGCACGCGCACCGCCCCACCGCGCTCGTCCGCGCTCGCTGGTGCCACCCCGCGCCCGAGCACGCGCTCGCGTGGCCTCGCGCGCGCCCGCACGTCGTCCGCTGCCCGCTGCCCGCTGCTCCGCCTTCCCTCCCGATGCGCCGCCCGGATCCGCTAACTGCGCCGCGCTCTGCCTCCGCGGCGAGCCACCCCACGCGCATCGCCGCCTCCCCTGGCCCTGGCCGCCGGCGCCAGCGTGCGCCGTGCGTGCCCAGCACCCCTCAGGCACGCGCCCGTTCGGGCGCTCGCCTGCGCCTGACGCTCGCGCCCGCTGTGGCCGCATGGGCCTGTGACTATTGGGCCCCGCCCCATGTGTCTATGACACAGGGGCCCCACTGCCCAGGACGTTTAAAAAAATGAAAATAGAAATTAATAAAATTAATAATTAATTAGTTAATTAATTAGTAAATTAATTAAGTTAATCATATCTTTTAATCCGTAACTCCGATCGAAAAACTTTATACATCAAAGTTGCTCAGAACGACGAGACGAATCCGAATACGCGGTCCGTTCGTCCGTCACACGTCCCTAATTATCTGAACATGCAACCGTTCCTCTCCGTTCATCTGTGTGACAAATGTCCGGAACCGGGAAAACATTCCCGGATGAATCCCACCTTCGCCAGTATCACCCGGCACTGCGTTAGATCACCTCCGTCACCGCGTATTGCCATGTTATGCTTTGTGCTACACTTGTTCGCTGAGTATTTATACTGTTTCCTCCCCCTCTTCTCTCTCAGTAGCCCCCCGACACCGACGTCGTCCCCGAGGCCGACGCAGCTCCGGAGCCCGAAGACACTATTGACAACCTTGCCCTTGCCGCCGAGCAACCAGGCAAGCCCCCCCCTCCTTGATCATCCCGATATCGCCCATTCTATTTCTCATGCTTGCATTAGAATTGCTGCTGATGCTGCTTTACCTATTCTGATGCATAGCCTGTTCATTGTAACCTGCTGTTGATAATTACCCGCATAACCTAAACTGCTTAGTATAGGCTGGGTAGAGACCTATCAGTGACCCCACTTATCCCGACTGCCGCGCTGGATCGTCAGAAGACCCGATCAACGGGATTGAAGACCAGGCCCCGACACCGCACATCACCCCCTTTAATTGTAACGACACTGCAGCGTTACTATCGAGTGCCGAGGGTGAAACCTCTTGTAGCACTTCGGATGTTAACTCTGTAGAGTAGCTATTCGGTCGTGGTCATCGAGGGTGATTCCTCCTTCACCACTTCCGATAACGACGCTGTCGTGCAACACATCAAGTGTGAACCCGTCGAGGGTGATTCCTCCGAGTTCACCTTGACAGATACATCGAGAAGGAATCCAACGAGGGTGACACCTCGGATTCCCCTGATGTTATGGACACACGGATACTTGGACTTTACACTGTTACTTGGATAGGCGGGTCGACCCTGAGGGGTACCCGCGTGCGCCTGAGAGGCGAGTGTTGTGAAGACGGGTGCCAGTGTGGTGCCCGAGTGGTGAATACGAGGCGCGGCCGAGCATTCTTAACCCTTGCAGCAAGTCCTCGAGACGGGGCGACGGGGTCACATCTTTCGTGAGTCTCTGCTCGTTTTCTGCAAGCCCCTAGTCCTAACGATTTGGATATTTGATCCGAGCAGGCCTCTGGTCTGATAGCACTAACCATCACGTGGGCATAGTATGGGCGTTCTGCATCGTAGCATCAGCCGAAAGCTTTGTCAGATGTCCAGTTCAGCATTGTGGCCGGGTCGGATCGTGCCGTTGGCGCTGGTATTCACCCTGCTCACAACGACCCGGAGGGCGAGGGGCGATGGCCAAGACCCCCTTGCGCTTAGGATGTAGACCGGCGGGGACCTCTCTGCTGAGCTCTAGGTAGGGTTGCGATGTGTCGTTTCGCTGAGGCCGGGCATGACCCAGGAAAGTGTGTTCGGCCGGAGTTAATCGAGCGTGTTGGGTAAGTTGGTGCACCCCTGCAGGGAAGAAAACTTCTATCGATAGCCGGTCCTACGGTAAAGGACACTCGGAGTTGTATCCTGATTGATACAATTTAGAACTGGATACTTGGATACTATGGCTCTGGGATTGCTTCTCGCAGGGAGTCGAGAAGGGATCTCAGGACGAGGTTCATGACTGTATGGCTCTGGGATTGCTTTCTCGCAGGGAGTCGAGAAAGGATCTCTGGGTGAGGATGAGACTTAATGATACTGCTACTTTATATTGATCTGATCTGCTCTCTTCTATTGCTGCAAGACCGATGAAGATGCTAGTCTTCGATAGGACTAGGCCTCCTCTCTATTCTGGCATTTCTGCAGCCCAGTCCACACATACAGCCTCCCTTTGAAAATGTTGCATATGTAGTGTAGATCCTTGCTTGCTGAGTACTTCTGAGTACTCACGGCTGCTTTGTTTTCCTTTTCTCCCCATATCTGTTTGTCGTAATAAGATGACGGAGCCCCTGAGACAGCTGCCCTGCCGACGATCGCTACTACTACTACCCAGAGGATGGATTCTGCTATGAGTTAACTGACGACCAGGAGTAGGATCGAAGGGTCCCAGGCAGGAGGCCTGCGCCTTTCGATCGTAGTGTTATATTTTGTCCCGCCTTTCTAAAGGCCTTTCTATTTCTGTTTCATATCTGTACTCAGATATCTGATGCTTCCGCTGACGCTTGTACGCAAGCTTATGTATTCGAGCCCTCGAGGCCCCTGGCTTGTAATATAAAGCTTGTATGACTTTATTTATGTTTTAGAGTTGTGTTGTGATATCTTCCCGTGAGTCCTTAGGCTTGATCATGTGCATTTGCGTGTATGATTAGTGCACGATTGGGCCGGGGGCGTCACAAGTTGGTATCAGAGCCGACTGACTGTAGGAACCCCCTTTCCAACTCCTTGGCCGAAGTTGAGTCTAGTAATCGAAAACTGTTTTACTAACTTGGCTGTGTGGTTTACGGGCCCACGTCGCCAATTGGGTGGTATTAGGATCTTTTACTCCTCGACCTTTAATCTGGGACTCTGATCTCTCTCCTATTCGGGTTAAAATTTTACTAACTCCAACATTAGGCTCTCGTGCTCACATCCACCCGGAGTTCTGAAAATATTCCCCCTTGCTTCAAGATTGTGGGTCAGGTTCTGCTTACAGGATCCTTTTATCGAGAGCACCCTGTGTTGTCACTTGCAGATTCCTCGCTCCGTCAGTTTTCTCCGACGTTGATGTAGCCTTTGCTATGTCTCGTTGTGTACTTCCTTACCGCGTGCCTGCGCGCCGCCTAGTTGTCTAGCCTTCTCCTTTCAGCTGTCGTAATGCCGGTTCGTAATCGAGACTAGGTGTGGATTTGAATGTCTGGTGTGACTATGATGCAGTATCTATTGCACTTCCTTCTGTAGTGCGTGCTACTTCATGAATAATTCCATACATCTGCATTTCTACTTGTTGAACTGCCCTTGTTGATTTGGCAGGATGGCTGACGATCCTCCACCTCCACCCTATATTGCCGCCATGATGCAGCAGTTTGAACTCAACCGTCAGCAGTTTGAGCTTAACCGTCAGTTTATGACCGGAGTATTGGCTCAATTCCCAACTCAGAATGCTCAGCAACAGAATGCTCCAATAACTCTGCCAGAATTTGTGCGCCTCAATCCGTCCGTTTTCCGCAACTCCACCAATCCTATGGATGCTGATGATTGGCTTCGTGACATCCTGTTTGAGATGGAGTCAGCTAATGTTGCTCCTGACAGTCACGTCACCTTTGCGACATTCCACTTAAAGGGTCCAGCTGCTCAATGGTGGGAAAGCCACAAGGCTATGTTGCCTGCAGAGACTGTAACCACTTGGCAGGAATTTCAGTCAGCCTTTCATGCACGGTACATTCCTCAAGGTCTGATCAACCAGAAGAAGCAGGAGTTCCGCAAACTCTCACAGGGCAAAATGACTGTGGATGAATATCAGAGGAAATTTATCGAACTGTCCCGCTATGCTGAGGATGACGTCAACACCGACACTCGCAAGCAGGAGAAATTCCGTGAAGGACTACGTACTGATATAAAACTTGCACTTGCTGTCCATGATTGCACAGAATTCGCAACGCTTGTCAGCAAATCTTTCCAAATTGAAACAGCTCTGACTGAGTACCAGGAGTCGCTCAAGCGCACTCATGGAGTTGGCTCATCCTCGGGTCAGCCTGTTCAGAAACGTCAAGTCTGGATCCCACACAATGTTCATCACCGACCTGCTCCAACACCAAGACCGTCTTATGTTGCACCTCGTCTGCCTTCACCGCCGAGACAGCTTACGGTTCATGATGGACCGCCTAATGCTATGGATTCTCATCAAGTTGCGCCACGTCCTCCTAATGGTCGTAAGAAGAATTGTCGAAACCGCCGACTCAGAAACCGTAATGCCATACCATCTACTGTGGTACTTGGCCATGCCAATCACGTCAATGCTGAAAAGGCTCAGAAGGAACCGACTATCGTGCTGGGAACACTCTCTGTGAATTCAGTGCCAGCTTCTGTTCTTTTTTATTCCGGGGCATCACATTCCTTCGTGTCCCAGCAATTTGCACAATTGCATGGGTTAGCTATGAGCTCATTACCCACTCCTTTGGAAATCATCACTCCCCATTCCCGGTGGCAAACCAAAATGGTAAGTCACAACAATCAGATCAGAATTGAAGGGTTGATGTTCTCTGCTTCCCTTATTGCTCTTGGACCTTCCGACATAGACGTCATTCTCGGTATGGACTGGTTGACCGCCCATAATGCTTTGATTGACTGTGCCGCTAAGAAAGTCCAACTTACCCATTCTTCGGGCCAGACAGTCAGATACTCAGCCCGAATAGCTCAAGATGCCGAGAGCCAGATATATGTTCTGAATGCATTGAATGCTTCACCTCTTGAAGGCATCGACAACGTTCTAGTTGTTCGTGATTTTCAAGATGTATTTCCAGAAGAACTTCCAGGAATACCCCCTGCTAGAGCTGTTGAGTTTGTCATCGACTTGAAACCTGGCACTACCCCTATTGCGAAGCGTCCTTATAAGATGCCTCCGCATCATCTTCTTGAACTTAAGGAGGAAATCGACACGTCACTTAAGAAAGGTTTCATCCGCCCCAGTTCCTCTGCTTGGGGAGCACCTTCACTCTTCGTTAAGAAGAAGGATGGAACTAACCGATTGGTTCAGGATTATCGGCCCATTAACCAAGCAACAATCCAGAACAAGTATCCGCTTCCCAGAATCAACGATCTGTATGATCAACTTGCTGGTTCCTCAGTATTCTCTAAGCTTGATTTGAGATTGGGATACCATCAGATCTGTGTTCGTGAAGAGGATATTCCCAAGACTGCATTTGTTACTCGTTATGGCTCCTACGAGTACACTGTCATGTCATTTGGCTTAACAAATGCTCCAGTCACATTCTCCCGTCTGATGAATTACATCTTCATGGATTACCTCGACAAATTTGTCGTGGTATATCTGGATGATATTCTGGTATATTCAAAGAATAAGGAAGAACATGCTGAACACCTCCGTCTTGTACTGGAAAGGCTCCGAGAACACCAGTTGTATGCCAAATACTCCAAATGTGAATTCTGGCTTTCTGAAGTAACCTACCTTGGTCATGTGATTTCGAAAGATGGCATTGCTGTTAACCCAGAACGAGTTCAGGCTATTCTGGACTGGACTCCTCCGAAGAATGTCAAGCAAGTGAGAAGTTTTCTCGGCCTTGCAAGCTATTGCCGTCGATTTGTCGAGAACTTTTCTAAGATTGCTAAGCCCCTGACTGATCTGCTTCACAAGGGTGTTAAATTTGAATGGACAGAAAAATGTCAGGAAAGTTTCCAGACACTCAAAGACAAGCTAACATCTTCCCCAGTACTATCTCCTCCAGATACCCACAAAGACTTTGTGATTTATTGTGACGCATCCCGTGAAGGATTAGGCTGTGTCCTAATGCAAGAGCGTAAAGTGATTGCCTATGGCTCTCGTCAGTTGCGCCCACATGAAGAGAATTATCCGGTACATGATCTAGAACTAGCTGCTGTGATCTATGCATTGCAGTTATGGCGACATTACCTTCTCGGTAATCGTTGCGAGATCTACACGGATCATAAAAGTCTGAAGTACTTGTTCACTCAACCTTCTCTAAACCTCCGTCAGCAAAGATGGATGGAGGCCATTGCGGACTATGATTTGGGTATATCCTATACCCCTGGCAAGGCTAACGTGATGGTTGATGCCTTAAGCCGCAAGTCCTATTGCGACAACCTCAGGGTTAGGCGAGCTCAACCTCGTCTTTTTGAACAACTATGCAAGCTGAATCTGCTTATTGTCCCACCGGGCTCTCTTAATAACCTTGTGATACAACCAGATCTTGAGAAAGCTGTTAAGAATGCGCAAGCTAAAGATGCTGAAATTGATCTGATGAAGAAAGACCTTCACCTTGTAAAGTACAGGGATTTCTCGCTATCTGAAGATGGAACCTTGTATTTCAGAAACCGCATTGTGGTACCTCGCTTCGAGCTTATGACTGACAAAGTCATGAAGGAGGCACATGATACCCCGCTGTCTATTCATCCGGGTAGCACCAAGATGTATCGTGATCTCCGTCAAAGGTACTGGTGGTCTAAAATGAAGCAGGACATTGCTCGATATGTTGCTGAATGTGATGTTTATCGTCGCGTTAAAGCAGAACATCAGAAACCAGCTGGAATTCTGCAACCACTTCCTATTCCTCAATGGAAATGGGATAAGGTTCAGATGGATTTCGTTACAGGACTTCCCAGGTCACAGAAGGGTCACGATGCTATTCTTGTCGTCGTCGACCAACTTTCTAAAGTTGCACACTTTCTGCCTGTCAAAGAGACTATCACTGCTAGTCAGTTAGCAGAGTTGTATATCTCCAGAATTGTGTCACTCCACGGTATTCCGAAGGAGATTAGTTCGGACCGTGGCGGTCTTTTCACCTCAAAATTCTGGGAAAGTTTCCAAACAGCTATGGGAACTCATATTACCTGGAGTTCAGCTTATCACCCCCAATCCCAAGGCCAAGTCGAGCGAGTCAATCAAGTGCTTGAAGACATGCTACGAGCTTGTGTTATATCATTTGGTAAGAAGTGGGAAGAATCTCTTCCATATGCCGAGTTCTCATATAACAACAGCTATCAAGCCAGCTTGAAAATGGCCCCCTTCGAAGTACTCTATGGACGTAAGTGTCGAACCCCTCTGAATTGGTCAGAAACTGGGGAACGACCGCTCGTGGGTCCGGATATTATTCAACACGCCGAAGAACAAGTTCGTATTGTCCGGGAAAATCTCAAGGCGGCTCAGGACCGCCAGAAGAGCAACTATGATCGCAAACAATGGGGTTTGACTTATCAACCTGGTGATCAGGCTTATCTGCGAGTCACCCCGATGAAAGGCACTCACCGTTTTGGAATCAAGGGCAAGCTAGCTCCACGCTACATTGGTCCTTTCCGCATTGTTGCTAGACGTGGTCAGGTGGCATATAAATTGGAATTGCCGCCGCAATTCTCCCATATCCACGACGTCTTCCATGTGTCGCAACTTCGTAAATGCTTCAAGGAATCTCCGCACCGAGCTGTGGATCACGAGGTGCTCGAATTGCAAGATGACCTTTCTTATAAGGAGCATCCGATCCGCATTCTTGATGAAGTTGAACGTCGGACCCGTCAGAAGGTTACCAAGTTCCTCAAAGTGCAGTGGTCAAATCATACTGAAGATGAAGCCACTTGGGAACGCGAGGATAATCTTCGTGCGGAATACCCCGAACTTTTTCCTTCTACCTCTTAATTCTCGGGACGAGAATTCTTATTAGTAGAGGAGATTTGTAACACCCCCGGTGGTTAACTACAGTAATCACCCTTTTGATAATGACAAGTCATCATGTTTAACAGTGCATGATCATCATTAGCATTACATTGCATTTCAACTCTTAAGTCAAAATCCAAATTCAAATGAAGGTGAAATATAAAAGTTGTGCAACATAGAAACTAAAATGTTCGATAGATAACAAATATTACAGAGACTATTCAAAAATTGAAACCAACATCATTGGAGTTGGATAAGTGACTCAGTCATCCTCAAACAGTGGCTGAAAGCGATAATTAATAACCTTTTATTTAATCTAAATTAAATATGAAATTATGTTTTGCCCAAACTAGTTTTTGGAGATAGAGTATAATGCACTGTGATTTATGGGCTAGGTCTCATATTTTACAAAAGTCATTTTGAGACCTCACAATTTACAAAACACAGAATAGGAATAAGAAAAGAGAAAAGAAAAAGAAAAAGAAAAAGAAAAGGGGAAAAGAACCCCCGCTTCCCCCCCCCCCACTGGGCCTCGACCCAGCTGGCCCAGTCGGCCACCCCACCAGGCCGGCCCACCTCTGGCCTATAACCCCCCCCCCCAGCCAGAAACCCTAACCCCGATCCCCATCCCCCCCCCTCGCTCTCTCCTCTCCCCCCCCCCGATCCATTTCTGGATCGGGCCGAGCCCCTCCTCGCCTCCGCTCGCGCTCGTCGCTCGACGCCGCTGCCCGAGCCCCACGCCCGACGCCACCGACGACCGCGCCCCGTCATCCGCATCGCCGTCGAACTCGCCTCCTCCCCGACCGGCTCCCTCGCGCCTCGCCGCCTGATCCCCTGCCACGGGGGTGAGACCCCGAACCCCTTCGCCCCCCTCTCTGTCCTTCGACCATCGACCGGCGCGTGCCGCGGCCTTCCCTCCCCACCCCTACGTGCCTCCACCGCCGCATCGGCCTTGCGCCGTTCGCGCCGCGCACCCGTTGCCCGTCCACCGCGCACGCACGCACGCGCACCGCCCCACCGCGCTCGTCCGCGCTCGCGTGGCCTCGCGCGCGCCCTCACGTCGTCCGCTGCCCGCTGCCCGCTGCTCCGCCTTCCCTCCTGATGCGCCGCCCGGATCCGCTAACTGCGCCGCGCTCTGCCTCCGCGGCGAGCCACCCCGGGCGCATCGCCGCCTCCCCTGGCCCTGGCCGCCGGTGCCAGCGTGCGCCGTGCGTGCCCAGCACCCCTCGGGCACGCGCCCGTTCGGGCGCTCGCCTGCGCCCGACGCCCGCACCCGCTGTGGCCGCATGGGCCTCTGACTATTGGGCCCCGCCCCATGTGTCTATGACACAGGGGCCCCACTGCCCAGGACGTTTAAAAAAAATGAAAATAGAAATTAATAAAATTAATAATTAATTAGTAAATTAATTAAGTTAATTAATCATGTTTAATTAGACTAATTAATTAGTTAACTTAACTAACCCTAATGACTGCTGACGTCAGCATGATGTCATGCTGACGTCATCATTTACTATTCTGGATAATGTTTATTTTAAATAATTAAATAAATTCCAGAAAATTAATAAAACTTTAGAAAATCATATCTTTTAATCCGTAACTCCGATCGAAAAACTTTATACATCAAAGTTGCTCAGAACGACGAGACGAATCCAAATACGCGGTGCGTTCGTCCGTCACACGTCCCTAACTATCCGAACATGCAACCGTTCCTCTCTGGTCATCTGTCTGACAAATGTCCGGAACCGGGAAAACATTCCCGGATGAATCCCACCTTTGCCAGTATCACCCGGCACTGCGTTAGATCACCTCCGTCACCGCGTATTGCCATGTTATGCTTTGTGCTGCACTTGTTCGCTGAGTATTTATACTGTTTCCTCCCCCTCTTCTCTCTCGGTAGCCCCTCGACACCGACGTTGTCCCCGAGGCCGACGCAGCTCCGGAGCCCGAAGACACTATTGACAACCTTGCCCTTGCCGCCGAGCAACCAGGCAAGCCCCCCCCTCCTTGATCATCCCGATATCGCCCATTCTATTTCTCATTCTTGCATTAGAATTGCTGCTGCTGCTGCTTTACCTATTCTGATGCATAGCCTGTTCATTGTAACCTGCTGTTGATAATTACCTGCATAACCTAAACTGCTTAGTATAGGCTGGGTAGAGACCTATCAGTGACCCCACTTATCCCGACTGCCGCGCTGGATCGTCAGAAGACCCGATCAACGGGATTGAAGACCAGGCCCCGACACCGCACATCACCCCCTTTAGTTGTAACGACACTGCAGCGTTACTATCGAGTGCCGAGGGTGAAACCTCTTGTAGCACTTCGGATGTTAACTCTGTAGAGTAGCTATTCGGTCGTGGTCATCGAGGGTGATTCCTCCTTCACCACTTCCGGTAACGACGCTGTCGTGCAACACATCAAGTGTGAACCCGTCGAGGGTGATTCCTCCGAGTTCACCTTGACAGATACATCAAGAAGGAATCCAACGAGGGTGACACCTCGGATTCCCCTGATGTTATGGACACACGGATACTTGGACTTTACACTGTTACTTGGATAGGCGGGTCGACCCTGAGGGGTACCCGTGTGCGCCTGAGAGGCGAGTGTTGTGAAGACGGGTGCCAGTGTGGTGCCCGAGTGGTGAATACAAGGCGCGGCCGGGCATTCTTAACCCTTGCAGCAAGTCCTCGAGACGGGGCGATGGGGTCACATCTTTCGTGAGTCTCTGCTCGTTTTCCGCAAGCCCCTAGTCCTAACGATTTGGATATTTGATCCGAGCAGGCCTCTGGTCTGATAGCACTAACCATCACGTGGGCATAGTATGGGCGTTCTGCATCGTAGCATCAGCTGAAAGTTTTGTCAGATGTCCATTTCAGCGTTGTGGCCGGGTCGGATCGTGCCGTTGGCGCTGGTATCCACCCTGCTCACAACGACCCGGAGGGCGAGGGGCGATGGCCAAGACCCCCTTGCGCTTAGGATGTAGACCGGCGGGGACCTCTCTGCTGAGCTCTAGGTAGGGTTGCGATGTGTCGTTTCGCCGAGGCCGGGCATGACCCAGGAAAGTGTGTTCGGCCGGAGTTAATCGAGCGTGTTGGGTAAGTTGGTGCACCCCTGCAGGGAAGAAAACTTCTATCGATAGCCGGTCCTACGGTAAAGGACACTCGGAGTTGTATCCTGATTGATACAATTTAGAACTGGATACTTGGATACTATGGCTCTGGGATTGCTTCTCGTAGGGAGTCGAGAAGGGATCTCAGGACGAGGTTGATGACTGTATGGCTCTGGGATTGCTTTCTCGCAGGGAGTCGAGAAAGGATCTCTGGGTGAGGATGAGACTTAATGATACTGCTACTTTATATTGATCTGATCTTCTCTCTTCTATTGCTGCAAGACCGATGAAGATGCTAGTCTTCGATAGGACTAGGCCTCCTCTCTATTCTGGCATTTCTGCAGCCCAGTCCACACATACAGCCTCCCTTTGAAAATGTTGCATATGTAGTGTAGATCCTTGCTTGCTGAGTACTTCTGAGTACTCACGGTTGCTTTGTTTTCCTTTTCTCCCCATACCAGTTTGTCGTAACAAGATGACGGAGCCCCTAAGACAGCTGCCCTGCCGACGAGCGCTACTACTACTACCCAGAGGATGGATTCTGCTATGAGTTAACTGACGACCAAGAGTAGGATTGGAGGGTCCTAGGCAGGAGGCCTGCGCCTTTCGATCGTAGTGTTATATTTTGTCCCGCCTTTCTAAAGGCCTTTCTATTTCTGTTTCATATCTGTACTCAGATATCTGATGCTTCCGCTGATGCTTGTACGCAAGCTTATGTATTCGAGCCCTCGAGGCCCCTGGCTTGTAATATAAAGCTTGTATGACTTTATTTATGTTTTAGAGTTGTGTTGTGATATCTTCCCGTGAGTCCTTAGGCTTGATCGTGTGCATTTGCGTGTATGATTAGTGCACGATTGGGCCGGGGGCGTCACACCATACACCCACCATATACCTTCCTCAAAACAGCCACCATACCTACCTATTATGGCATTTCCATAGCCATTCCGAGATATATTGCCATGCAACTTTCTACCGTTCCGTTTACTATGACACGCATCATCATTGTCATATTGCTTTGCATGATCATGTAGTTGACATCGTATTTGTGGCAAAGCCACCATTCATAATTCTTTCATACATGTCACTCTTGATTTATTGCACATCCCGGTACACCGCTGCTACTTCTCGAGCTTGCGTTGGTTTTTCCCTTGAAGAGGAAAGGGTGATGCTGCAAAGTAGAGATAAGTATTTCCCTCAGTTTGAGAACCAAGGTATCAATCCAGTAGGAGACAACACACAAATCACCGAATACCTGCACAAACAATCAAACAACTTGCACCCAATGCGATAAAGGGGTTGTCAATCCCTTCACGGTTATTTGCAAAAGTGAGATCTGATAGAGATAGATAAAACTAAACAAAAGATAAAGTAAATATTTTTGGGTTTTTTGGTTTATAGATCTGAAAATAAAATATTGCAAAATAGTAGATCGGAAAGTAATATGATGGAAAATAGACCCGGGGGCCATAGGTTTCACTAGAGGCTTCTCTCAAGATAGAAAATATTACGGTGGGTGAACAAATTACTGCCGAGCAATTGATAGAAAAGCGCAAAGTTATGACGATATCTAAGGCAATGATCATGAATATAGGCATCACGTCCGTGTCAAGTAGACCGAAATGATTCTGCATCTACTACTATTACTCCACACATCGACCGCTATCCAGCATGCATCTAGAGTATTAAGTTCATAAAGAACGGAGTAACGCATTAAGTAAGATGACATGATGTAGAGGAATTAACTCAAGCAATATGATGAAAACCCCATATTTGTATCCTCGATGGCAACAATACAATGCGTGCCTTGCTGCCCCTACTGTCACTGGGAAAGGACACCGCAAGATTGAACCCAAAGCTAAGCACTTCTCCCATTGCAAGAAAAACCAATCTAGTTGGCCAAACCAAACCGATAGTTCGAAGAGAATTACAAAGATATCAAATCATGCATAAAAGAATTCAGAGAAGATTCAAATAATATTCATAGATAAGCTGATCATAAATCCACAATTCATCGGATCTCGGCAAACATACCGCAAAAAAAAGTATTACATCGAATAGATCTCCAAGAACATCGAGGAGAACATGGTACTGAGAATCAAAGAGAGAGAAGAAGCCATCTAGCTACTAGCTATGGACCCGTAGGTCTGAGGTAAACTACTCACGCTTCATCGGAAGAGCAATGGTGTTGATGTAGAAGCCCTCCGTGGTCGAATCCCCCTCCGGCAGGACACCGGAAAAGGCCCCTAGATGGGATCTCACGGGTACAGAAGGTTGCGGGGGTGGAAAAGTATTTTCGTGGATGCCTCTGGTGGTTTGGGCATATAATAGTATATATAGGCGAAACAATTAGGTCAGGAGGTGCATGAGGGGCCCACAAGGGTGGGGGGCGTGCCCTACCTCTATGGGCGCGCCCTCCGTCCTTGTGGTCGCCTCGTGGCTCCTCCGACTTCATCTCCAAGTCTCCTGGTTTCCTTCTGGTCCAAGAAAGATCATCGCGAAAGTTTTATTCTGTTTGTACTCCGTTTGGTATTCCTTTTCTGCGAAACTCAAAAACAAGGAAAAAACAGAAACTGGCACTGGGCTCTAGGTTAATAGGTTAGTCCCAAAAATAATATAAAATAGCATATTAATGCATATAAAACATCCAAAACAGATAATATAATAGCATGGAACAATAAAAAATTATAGATATGTTGGAGACGTATCAACCGCCGGAGGCATTCATATAGAGTCATATTTTGTTCTAAGAATCAAGTTGTAATTCTTGAGTTGTAAGTAAATAAAAATGTGATGATCTTCATTATTAGAGCATTGTCCCATGTAAGGAAAGGATGATGGAGACTATGATTCCCCCACAAGTCAGGATGAGACTCCGGACGAAAAAAAAGAGGCCAAAAAAATGAGAGAAGGCCCAAATAAAAAAAATGAGAGAAAAGAGAGAAGGGGCAATGTTACTATCCTTTTACCACACTTGTGCTTCAAAGTAGCATCGTGATCTTCATGATAGAGAGTCTCCTATGTTGTCACTTTCATTTACTAGTGGGAATTTTTCATTATAGAACTTGGCTTGTATATTCCAATGATGGGCTTCCTCAAATTGCCCTAGGTCTTCGTGAGCAAGCGAGTTGGATGCACACCCACTTAGTTTCTTTTTGAGCTTTCATAAACTTATAGCTCTAGTGCATCCGTTGCATGGCAATCCCTACTCACTCACATTGATATCTATTGATGGGCATCTCCATAGCCTGTTGATACGCCTAGTTGATGTGAGACTTTCCCCCTCTTTTTGTCTTCTCCACAACCACCTTCTATTCCACCCATAGTGCTATGTCCATGGATCATGCTCATGTATTGCGTGAAAGTTGAAAAAGTTTGAGAACATCAAAAGTATGAAACAATTGCTTGGCTTGTCATCGGGGTTGTGCATGATTTGAATATTTTGTGTGATGAAGATGGAGCATAGCTAGACTATATGATTTTGTAGGGATAAGCTTTCTTTGGTCATGTTATTTTGAGAAGACATAATTGCCTTGTTAGTATGCTTGAAGTAATATTGTTTTTATGTCAATATTAAACTTTTGTTTTGAGTCTTACGGATCTGAACATTCATGCCACAATAAAGAAAATTACATGGATAAATATGTTAGGTAGCATTCCACATCAAAAATTCTGTTTTTATCATTTACCTACTCGAGGACGAGCAGGAATTAAGCTTGGGGATGCTTGATACGTCTCCAATGTATCTATAATTTTTTATTGTTCCATGCTATTATATTATCTATTTTGGATGTTTTATATGCATTACTATGCTATTTTATATTATTTTTGGGACTAACCTATAAACCTAGAGCCCAGTGCCAGTTTCTGTTTTTTCCTTGTTTTTGAGTTTCGCAGAAAAGGAATACCAAACGGAGTCCAAATGGAATAAAACTTTCGCGATGATTTTTCTTGGACCAGAAGGAAACCAGGAGACTTGGAGATGAAGTCGGAGGATCCACGAGGCGGCCACAAGGACGGAGGGCGTGCCCAGGGGGGTAGGGCGCGCCCCCACCCTTGTGGGCCCCTCGTGCACCTCCTGACCTAATTCTTTCGCCTATATATACTCATATATCCCCAAACCAACAGAGGCATCCACGAAAAGACTTTTCCACCACCGCAACCTTCTGTACCTGTGAGATCCCATCTAGGGACCTTTTCCGGCACCCTGCCAGAGGGGGATTCGATCATGGAGGTCTTCTACATCAACACCATTGCCCTTCCGATGAAGCGTGAGTAGTTTACCACAGACCTACGGGTCCATAGCTCATAGCTAGATGGCTTCTTCTCTCTCTCTTTGATTCTCAATACCATGTTCTCCTCGATGTTCTTGGAGATCTATTCGATGTAATACTTTTTTGCGGTGTGTTTGCCGAGATCCGATGAATTGTGGATTTATGATCAGCTTATCTATGAATATTATTTGAATCTTCTCATAATTCTTATATGCATGATTTGATATCTTTGTAATACTTTTTTTACTTTACTATTCGATGTCGTCAAGATATGCATGGTTTTGAAACCAGACTACCAGACATTTGCTATGTTGTTCAAGAGCCTAGGTGAAATGAAGTCAAAGGTTATGGTGCTCCATCGAACAGTACAACATGAAAACATAACAGTCAGGTCAAATGAACTGAGCTTCTGGTGGTGCATGTATCTGCCGGACTGTTAACTTTTATGCCAACCTTCCTTTTGTTTTATGGTTGTAATTTGTTTTGTTGCGATACAAATTTTTTTCTTAACGTGCAGCGACCGGCTCAAGAAAACAGCAAGCCATTTTTGTATAGTGTAGGGAGTTCCCTATATTTGCACTGGTGGCGAACTTTGATGCCCGGTGGATGTAATATGTGCAATCGCCTTAATAGCCTAGCGTTAGTTTCTCGCTTATTTATTTCCCTAGTCTTCTTTTTCCTTGGTTTGCTAGTGGCCGCAACAACCATGGGCCATATACGGACCATGGTAAGCTTGAGCCTACTACGCGCCGTAGGATCCATGGGCCTCCAATGGGCCGTAGAATCAGTGGGCCTCGGGCCGTTGGATAAATGGGCCCACATGGGCCGTAAATGGGTGTAATTGGTAGCAGGCCAGCACGGTAACAGACCGTTAACAGGCTGGAAGACAACAAAGGATTAATTCTGTCACAGGCATAACGGGTCGTTAATGGGCCAGAATATAGGACGTGCTGGAAACGGCGCAACGGGTTAACATGCCACAAACGGGCTGATTCTAAACACGGGCCAAAATTGGCCCATTAGGGGAACAGGCGAGTAATGGGCCGGAAGTAATCGAGGGCCGGAAAGGAGCCCAGAATGTATGGGCCGTCAGTAGGCCGAAAGCTAACACGGGCTGGAAACGGCCCATGTGAATCATGGGCCGTTACTGGGAATAAAGAAATTTACTGTTTATTATGGGCCAGAGTCACATTGGCCCATTAAAGGGCCGAAAGATATGAAAGGCCACGTATGGGCCGAAAGAGGTCAGGGGCCATACATGGGCCGAAAATGAAACGGGCTGGTATTATACTGGACGGCCCACATGACGTTGTTGGGCCGATTTCGGGAACGCCATAACGGGCCATGAGTTACCGGGCCATAAAATGGGCTATATGCGAACAGACCGTTAACAGGCTTTTCATGGGCCGTCCCGCTAGCTATTGACCAAGTCAAACGGGCTGGCCTTTGTAAGCTAAATGGGCCAGTGTTAGGCCGTTGCACGTGTCGACATATCATAGGCGCCTATCTGACCCAATGATGAGCTGACACATGTTTCCTCCGGCCAATGAGAATTTTACACGTGGAAAATCGCCATTGGTCATTGCTGTTAACGGGTTATCGGATCCAAAACCGGACCCGATAGCTTAACGGCGACCCGTTAAAGTGGATGCCACGTGTCGGTTACCCTTGACGAAAGCACTTCCATGACGCGTCATTTATCGTCGTGGAAGTGAACACTTATGTGATGATAATTTTGCTATTGTCATGGAACACTTCTACGACAGCACAAGTATGACTATCTTGATTCTGTCATAAAATAGTCATGGATGTACATGCATGACAGAAAACGTGACCTACTGTGACAAACACGTATCATCACGGAAGTGTATTTTTTTTATAGTGCATGTTGAACTCTTATTTACGCATGTGCCTTACAAATCTTCTTCTAGGTGAACTGTTCAAAGAACAAGGCCAACCATAGAAAGTGAAATTCCAACAGATGACAGGATCTCGTAGGTATATTGCACACTGCGAGGCTCTTGTAACTAGATGTTGTTTCACTCTTTTCTCTGTGCCATATAAAATCTATATTGACTTGTTCACCTAGAAGAAGTACCTGAACCAAATGCGGTGGAAATCTTCAAGGACTATCACAGCAGCAAGACGAAGGGCATGACTAAACTAGTCAAAGCAACTATTGTAAGTCCTTGATACGTCTCCAATGTATCTATAATTTTGATTGTTCCATGTTGTTATATTATCATTCTTGGATGTTTTACAATCATTTTATAGTCATTTTATATCATTTTTTGGTACTAACCTATTGACATAGTGCCCAGTCCCAATTGCTATTTTCTGCATGTTTTTTACATCACAGGAAATCAATACCAAACGGAGTCCAAATGGAGCGAAACTTTTTGAGGATTTTTTTTGGACTAGAATACATCCAGTGGGCCGGAGAAGCATCTGGGGGGTGCCCCGAGGGGGGAACAACCCACCAGGGCACGCCTGGAGGCCCAGGCGCGCCCAGGTGGGTTGTGCCCACCTCGGTGGCCTCCCGCACCGCCTCTTTGCTCTATAAATACCCCAAGATTCCAAAAACCCTAGGGGAGTCAACGAAAATCAATTCCAGCCGCTGCAAGTTCCAGAAACACCAGATCCAATCTAGACACCATCTCGGAGGGGTTCATCATGTCCAGTGGTGCCTCTCCGATGATGTGTGAGTAGTTCTTTGTAGACCTACGGGTCTGTAGTTAGTAGCTAGATGGCTTGCTCTCTCTCGTTTGATTCTCAATACAATGGTCTCTTGGAGATCCATATGATGTAACTCTTTTTGCGGTGTGTTTGTTGGGATCCGATGAACTTTGAGTTTATGATCAGATCTATGTTTTTATCCATGAAAGTTATTTGAGTCTTCTTTGATCTCTTATATGCATGATTGCTTATAGCCTCGTATTTCTTCTCCGATATTTGGGTTTTGTTTGGCCAACTTGATCTATTTATCTTGCAATGGGAAGAGGTGCTTTGTAATGGGTTCGATCTTACGGTGCTTGATCCCAGTGACAGAAAGGGAAACGACACGTATGTATCGTTGCTATTAAGGATAACAAGATGGGGTCTATTTCTACATAAATAGATCTTGTCTACATCATGTCATCGTTCTTATTGCATTACTCCATTTCTCCATGAACTTAATACACTAGATGCATGCTGGATAGCAGTCGATGTGTGGAGTAATAGTAGTAGATGCAGGCAGGAGTCGGTCTACTAATCTTGGACGTGATGCCTATATAATGATCATTGCCTGGATATCGTCATGAGTATTTGAAGTTCTATCAATTGCCCAACAGTAATTGGTTTCCCACCGTCTGCTATTTTTCTCGAGAGAAGCCACTAGTGAAACCTACGGCCCCCGGGTCTCTTCTTTAATATATTTGCCTTTGCGATCTATTTTTATTTGCTTTTGTTTTCAGATCTATATTTCCAAAAACCCAAAAATACCTTGTTGCACTTTATTTTATTTTGCATTTATTCGAGATCTATTTATCCAATCTATTACAACTTTCTCCCGTCCACTAGCCATTTCTGGCGCCGTTGCCCGAAAGGGATTGACAACCCCTTTAATACGTCGGGTTGCGAGTATTTGTTATTTGTGTGCAGATGCCGTTCACATAGTGTTGCGTGGTTCTCCTACTGGTTCGATAACCTTGGTCTCATCACTGAGGGAAATACCTAACATCGCTGTGCTGCATCATCCCTTCCTCTTTGGGGAAATACCGACGTAGTTCTAGCATACATCAGTCCTTAATCCTCATGCCTTTGAACTACTGATTCTCTGACTTGTGCATTGAACTGCATGGTTTGCAGCCAATGTCTATTACTCTTTTCAGTTTTATACACAGTTATCTTAATGTATCATTGCACCTTAAAAGGTTTAAAAGAGAGGAGTGATGTTCCTTTGCTCTTGATCTGTAATCTAGTTCCGTGCTAGACTTGCCCACACAATGTTACAATTGTCTATTTGTCTGTTCTCAGTTGTTTTGTGATATGAATGATGTCATACTATGCTTACCGTATTATAAAACTTGTCTCTTTGTCCTTAGCTGTCAACAATGTGAAGAAATAGACAATACATTAGCCATGGTACATGGTCATATGTTTGGAACCTGGTTTTATTATGTACCTTGCAGCAAAATACAACTAATTTTTTACACGGGTTCACCAAAATAAGTTATGTATATAGACCAAAGCTATTATGTCCGGTTTTGCTGCCTCATTAATAACTACTGTTCTGGTACTACTAATGTACAAACTCAGCTTTTTAGCAAGCTATGGAACAAATGGTGGAACCGCTTCCTCCTGAAGGTGACGAGGCAACCATAACCGCAATGTCAACTCTTGCTGAAGTGGGTTAGTATCTCTCCACTAACGGTGCCAAAATCACCTTCATGCGTAATAATGGGTTGGTTGTTAAGGCAACCTCATCCAAACTGCCTCATGATCAAGATCTGCAAGCTCAAAAGAATGATATATATATATATATATATATATATATATATATATATATATATATATATATATATATATATATATATATATATCTGTGCTCCAGACACAAATCTAATCCCTAACAAAGACCCTTTGTGAAACAAGGACGGCCATTGTTCGATGTTGTCAAGATATGCATGGTTTTGAAACTAGACTATCAGACATTTGCTATGTTGTTCATGAGCCTAGGAGAAATGAAGGCAAAGGTTATGGTGCTCCATCAGGCACTACAACATGAAAATGTAACAATAAGGTCAAATGAACTGAGCTTCTGAACTTCTGATGGTGCATTTATCTGCCGCGCTGTTAACTTTTATGCCAACCCTCCTTTTGTTATATGGCTGTAATTTGTTTTGTTGCGACACAACATTTGTTCTTAATGGGGTAGCGATTGGCTGAAGAAAACAGGAAGCAATTTTTGTATAGTGTAGTGTGTTCCCTATATTTGCATCGGTGGCGAACTTTGATGCCCAGTGGATGTAATCTGTGCAATCCCGGTAATAGCCGAGTGTTAGTTGCTTGCTTATTCATTTCCTTAGTCTTCGTTTTCCTCCGTTTGCTAGTGGCTGCAATAACCATGGGCCACATACGGACCTTGGTTACCATGGGCCTGCTACCTTCTGTAGTAACCATGGGCCATATAGGGGCCATAAGATCAATGGGCCTCCTACGGGTCGTACGATCCATAAGCCTTTCGTGGGCCAAAGCGGACCGCAATATGGGTCATAAACGGGCCAAATTAGTAACTGTTCATTTATGAGCCCTCAACTTAATGGGCCGTTAACAAGCCTGAAGACAACAAATGCATAATTCTATCGACAGGTATTACGGGCCGTTATTGGGCTGAAATATTTGACGGGATGAAAACAGTCCAATGGTTTAACGGGCCACAAATGGGCCGACTGTAACCACGGGCTAAATTTGGCCCATTAGCCGAGCAGGCCAGTAACCGAGCGTAAGTAATCGAGGGCCGGAAATGATCCCAAGAATATATGGGCCCTTAGAAGGCCGAAAGATAACATAGGCTGGAAACGGCTGATACGTCTCCAACGTATCTATAATTTTTGATTGTTCCATGCTATTATATTATCCACCTTGGATGTTTTATATGCATTAATATGCTATTTTATATCATTTTTGGGACTAACCTATTAACCTAGTGCCCAGTGTCAGTTGTTGTTATTTCCTTGTTTTTGTCTTTTACAGAAAATCAATACCAAACGGAGTCCAAACGGAACGAAACCTTTCGAGGATTTTTCTTGGACCAGATGACAACCACGAAGCTTTGGGAGGAGGCCAGAGGAGCCACGAGAGGGCCACAAGCCCTAGGGGGGCGCGCCCCAGGCTTGTGGGCCCCTCGTGGCACCCCTAACCCTAATTTCAGCTCTATAAATACCCAAATATTCCCCTTACACTAGAGGGCACACCAAAAATACTTTTCCGCCGCCGCAAGCTTCTGTTCTTGTGAGATCCCATCTTGGGGCCTTTTTTGGCACTCTGCCGGAGGGGGATTTGATCACGGAGGGCCTCTACACCAACCTTGCTGACCTTCCGATGATGTGTGAGTGGTTTACAATAGACCTATGGGTCCATAGCTAGTAGCTAGATGGCTTCTTCTCTCTCTTTGATCTTCAATACAATGTTCTCCTCGATGTTCTTGGAGATCTATTCAATGCAATCTTCTTTTGCGGTGTGTTTGTTGAGATCCGATGAATTGTGGGTTTATGATCAGATTATCTATGAATATTATTTGAGTCTTCTCTGAACTCTTTTATGCATTATTAAGATAGCTTTGTATTTCTCTCTGATCTATTGATTTGGTTTGGCCAACTAGATTGATCTTTCTTGCAATGGGAGAGGTGCTTTGTCATGGGTTCAATCTTGCGGTGTCCTCGCCCAGTGACAGTAGGGGTAGCAAGGCACGTATTTGTATTGTTGCCATTAAGGATAAAAAGATGGGGTTTTTACCATATTGATTGGATCTATCCCTCTACATCATGTCGTCTTGCTTAAGACGTTATGATACGTCCATTTTGCATCATGATTTCCTACTATTATTTATAATGTTTTTATGCATAATAATGCTTTATGGAGTAATTCTAATGCCTTTTGTCTCATAATATGCAAGGTATACACAAAGAGGGAGAATGCCGGCAGCTGGAATTCTGGACCTGAAAAAGCTACTTCAGAGTTACCTATTCTGCACATCTCCAAATGAGCTGAAAATTTACGGAGAATTATCTTGGAATATATAAAAAATACTGGAGCAAATAACTACCGGAGGGGGGCCACCTGGTGAGCACAAGACACCAGGGCGCGCCAGGCCCCCCAGGCGTGCCCTGGTGGGTTGTGCTTAGCCTGGCCCACCTCCGGTGCCCATCTTCTGGTATAAAGGTCATTTTGACCTAGAAAAAATTAGGAGAGGACTTTTGGGACGAAGCGCCGCTGTCTCGAGGCGGAACTTGGGCAGGAGCACTTTTGCCCTCCGGCGGAGCGATTCCACCGGGGGAACTTCCCTCCTGGAGGGGGAAATCGAAGCCATCGTCATCACCAACAACCCTCTCATCTTTGGGAGGGCAATCTCCATCAACATCTTCAACAGCACCATCTCCTCTCAAACCCTAGTTCATCTTTTGTGTTCAATCTTTGTACCGGAACCTCAAATTGGTACCTGTGGGTGACTAGTAGAGTTGATTACATCTTGTAGTTGATTACTATATGGTTTATTTAGTGGAAGATTATATGTTCAGATCCATTATGCTATTTAATACCCCTCTGATCTTGAGCATGATTATCATTTGTGAGTAGTTACTTTTGTTCTTGAGGTCACGGGAGAAGTCATGTTGCAAGTAATCATGTACTTGATATGTGTTCGATATTTTGATGATATGTATATTGTGATTCCCTTAGTGGTGTCATGTGAATGTCGACTACATGGCACTTCACCATATTTGGGCCTAAGGGAATGCATTGTGGAGTAGTTATTAGATGATGGGTTGCTAGAGTGACAGAAGCTTAAACCCTAGTTTATGCGCTACTTCGTAAGGGACCGATTTGGATCCAAAAGTTTAATGCAATGGTTAGATTTTATCTTAATACTTTTCTCGTAGTTGCGGATGCTTACGAAGGGGTTAATCATAAGTAGGAGGTTTGTTCAAGTAAGAACAACACCTAAGCATCGGTCCAACCACATATCAAATTATCAAAGTAGCGAACACGAATCAAACGAACATGATGAAAGTGACATGGTGAAATTACCGTGTACCCTCAAGAACGCTTTGTTTATCATAAGAGACCGTTTTGGCCTGTCCTTTGCCACAAAAGGATTGGGCTACCTTGCTGCACTTTATTTACCGTTACCGTTACTTGTCCGTTACAAATTATCTTGCTATCAAACTACCTGTTACCGACTATTTCAGTGCTTGCAGAAAATACCTTGCTGAAAACCACTTGTCATTTCCTTTTGCTCCTCGTTGGGTTCGACACTCTTACTTATCGAAAGGACTATGATTGATCCCCTATACTTGTGGGTCATCATGTTACTCCGTTCTTGTTAACTTAATACACTAGATGCATGCTGGATAGCGGTCGATGTGTGGAGTAATAGTAGTAGATGCAGGCAGGAGTCAGTCTACTTGTCATGGACGTGATGCCTATATTCATGATCATTGCCTTGGATATCGTCATAACTATGAGCTTTTATATCAATTGCTCAATCGTAATTTGTTTACCCACCGTATGCTTTCTTCAAGAGAGAAGCCTCTAGTGAAATCTATGGCCCACGGGTCTATTTTCTATCATATTATTTTCAGATCTATAAAACCAAAAACCCAAAAATACCTTGCTGCAATTTATTTATCTTTACTTTATTTTACACTTTTACTTATCTTTTATACCTATCTCTATCAGATCTGACTCTTGCTAGTGATCGTGAAGGGATTGACAACCCCTTTTTCGCGTTGTGTGCAAGTGTTTGTTAGTTTATGCAGGTGCATCTATTGGGGACTTGTCTGTTCCTCCTACTGGATTGATACCTTGGTTCTTAACTGAGGGAAATACTTATCTCTACTTTGGTGCATCACCCATTCCTCTTCAAGGGAAAAATACCTCTTCAAGCTCAAGAAGTAGCAGGAAGAATTTCTGGCGTCGTTGCCAGGGAGGTTCTACATCAAGCCTACCAAGTACCTATCATAAACTGTCATCTCTTGCACTTACATTATTTGCCATTTGCCTCTCGTTTTCCTCTCCCCCACTTCTAAAATATTTTCAGAAAAAAAATATTTGCCTTTTTATTCGCCTTCTTTTCGTTCGTCTTTTCGTTTGCCTTTATGTCTTACTTGGGTTGTTTGCTTGTTCGCTTGGCATGATTGCATATTTATTCCAAAACTGAAAGCAAAAAGTTTATGGATCCTCATTGAAAGAACATGTGGTGCCCCCGTGTGTGGTTTTGGTAATTGATGACATTCTCTATGGACTAATGGTTGCCTTGAGTTATATTTGAAGGATTTGTCCATAGGCATTTCTTGAAGTCCATGTGTTGGCTTCAAGGAGTTTATGAGTTGACCAAGGTGCTATTCAAGGAATTATACAAAGTTTGGTCAGAGAGAAGACATGATACAAGGTTGATCAAGACTAAGTCAAGGAGTGAATCAAGTTGATCAACACACAAAGCGTACAAGATGTACGCTGAGGGATCAAGTGATCCCATGGTATGGTAAACATTGTCCATTGCACTTTGTATACTAACCCATGGTCTATGTGAGAGTTCTTTGTTGGGTTAGGTTGCGGTGTGCAAGTTCAAGTGGAGCGTCACGAAGAGATCACATCCTTGAAGCTTGCCGTCCATTGTGGTGACAATGGACTTGTGAAGATGTGCCGAAGAATGGCTCACCCATAGTGGAGTATGGGGGAGCAATCAACTAGTCTTCATCGAGCCAGCGCAATCAAGAAAGGTGGTCCAACTTGAGGAAGTCAAGATTGTCATCATCTAGCTCAAGTGGACTATGTGTAAGGCAAAGGTTTGCCCTTGATAGGTTTTCAATTTTACCGGTATCATGGTGGTAGTTGAGAGACCGGGTTATAGGATCAGTTGTCGTGCTATTAAGAGAGCTCTCAAGTTGGTAGCTTGATCGTATCGTTCGTAGAGAGCTCAAACCATTGCATCCTTGCATCATCTTTATTAGTTCTTGTTTGGTTCTTCTCCTTGTGAGATTTGGAGCTTATGGTCATCTTCATGACAAGCTCGAGTTCATCGAAAACGAAGTTCACATGCATCTTCTATGATGTTTTCGATGTTGGGGTTTTGTCAGTTCTTCATTCATAGAGGTTTCACATCTCGCTATTGGATAGTATTAGTCGTCTTCTATCCAACAAGCTTGAGTTTGCTCAATTCGGAGCTCATATGCAGAAGTTATGGCAGTTCTGGTTTTCTTGTTGTATCTGTTTTGCTTGGGGTTTGCTTAATGCACCCCTGCGGTAGTACCGCTCTGGGCAGCGGTAGTAACGTCCTTGTCGGGTGGTAGTACCGCTTGTGAGCGGTACTTCTATTGTCCAGTTCCGCGGGTACTACCGCTGCTTTCTTGGGGTTCTGGTTTTCATGTCGGGTTTAGGAGTTGTAGGGCGGTAGTGAAGTGCGGCAGTACCGCCTTTAAGCGGTAGTACCGCTACTGCCGTACTACCGCCGTGTGATAACCCATAAGTATAGGGGATCGTTAGTAGCCTTTTTCGATACATAAGAGTGTCGAACCCAACGAGGAGCTAAAGGTAGAACAAATATTCCCTCAAGTTCTATCGACCACCGATACAACTCTATGCACACTTAATGTTTGCTTTACCTAGAACAAGAATAAAACTAGAAGTACTTTGTAGGTGTGGATAGGTTTGCAAGATAATAAAGAACGTGAAAATAAAAGTTAGGTGCTGTTTAAATAAAGAAACAATTAAATTAGTAAAACGAGTGTGGAATAGTGGTGGTAGTATTTGCGGAATTGTCCCTTAGCAATTGACTACATTGCTAGATGTAAGTGCATCTAGTGCCCCTTAGTGATTTTGGTGTATTGAAGACTTATAGGTTAAGGGACTAATGCAATTGTGAGTGTACACAGGTTCTATAAGTCTATGAGGAGTTTGATATTTACGATGAAAGTCGACCCCTAAAAATGAATGTCTTCAACTGAAGACTTTGGTTTTCTTGAAGACTTTGAACGTGAAGAAATTGGTGTGACCCTGAAGACTTGATATTCATGCGAGGATTATGAAGCGTGAAGACTTTTGTTTTCGTAGTTTCATTTTCTTCTTCTTGAGTCATAGGAAACATCGTACTGTTAAAGGGGGTCGAGGTAAAACTAAGGAAAAGTTTCCAAGTGATGCTCATCTCAAAATCCTACACCTACCCAATCCTTTCGAGTGAAGCCATTGGAAATCTCATACAGTTCAGTCAATTTCTTCAGTGACAGAGACGAAGTTCTTCTGTTCTCTGAGGAATTTGTTCTGACTGAGGAGTTAGGAATTCGCCAGTGCGGATTGCCTACAAGTGAGGAACATGATAGCCCTGAGGAATTTGATACACAAATTTTTGACCGTTGCTGTGCTACGCGCCAGCTGTCCAAATATCCTACCCACCTAACGGTCATATCATTGAAGGGCATTTATGTCTTATCATGTCGGGCTGCTCCCTAGGCTATAAATAGCCGCCCCCTACAACCACTAGCTGGTTGGCTACTCCAAGAGATAGATTGACACTTGTCATTTAGAGCATCCCATCCTCCGAGTACTTTGAGCGAAAATCATCAAGTGAGGAAAAACTGAAAAACCCAAACACCTACAAACCCAAAGTGATTGAGCACCACTGAAGAGATTGTTCCTGTGTGGAACCGACGCTTGTTACCTTTGAGGACTGTGCATCCTCCAGACGGTTAGGCGTCATGGTCTAGAGCATCCAAGAGGAAATTGTGGATCGCCGAGTGACTGAGTCTGTGAAGGTTTGGAAGTCACCTGAAGACTTACCACGAGTGATTGGGCGAGGTCTGTGTGACCTTAGCTCAAGGAGAATACGGTGAGGACTGTGTGTCCTCAGGTTTAAATACCTAGCCGCTCCAACCAGACGTACAACTGTCACAACAGTTGGAACTGGTCTACCAAATCACTGTCTTCACCGAGCTACTGGTTCTATTTCCTCAACCCTTTCATTTCCTCATTCATGTGTTGATTTACTTGATCGTTACTGTGTGAAGACTTTGACTGAAGACTTTCTCAATTTCCTCAATCCTATTTCTTCAGTCATTTAGTCTTCAGCCTGCTTATCCTGTGTTTCACGCTACCTGTACTCTGTGCCTATTTCATTTCATCATGATGACTGTTCTTATGCCATGTTATGTTTGCATCTGAGTACTTATTCCGCTGCTAAGTAGTTCATTACTTAGGAATTTCCTCACCGTGAAATTCCTCAGTGACGAATTTGTAAAAATTGCCTATTCACCCCCCCCCTCTAGTCGATATAACGCACTTTCAATTGGTATCAGAGCCAGGTTCTCCCTTGTTCTGTGTGATTTTGGTTTAACCACCTGGAGTTTTAGTTATGTCGACTGCAGGCATGATCAAGGTCTCGGCTGGGTGTCCTACCTTTGATTGGACGGACTACCCCTACTGGAAGAATAAGATGCGCAAGCATCTTGAGGCAATTGACAACGATCTCTGGTATATTGTGGAAAATGGCGTTCCCGCTGTCACTCCTTCCGTGAATGCTGCTGATGTGAAGATATTCAAGCAACTCGACTCTCAAGCGAAGAATATCATATGTGGCCATCTGAGCAAAGGACAGTACGGCAGAGTGAGTGCTTTGGAGTCTACAAAGCTTATCTGGGACAGGCTGTCCAAGGTCAACGAAGGAATCTCAACTCAACGTGATTCTCGAGTTGACGTTCTTCGCAATCTCTTCAACCGCTTCAAAAGACTCGACAATGAGAATGTCCAGCAAACCTTTGATCGCCTCACTGACATTTCAAATGAGCTTCAAGCACTGGGTGCCACTGACATCACCGACCATGAAGTGGTGAAGAAATTGCTGAGGTCACTCGATTCTTCATTCGATACACTGGCACTGATGATTCAAGAACGTGGAGACTACAAGTCACTTGATCCTGCTGATATCCTCGAGAGGCTAAATACTCATGAGTTCCAACTTGCTGAGAAGAGAGATCTCTACGGACCGAGCTATGGCAGATCTCGTGCACTGAAGGCCAAGGCAGTCTCTGAATCTGAAGATGAAGATTCTGGTAGCAGCCTTGGTGATCCTGAAGAACTGAGTCAGGAGCTAGCAATGCTCGTGAGGAAATTCCAGAAGTTCTCTAGACGTGGCCGATTTGGAAAATCCTCAAGAGGTGATGACATGAAATCAGATTCCTCATCCCGTGATTACAAGAAGAGAACTTGCCACAAATGCAAGAAACCTGGTCACTACATAACTGATTGTCCTCAGTGGGAGAAGGAATCAAAGAAGAAGAAATACAAGGATGATAGTTCAGATGACTCTAAGAAGAAGAAGAAATCTTCAAAGTCTTCATCGTCAAAATCTTCAAAGTATTCATCTCACAAGAAGAGCAGCTCCAAGAAAGCTCGGGCATTCATTGGCAAGGAAATGGACTCTGAAGCTGAATCTGAGGAACATGAGGAAGAGGAGGCATCTGAGGAATCAGACTCTGGTGTGGCGAGCCTAGCCCTCGCTACTGCTTACGTCAGCAAGTCCATCTTCAACACTGAGGAAAATGGCTTCCCCAACACTGCTGATGACGGCAATGATGACTATGCTCCCACCTATTGCTTCATGGCAAAAGGTGCCAAGGTATTCAAATATCCCTCCTCTGAATCAAGTGAGGATGAATCTGATGATAACCTCAAACCCAGCTATTCCAAACTTGCTAATATTGCTGTTAAACAATAAAAGGCTTTGGAAATGGTTCAAAATATGCTAGACAAAAGCGATGATCTGTTAGGTGAGGAAATGGATCGAACTCAAACACTGACTGATAATCTTCAGCAACTATAGTCTAAGTTTGACAACCTTCAAGGTCGTCATGAAACTCTCTTAGCCGATCATGAGAAGCTTTCTTATGAATTTCTTCAAAGAAAGCAAGATCTTGAGAAGCTAAGGGTGAGTCATGAAGATCTTCAGAAGGAAAATGATTCATTGCTTGCTCAACAGATCAGTTCCGCTCAGGAAGAATTTATTCCACCATGCTTGAAATGCATTGAACGTGAAACTGCTAATTCTTCACCTGAATATTCAAATGCTTCTATTGCTGCAAATTCTTCAACTATCTTTGTGGTCACAAATTCCTTATCTGAGGATACCACTAGTATCACTGACGAAAATGCAGGGTTGAAGGAATTGTATGTGACATGCATGTACAAAAGCCTCAAAGGGCATCAGACTCTTTGTGATGTGCTCAAAAAGCAGATCTTGAACAGGAACCCTAGGAAAGAGGGTATTGCATTTGAGAGGAAACTCAATGCTGATGGAACCTACTGGAAACCTGAGCAGTATCCCAAAACCTCATGGGTTGCTGCGAAGGGACCTCCCGTAGATCCATCCACTTTATCTGGTTTTACTTGTGAATCCTCATATTCATCTGATGAGTCATTTGACTCCAACTATAAACTGTTCAAAAATCAGAATGGTGAAGTGTTTGCCAGATATGTTGGAACTAACTGCAGGAATGGTCCCCCTATGAAGAAAATCTGGGTTCCCAAAAGGTGCCTTGAAAGTCTTCAAGTGAATGTCCTCATGACACCACCTGTGAAGAATAAGAACCCCAGATCAAATTCTTCATATGGACCAAAGTCTTCATATGGATCCAAGTCCTCTTATGGATCAAATTCCTCACGTGGATCCGTGTCCTCATATGATCATCATGCTAATGCTTCTGTTTCGCAGGGAAAATCTAAGAGTTCTGATTATGTGCATTATTCTTCAAATCATTATGTTCATAAGTCCTCGAAGAATTTCTCTGCTTACTCATATGCCTATACTAATCCATCTCCTGTGAAACGAAGCGCTTTGGCTTCAATGCCACCTTTCTCTTATGGAGCTCGCAGAATGATGAACTCTTTGCCACCCCTCCAGATGTGGGTGGTGAAGAAAAAGAACTAACCTCTTATGCAGGGTCAGGTCTCCAGACGAACTAAATCGTCTGAAGAATTTTTCGAAGACCTAAAATGCTTGAAAGGACGCAAGCTAATCATGAAGAAATAAATCATTCATTTCTCACGTCCTTAAACTACTATATATACATATGTTGCATTAACTGATGAATTTCTGTCTGATGAAATTGATGTCATATTCTTCACTCTGAAGATATGTGTTCGTAAGATGCACTAATTCATCTGCAGGATGACTTACCCAAAGCTACTGAGTGGTTCCTCGACAGTGGATGTACTAATCACATGACTGGTGACAAGAGCTTACTGATGAACACTCCTTTATCTCCATCACATTTGAAGCATATCACCTACGCAGACAAAGGCAAAAACAAGGTATTGGGTCTAGGTAGGGTTGCAATCTCAAAGGATCGACACATGGACAAAGTCATGCTTGTCGAGTCCCTCGAATTCAACCTCATGTCTGTCTCAATGCTTTGTGATTTGGATATGGTTGTTGTCTTTGGCAAATATCGCTGCTTAGTGCTTATGGAATCTGACAATTCCAAAGTCTTCGAAGGCTTTAGGAGAGGAGACTTGTATATTATTGATTTCTCTGCAGGACCACAGCCTGCCACTTGTCTACTTGCGAAAGCTTCAGAAGGCTGGCTATGGCATCGACGACTGGGTCATGCTGGCATGAGGAACTTACACACGCTCGTGAAGAAGAAACACGTCATTGGCATTGAGGGTGTCAAATTCCTCAAAGATCATCTTTGTGGGGCTTGTGAGGCTGGAAAGATGACCAGAGCCAAGCACCCCTCGAAGACTATCATGACTACCTCTCATCCTTTTGAATTGCTTCATATGGATCTCTTTGGTCCTACTCATTATGCCACACTAACAAATGCAGCATCTCTATATGGCTTTGTCATTATTGATGATTATTCTCGTTACACATGGGTGCATGTCATTACTTACAAAACTGAAGTGCAGGAAGTCTTCAGACGATTTTCTTCGAGGGCTTCGACGAATTTCGGTGTGAAGATCAAGCATATACGTAGTGATAATGGGACTGAGTTCAAGAATACTGGTCTTGATAACTATCTTGATGAACTCGGTATTACTCATGAGTTATCTGCCCCATACACTCCTCAGCAGAATGGCGTCGTGGAGCGCAAGAACAGGACTCTTGTTGAGATGGCTCGCACTATGCTTGATGAATACAAGACACCTCATCACTTCTGGCCTGAAGTAATTGATACTGCATGCCACATTATCAACAGGGTATATCTTCACAAATTCTTCAAGAAGACCTCATATGAACTCCTCACTGACAAGAAACCCAATGTGAGTTATTTCAAAGTCTTCGGTGCTAAATGTTGGATTAGAGATCCCCATCACATTTCTAAATTTGCATCAAAAGCACATGAAGGTTTTATGCTTGGTTACGGAAAGGACTCGCACACCTACAGGGTCTTCAACACCTATCACAACAAGGTTGTTGAAACTGTAGATGTGCGGTTCGATGAAACTAATGGCTCGCAAAGAGAGCACCTACCTCCTGTGCTAGATGAAATGTCTCCTGAGGAATCCATCAAGCTAAAGGCTACTGAGGATGTTATTCCTACCGAAGAATCTGCTGAAGAAGTCATTCCAGATCGTGAAGAAAATCAGGCTGGTGCATCTGAAGAAAATGGCTCTGAAGAAAATGCTGAGCCAAATCAAAGTCATCAACCTGCTCATCCTCGCGTTGCAAATGAAGTACAGATTGAGAGAATCATCAACGACATCAACGCACCAGGTCCTCTCACTCGCTCAAAAGCTTCACATTTGTCTAACTTTTGTGGGCATTTTGCTTTCGTCTCTATCACAGAGCCCACCAAAGTAGATGAGGCATTTCTGGAGCCTGAATGGATTCAAGCGATGCAAGAGGAATTACATCAATTCGAGCTAAACAATGTGTGGGAGCTTGTCAAGCGACCAGACCCTCACAAGCACAATATCATCGGCACCAAATGGATCTACCGCAACAAGCAAGATGAAAATGGCCTTGTGGTAAGGAACAAGGCTCGTCTTGTAGCTCAAGGCTACACACAGGTTGAAGGAATTGATTTCGATGAAACTTTTGCACCTGTTGCTAGACTTGAGGCTATTCGCATATTGCTTGCCTATGCTAACCATCATAATATCATCTTATATCAAATGGATGTGAAAAGTGCATTCCTCAATGGTAAGCTTGAGGAAGAAGTATATGTTGCTCAACCCCCAGGTTTTGAAGATCCTAAGCATCCTGATCAAGTCTTCAGACTCAATAAGGCCCTCTATGGCCTCAAGCAGGCCCCTCGGGCGTGGTATGATACTCTGAAAGAATTCCTCATGAAGAAAGGCTTCAAACCCGGTTCACTCGACCCAACTCTTTTCACCAAAACATATGATGATGAATTATTCGTGTGCCAAATATATGTTGATGATATTATCTTTGGCTGTACTAACCAACGTTATACTGACGAATTTGCTTATATGATGAGTGAGGAATATCAAATGTCCATGAAGGGAGAATTGAAATTCTTCTTAGGTCTTCAAATTCGTCAACAACGCAATGGCATCTTCATTTCTCAAGAGAAATACCTCAAGGACGTTCGGAGGAAATTCGGTATGCAAGAATGCAAAGGCGTCAAAATCCCTATGCCCACAAATGGCCATCTATGCACTGATGAAAATGGTATAGACTTCGATCAAAAGGTATACCGCTCCATGATTGGCTCTTTACTGTATCTATGTGCATCTAGGCCAGATATTATGTTTAGTGTTTGCATGTGTGCCCGTTTTCAAGCTACACCGAAGGAATCACACCATAAGGCTGTGAAGCATATTCTTCGATATCTAGCTTACACTCCAACACTTGGATTATGGTATCCCAAGGGCTCGGCTTTTGATCTCATTGGATATTCTGACTTTGACTATGCTGGTGATCGTGTGGACCGCAAGTCAACATCAGGCACATGCCATTTCCTCGGATGATCCTTAGTATGTTGGTCCTCGAAGAAGCAGAACTGCGTATCACTTTCTACTGCTGAAGCTGAGTACATTGCTGTTGGTTCTTGCTGTGCTCAACTGCTGTGGATGAAGCAAACCCTCAAGGACTACGGCATCAATGTGAAGAATGTGCCACTCTTCTGTGACAATGAGAGTGCCATCAAGATTGCTCATAACCCAGTTCAGCACTCGAAGACAAAGCACATCGAGATTCGTCATCATTTTCTTCGAGATCATGTGTTGAAGGGCGACATCTCTATTGATCTCGTGAAGTCTGAAGAACAGCCAGCGGATATCTTCACAAAGCCCTTGGATGAGAAGAGATTTAGCAAGTTGCGGTGTGAGCTAAATATCTTAGAATCTTCGAATGTCCTTTGAAAAGGACACACATCCTAACACTTATGCAAATTGATGACTTAGATGCGCAACACACGAAGAAACGTTTTTCTTCAAATCAATGAAGACTAACCCTCTAAGTGTGAAGAAATTAACAAAGAATCTGATTCTCAGAGCCCTACGACAATTGTACGCGGCGTCTGAAATCATCATTCTTATACGGTGGGTCACGCCACCACAAAAAGTTGAAAATCTTCAAAAATTGAGTTTTTCTTCATTTTGCAAATTCTTCAAATTTTCAAATTCTTCAACTTTGCAAAGTCTTCACTCTTTCCGACTGTGTTCTTCATTGACTATATATATATATTTGAGTTTTCAGTCCTCTACAGCATTCACTTATTGCTAATTCTTCAAGTTGATTTTCTTCTAAGTGAATGTGATCGGACCCGTTCCCCCTCTATGCTAAACTCAATCCAGTCTGTTCACAAATTCTTCATGTGCGTTCTATTTGAAACCCGTTCAAAGTCTTCACTGTGTCCTTGACAGCTGAAGAATTTGCGAACGAAACATTAAAATATTCCTATCTAAATTTTCGGCTTTTGCCGCTCAAACCGTTCCATATCCCTCGATAAGATTTATCTATTCACCCACGATCTAACACGATCTCCACTTCTCAGTACGTGGGTGACACATGTCGTTAGGATGAGAAGGGTTAGGGGCATGTTCGTCCATTTTCTTCGGACGAGCGGTTTTTCACCTCGGCTATAAAGACCCCTCGCCCTCCTCAGATCTCATTTACCCCGCTCGATCTTACTCCCTCGCTCGAGCTCTCAGACCTAGCGCCGCCGCTACACTCCATCGTCGCCGGTGAGGAAGAGCTTCACTGCCTCGACCTCATCGCCGTCGTAATCACGCCGGCCGCGGAAATCTTCACTCCGCCGCCGCCGTAGCTGTTTTCCATCGCCAAGTTAGGGCGTGGAAGATCTGAACGGACGAGCTTCCCCCACTGCTACCCTCAGTTCGTCGTGTTCTTCGTCAAGGGTAAATAAAATCTATTTTTACTGCCCTTGTTGATTCTGATGATTTCCACAAAATCTTCAAAAGGTGTTTATTCTTCAACTTTCATGTTCTTAAACACCAACGTGCTTCTGTTCTTGATCTGTTTCTCTAAGCAACGTTTGTCTTCAAGATTCCTCAATTGTGTGGATTTTCAATCTATACAACTCTGGAACCTAAGTCAAAGAACACTTAGTGAAATTCCTCAAGACACCCCTGGTCAAATTCCTCAAACTTGATACTTTTGAAAAACTTCTGAGAACGCATATGACCTCTCCAAATTCTTCGCACCTATATTCTGTTCACAGGTACACATGTCCGCTGCTGAATCTCTAGGTTCTCATCAACTTAACTCATTTGCAGCGTTCCTCGAAGAAAAGTTGAACACTTCCTCAGAAACATCCATTGTTCAAAATCCTCAAGTGAAGAAAATGGCTGATGGTAAAAGATCTCAGAAGGGAGGAAAGAGGCCAGAAACAAATACTGCTTTTGAGATCCCTGATGACATCTATGATGAATATTCTACTCCTGATGAAGCAACTCGTGGCAAGGAGAACAAAAATTAGCGCAAAGTGCGCATCCAGAAGATTGAGAGAAGATGGGCAAGAGAATGGAGAGAGTATCGATATGTGACTCCAAAGTACATGAAGAAATTCGATGTTAACCCTCCATGCCCAAGACCTCCATTCGCTCCAGGCCAAGAAGCTGATCCCACAAGCATCAGAAGAGGTGAGGAATTTCCTTAGGAGTGGGCTAAGCGTCAAGCCAAGCTGGCCAAAGTGGCTAAAGAGGCAGTGAAGAAATTCAACAAAGAGTGTGCTGCTGCCGCTGCTGAGGCCTCTGCTAGCAAGCCTAAGAAGGCTATGACAAAGAAACCAGCAGTCAAGACAAGATCCTCAGCTGCAATGCCCTCACGGCCATGCTCTTCAAAGCCCTCACGACCTGATCCTCAAGCAACTTCTTCAAAAGCAGCTCCAACTCCCTCAGTTGCAAAGTCCTCAGCTGCTCCTGCAAAGTCCTCAGCACCTGTGCATCTTGCCACGTGCCAAAGGACTACTAGAATCTCAATTGCTTCTGGAGCCTCTGCAGGTTCCTCAGCTCCACCTCAGTCTTCAACAGCTCCGACCTTGCTGAAGAAAAAGGCCATTGCTGGACAAGGCACAAGGCCAAGTCCTCACAAAAAGCAGGTCGCCTTTCAGGTTCCGTCAAGTGAAGACGAAGTTGATGATGAAAAATTAGCTGAGATCATCAGAGATCGACAACAAAGGGCCGCTAGTGCCAAAGGCAGTGCTGTGCCCCTCATCCTGGATCCAAGGAAGATCCTTGATTTCATCGATCTATGGCACAAGGATCCAAATACACCTTTGCCTGAATTAAACCTCACTCCTGGTCAAAGTCACATGTTGACGGCCTTCATTAATGAAGAGAAATGGAAATTTGAAAAGGCCAGGCAGGTGAAGAAGGCTCAGTACAAGAAGGAGCGTTTTCTGAAGAACAATGTTGTGAAAATGTCTCCTGAAGAACTTGTGACTATGCAAGCTGAGATCAAAGCACTCAGTGATGAATTTCACGCATACCGTGCAGATTGGCTAGGTGCCAAAGTCAGATTCGTCAGAATGGCAAAGGGATTCACTCCAAATGTTGCAGCTTCATCGCAACCCAAATTTCCTCAGACTGACACATCTGCTCAGCCTACTGAAGAACATGCAAGTACAGCTGATGAAAATCAGACTGTTGAAGAAAATGAAAGCACCAGGGCTGATGAAGAAATTCCAGTCTCTGAAGAAAATGCCAGGGCAACCACCAATGTTGTGCCTGAAGAGCAAACCAGGCCAGTTGATACATCTGCTACTGCGCCTGAGGAATCTAAACAAGCCAGGGCAACTGCATCAGTTGTGCCTGAAGAAATTCAACCAATTTCATCTGCTCCTCCTGCAAAGTCATCACAGATGAAAAATGTCCTTCCCTCTGCATCAGAAGCGAAGAAGACCAAAGCCGCAGAGAAGGCTGCGGTGAAGAAAAGGAAAGCATCTGCCTCCTCGGAGTCTTCAGCTCCCAAGAAAGTGAAGACTTTGACGAGCTCAACTGAAAGCCCAATTTTTGTTGTTCCAATATCAAGCATGCCATCAAAGGAGATTATTCCCTTTGGTGAGGAATATGCAATTCGACGTGAATCTGATGAAGAAGATCCTTCTGTTGCTTCGACAGAGCAGTTGGATGAACACATTGAAGTGGACAATATCACTTCAACTCCGTTGGTATCATCGCCCATGCCTCAGTTCACAGCTGAAGAGGCAGGCATTGAGTAATTTGATGATAAAGATGAGGATGTGGATATTGGGTCTAGAACTCCTATTCTGAATGATGACTTTTGGGAACGTCATCACCCCAATTCACCTCTGACAACACCACTACACCATGCTCCTCAGTCCCCTGTGCCAACTGAAGAAATTCATACGGGCTCTGATGGACCTCAATCTTCACTTCAATCTATTCTTGAAGAAGTTCCAGCCGCTAGTGCTGAAGAAATGGAGGCCAAGGCTGCTGCTGATACAGCTACTGAAAGTCCTCAGCCTGTGGCTCCAGTGGCTATACCTCAAGAGGCTGTGAAGACTTCAACTATAAATCTTCAGCCCAAGCCACAGAACCCTCACTCCAAGAAGCAGAAGTTCAATGCTGAAGATTTCTTCAATGAGCACATATTCTTCACTGACTACAATCCCTATGACTCTGCTCGAATTCGTCGCAAGCGCTTCTGGACTGCTAGCCAGATGAACTTCTATTCCTCACTGTTGTTTGATAAGGACAAGATCTTTGATCATGAGCAAATTCCTCATGTGGATATGGAATCGCTGCCCTGCTCCACCCCAGTCCTCAGTATTCTTCATGACGCTGGGTTACTCAACTTCTGCACCGACATCTGCGATTGGAATGAAGAACTCATTCTTCAATTCTTCGCCACGCTGCATATCACTGGAAATGTAGAGGATGTCAATTCATTGGTATTGGACTGGATGACTGAAAATACTCATTTCAAAGCACCGGCCTCTGAATTGCTTCATGCCGTCCCAGTCAGTCCTCCCACTGAAGGTGCTAGGCTTCTCTATGTTGAACCTGAACTATCCGATCATCTGATGCAAGTGCTGATGAAGCCTTTGAAGCTAGGCCAAGCTCCAAGGACCAAATTCCTCGTCAAGGAATTGCTCTATGTGCCAAGGACAGTTTATCGCATTTTGACCAAAACCCTCAGTCCAATCAAGGGCCACAACTCTGATGACGAAGAGGTTGTTGGCATTATGAAGAATCTGCTGTTCAATATCATTCATGGTATTCCTATCAACTACCACGATTTCTTCATGAGGACTTTGGCCAATGCAGCTCTGTCACCTTTTGAGTTGAAGCCTTATGCTCCGTGGATCATGAAGTTCATCAGATCAAGGTCTTCAATTCATTATAAGGCTGACTTTCAAAATCATCTCAGCTATTTGCCCCCTATTGAAGTCCTCAAACGGACTATTTCCTCAGCTGACAAGAAGGGCAAGGCTGCAGTTATTGATCGAAATCACAAGTGTGTCAAGCGTCAGTTTGGTGCAATTCTTCAGAACATGACAGTCACTCAAAATACTGTGAAGAAGAATCACTACTACTTGCATGAAGTCTTTGACCGCACTTGGGTTATTCTGTCTAATCTTTATAGTGCTGAAGATCTCAAGGAGATGGGATTCCAACAGGACTTTGACTGGTCTCAGCCACCTTCGAAGAAATTCAAGAAGGTCAAAGTTCCTCAGCTCGTTGCCAGTTCATATTCTTCATCGCGCGAGACGGATGAAGCTGAAGACTTGAACGACACCGCGACAGGCCCTACTCCAACTGACGACCCCAACAACGCTGGCACTCCTCCATCGACATCATGATGATATTCTTCAGGGGCGTTAGTCCTCATTTTTCGTCCCTTTTGGTCATTCGATGACAAAGGGGGAGAAATTTGAGTTAGTCTTCAAGCGGGTCTCTATATATGGGCAATTTTTGCTAAGTTACAACTCTCATTCTTCTGGAGTATTTGTTGGATATAGTTGTAAACTTAAGTCCTATGGTGGTCTGATACTTTTGCTCTATTTTTCTGCATGCTATTTCCTCAATATGTTAATGCACGCATGCTGAATTACATCAGTCACCATATTTCATCATGCATTTCAAATTCTTCACATCATATGTTAAATGCGTGTATGAATTACAAGATATAGGGGGAGATCTCCATGATATTAGTCTACAATGTGCATTTGCAATCCAAAGCAAAATCCTCAATATGCACATCTTCAGGGGGGAGTTCTTCTATATCTTGCAATCAAATTCCTCATTGTCAGTATTTACACTTCATATGTTTATCCCCGTTGAAAACTTAACCTATATTGTCATCAATCACCAAAAAGGGGGAGATTGTAAGTGCATCTAGTGCCCCTTAGTGATTTTGGTGTATCGAAGACTTATAGGTTAAGGGACTAATGCGTTTGTGAGTGTACACAGGTTCTATAAGTCTATGAGGAGTTTGATATTTACGATGAAAGTCGACCCCTAAAAATGAATGTCTTCAACTGAAGACTTTGGTTTTCTTGAAGACTTCGAACGTGAAGAAATTGGTGTGACCCTGAAGACTGGATATTCATGCGAGGATTATGAAGCGTGAAGACTTTTGTTTTCGTAGTTTCATTTTCTTCTTCTTGAGTCATAGGAAACACCATACTGTTAAAGGGGGTCGAGGTAAAACTAAGGAAAAGTTTCCAAGTGATGCTCATCTCAAAATCTTACACCTACCCAATCCTTTCGAGTGAAGCCATTGGAAATCTCATACAGTTCAGTCAATTTCTTCAGTGACAGAGACGAAGTTCTTCTGTTCTCTGAGGAATTTGTTCTGACCGAGGAGTTAGGAATTTGCCAGTGCGGATTGCCTACAAGTGAGGAACATGATAGCCCTGAGGAATTTGATACACAAATTTCCGACCGTTGCTGTGCTACGCGCCAGCTGTCCAAATATCCTACCCACCTAACGGTCATATCATTGAAGGGCATTTATGTCTTATCATGTCGGGCTGCTCCCTAGGCTATAAATAGCCACCCCCTACAACCACTAGCTGGTTGGCTGCTCCAAGAGATAGATTGACACTTGTCATTTAGAGCATCCCATCCTCCGAGTACTTTGAGCGAAAATCATCAAGTGAGGAAAAACCAAAAACCCAAACACCTACAAACCCAAAGTGATTGAGCATCACTGAAGAGATTGTTCCTGTGTGGAACCGATGCTTGTTACCTTTGAGGACTGTGCATCCTCCAGATGGTTAGGCGTCATGGTCTAGAGCATCCAAGAGGAAATTGTGGATCGCCGAGTGACCGAGTCTGTGAAGGTTTGGAAGTCACCTGAAGACTTACCACGAGTGATTGGGCGAGGTCTGTGTGACCTTAGCTCAAGGAGAATACGGTGAGGACTGTGTGTCCGGGACTGTGTGTCCTCAGGTTTAAATACCTAGCCGCTCCAACCAGACGTACAACTATCACAGCAGTTGGAACTGGTCTACCAAATCACTGTCTTCACCGAGCTACTGGTTCTATTTCCTCAACCCTTTCATTTCCTCATTCATGTGTTGATTTACTTGATCGTACTGTGTGAACACTTTGACTGAAGACTTTCTCAATTTCCTCAATCCTATTTCTTCAGTCATTTAGTCTTCAGCCTGCTTATCCTGTGTTTCATGCTACCTGTACTCTATGCCTATTTCATTTCATCATGATGACTGTTCTTATGCCATGTTATGTTTGCATCTGAGTACTTATTCCGCTGCTAAGTAGTTCGTTACTTAGGAATTTCCTCACCGTGAAATTCCTCAGTGACAAATTTGTAAAAATCGCCCATTCACCCCCCCTCTAGTCGATATAACGCACTTTCACTAGACCGATAGCAAGTTTTTATGTGGGAGAGGCCACTGCTAGCATGTCGTCCCTTACTTGGAATTCTATGCACTTATGATTGGAACTATTAGCAAGCGTCCGCAACTACTAATGTTCATTAAGGTAAAACCCAACCATAGCATTAAGATATATATTGGTCCCCCTTCAATCCCATACATATCAATTTCTATGTTTAGGCTAAATCTACTGTCACCCTTGCCCTCCAATGCATAGTCCTATCAACATACAACTAACCCTATGGTGTGATCCACACACGCGCTCATATGATGGTCACCAAAAGATAGCAACATAACCACAAGCAAATTAAACCAACCATAGCAATTCACCAATTACCGGTAGGACAATAAAAATCTACTCAGACATCATAGGATGGCAACATATCATTGGATAAAAATATGAAGCATAAAGCACCATGTTCAAGTAGAGGGTACAACGGGTTGCGGGAGACTGGAGCGCTGAATATAGATGGGGGAAGGTGATGAAGATGTTGGTGAAGATGACGGAGTTGTTGGAGTAGATCGTCGTCACATGATGATTGCCCCGGCGGTGTTCCGGCGCCACCGGGAGAGAGGGGGAGAGAGCCCCCTCCTTCTTCTTCTTCCTTGGCCTCCCCCCTAGATGGGAGGAGGGTTCCCCCTCTGTTCCATGGCCTCCATGGTGGCGGAGGGGCGAGAGCCCCTCCGAGATTGGATTTGTCTCTCTGTTCTCTTCTGTTTCGCGTTCCTGTTTTCTGGCCAAAAACCGTTTCTTATATTCCCGGAGATCCGTAACTCTGATTGCGCTGAGATTTTAACATGATTTTTTCCAGATATAAGCTTCCTTGCGCCCGAAGTAGAGCTCCAACTGATGTACGAGGTGAGCACAACCCACCATCGCGCGCCTGGCCCCTGGGGCGCGCCCTGGTGTATGTTGGGGGCTATGGGCCCCCGTTTGCAATGATTCCAAGTCCCAAAAATCACATATATTCCAAAATAATTCTCCGTAAATATTTATCGTGTTTGGACTTTGTTTGATATGGATATTCTGTGAAACAAAAAACATGCAAAAAAACAGGAACTGGCACTGGGCACTGGATCAATAGGTTAGTCCAATAAATCATATAAAATGTTGCCAAAAATATGTGAAAGTTGAATAATATTGGCATGAAACAATAAAAAATTATGGATACGACGGAGATGTATCAGCATCCCCAAGCTTAATTCCTGCTCGTCCCCGAGTAGGTAAATGATAAAAAAGAATAATTTTTGATGTGGAATGCTACCTAGCATAATCTTGATCATATATCTAATCATGGCATGAATATTAAGACACGGATGATTCAAAGCAATAGTCTATAATTTGACATAAAGACATTAATACTCAGGCATCCCAACAAACAATCATGTCTTTCAAAATATCAACGCTAAAGAAAGCTATCCCTACAAAATCATATAGTCTTGTCATGCTCTGTCTTCTTAACACAAAGTATTTATCATGCACAACCCCGATGACAAGCCGAGCAATTGGTTCATACTTTTTAACGCGCTTCAGCTTTTTCAACCCTCACGCAATACATGAGCACAAGCCATGGATATAGAAGTATGGGTGGAATAGAGTATGATGATAGGGGTAAATATAGAGAAGACAAAAAGTAAGAAAGTCTCACATCGACGCGGCTAACCAACGGGCTATGGAGATTGATGCGGCTTGAAGCTACGTCGGTATTTCCCCAAAGAGGAAGGGATGATGCAGCACAGCGGCGGTAGGTATTTCCCTTAGTGATGAAACCAAGGTTATCGAACCAGTAGGAGAACCAAGCAACACTACGTAAACAGCACATGCACACAAATAACAAATACTCGCAACCCGACGTGTAAAAGGGGTTGTCAATCCCTTTCGGGCAACGGCGCCAAAAATTGGCAAACAGACGTGAGAGAGTAGTAAATATTGATAGATCGAACGCCAAATAAAATAAAGTGCAGCAAGGTATTTTTGTATTTTTGGTTTAATAGATCTGAAAATAAAAGTTGCAAATAAAGAAAAGAGCGAATAGCAAAACAAATCTTGAAAGCAAATATATTGGAAAAGAGACCCGGGGGCCGTAGGTTTCACTAGTGGCTTCTCTCGAGAAAAATAGCAAACGGTGGGTGAACAAATTACTGTTGGGCAATTGATAAAACTTCAAATAATCATGACGATATCCAGGCAATGATCATTATATAGGCATCACGTCCAAGATTAGTAGACCGACTCCTGCCTGCATCTACTACTATTACTCCACACATCGATCGCTATCCAGCATGCATCTAGTGTATTAAGTTCATGGAGAAACGGAGTAATGCAATAAGTACGATGACATGATGTAGACAAGATCTATTTATGTAGAAATAGACCCCATCGTTTTATCCTTAGTAGCAACGATACATACGTGTCGGTTCCCCTTCTGTCGCTGGGATCAAGCACCGTAAGATCGAACCCACTACAAAGCACCTCTTCCCATTGCAAGATAAATAGATCAAGTTGGCCAAATAAAACCCAAATATCGGAGAAGAAATACGAGGCTATAAGCAATCATGCATATAAGAGATCAAAGAAGACTCAAATAACTTTCATGGATAAAAACATAGATCTGATCATAAACTCAAAGTTCATCGGATCCCAACAAACACACCGCAAAAAGAGTTACATCATATGGATCTCCAAGAGACCATTGTATTGAGAATCAAACGAGAGAGAGAAAGCCATCTAGCTACTAACTACGGACCCGTAGGTCTACAAAGAACTACTCACGCATCATCGGAGAGGCACCAATGGAAGTGGTGAACACCTCCATGATGGTGTCTAGATTGGATCTGGTGGTTCTGGACTCTCCGGCAGCTGGAATTGATTTTCGTCGACTCCCCTAGGGTTTCTGGAATATTGGGGTATTTATAGAGCAAAGAGGCGGTTCGGGGGGCACCCGAGGTGGGCACAACCCACCAGGGCGTGCCTGGGCCTCCAGGTGCGCCCTGGTGGGTTGTGCTCCCCTCGGAGCACCCCCAAGCACTTCTTCGGCCCACTGGATGTCTTCCGGTCCAAAAAAAATCCACAAAAAGTTTCGCTGCGTTTGGACTCCGTTTGGTATTGATTTCCCGCGATGTAAAAAACAGCAACTGGCACTTGGCACTATGTCAATAGGTTAGTACCAAAAAAGGATATAAAATGACTATAAAATGATTGTAAAACATCCAAGAATGATAATATAACAGCATGGAACAATAAAAAATTATAGATACGTTGGAGACGTATCAGCATCCCCAAGCTTAATACCTGCTCGTCCTCGAGTAGGTAAATGATAAAAACAGAAATTTTGATGTGGAATTCTGCCTAACATGTCATACCATATTCTTTCTTTTATAGCATGGACATTTGGACTTTTATATGGTTCAAAGCAATAGTCTAGTTTTGACATGATGACTTAAATACTCAAGCATATTAACAAGCAACTATGTCTTTCAAAATATCAACGCTAAAATAAGTTATCCCTAGCCCATCATGCTCAACCATTGATCCATTCATGAAACACACTCGAATATTAACTACACCCAATGCTCAAGTACGATCATAGTGCCTCCTAGTTGGTGCTTTATAAGAGAAGATGGAGACTCAAATTAAAAATAAAAATTGCATAAAGTAAAGAAAGGCCCTTCACAGAGGGAAGTAGGGATTTGTAGAGGTGCCAGAGCTCAAAGCGACAAATTTAGAGATAAAAACATTTTGGGAGGTGTGCTTTTCCCACCAATGAAAACGACTTAGAGTTCCCAACACTTTCCATGCTAGATATATCATAGGCGGTTCCCAAACAAAAAATAAAGTTTATTCCTTTTTCCACCATTTCTTTCACTTTCCATGGCTAGCCGTATCCACGGGTGCCCTCCATACCAACATTTTCCAAGGAATTTATTATTTGACAACATAAAGTAAATTCATTTTTTCATTTCGGGACTAGGCATCCCTAATACCTTTGCCTTACTCTCGTGCAATGACAAGTGAATAAACACTCATCGTGAGAATAACACATCTAGCATGGAAAATATTAGCCACCCCTCACCGCCTCGCGAGCAGTACGAACACCCAAAAGAGAAGTTTATTTTGAAAATTAGAGATGGCACATACAAATTTGCTTAGAACGGCAAAAGAATACCGCATATAGGTAGATATAGTGGACTCATGTGGCAAAACTGGTTTAAAGGGTTTTGGATGCACAAGTAGTGATCATACTTAGTCAAAATGAAGGCTAGCAAAAGATTGAGAAGCGACCAACAAAAAAAAGTGAATAATCTGATAAGCAAGCATTAAGCATAATTAACACCGAATAATGCACCACAAGTAGGATATAATTTCATTGCATAACTATTGACTTTCGTGCTTGCATAGGGAATCACAAACCTTAACACCAATATTCTTACTAAAGCACAATTACTCATCAACATAACTCACATATCACATCATCATATCTCAAAACTATTACAAGGAATCAAGTTTATTTTGGCCAATGATCTTCATGAAAGTTTTTATTATATCCTTCTTGGATATCTATCACTTTGGAACTAATTTTCATGTGTTGCTTTTGATAAGCTCAAACAAATATAAGTGAAGATCATGAGCATAATACTTCTTTCTCTCAAATTAATTTAAGTGAAGCAAGAGAGAATTTCTTAAAAAAATTACTAACTCCAAAATAAATCTAAGTGAAGCATGAGAGCATTTCTTCAAAAATACTAAAGCACGCCGTGCTCAAAAAGATATAAGTGAAGCACTAGAGCAAATCCATAGCTCATAAAAATTTAAGTGAAGCATAGAGAGCAATTCTAACAAGTCATGGCATAGTTTTAGCTCTCTCAAATAGGTGTGTCCAGCAAGGATTCATAACTTAGAACACAAAGCAACACAAGCAAAGACTCATATCATACAAGGCGCTCCAAGCAAAACTCATAGTATGTGACGAATAAAAATATAGCTTCGAGTAAAATACCGATGGTCGTTAGAAGAAAGAAGGGATGCCACTCGGGGCATCCCCAAGCTTAGTTGCTTGCTTCTCTTTGGATAATAGCTTGGGATGCCATGGGAATCCCCAAGCTTAGGCTCTTCTTACTCATTATTCCTTCATCCATCGTAAGATAACACAAAACTTGAAAACTTCAATCACACAAAACTCAACAAAACCTTCGTGAGATCCGTTAGTATAAGAAAGCAAATAACTACTATAAGTACTGTAGCAAACTAATTCATATTTTGTTTTTGCATTATATCTACTGTATTCCAACTTTTCTATGGCAAAAACTCATCAAAGAAAACCATAGAATCATCAAAACAAGCACACAATGCAAAGAAAACAGAATCTGTCAAAAACAGAACAGTCTGTGGCAATCTGGATATTTCGAATACTTCTGAAACTCCAAAAATTCTGAAAAATTAGGAAAACATAGGAAATTTGTATATCAATATTGTGTAAAAAAATTAGAAGTTTTCGTATCTACTGTGAATTTTAAAAATTGTTTTACTGGACGCAAAAGTTTCTGTTTTGTAACAAGATCAAATCAACTATCACCGAACATAATCCTAAAGGCTTTACTTGGCACAAACACTAATTAAAACACAAAAAACACAATTATAACAGTAGCATAATTGTGCAAACACTCAAGAACAGAAAGCAAAAAGCAAAAATAAATTTTATTCATTGGGTTGCCTCCCAACAAGCGCTATTGTTTCACGCCCCTAGCTAGGCATAACGCAAGGATCTAAGTTTTGTCGTCTTTGGTCTCCAATTCTTCAATCAAACACTTAGAATTCTTCAAGGATTTAGCATATAAATTCTCAAAGACAATACTTCTAGGCACGAGATTGAAAAATTCATTCTTGCAAATAGGGTCTCTTATCACTTCAATAAAATTGGAATGGATACTAATCATCTTAAGATCTCCTTTATCACTACTAGAAGTTGCACCCTTGTTTTTAGTAACTTGAGTAGTCTTGCCAATTTTTACGGGAGTTTTGGCGGAAGCAAAAGCCATACTTAGATTACTAAAGATTTCTTCTAGTTTATCAATCCGAGACGGGCTTTCTTCAATTCTTTCATGAATTACGGTCCCCTTTTCTTTTAGCAACTTAAAAACTTCTCCCGCTTTTGACCCAATTTTAGTAGCAAAATTATGCATCTTTTTTTCCAAGCTTTCAATATGCTCTTCAGTAAGCATTTTCTTTTCAATAGCATCTAATCTTTCCATAACATGCTCAAGATTCAAAGTTGTTTCATTAATCATAAGAGGTGATGATCCTACTAAATTTCCCATAGCATTAAAAGCATCAAGAGAGGGACACATCAAGAAATTTCCACCGGTAATCGTATCAAGGACGAATCTATACCAAGTGGTGATGCCCACATAAAAACAGTGAAGAAGAACAACGGTAGATTGCTTACGGATAGATCTATTATGAGCATTGCAAATTCTTTACCAAGCATCTTTTAAATTCTCTCCTCCCCTTTGTTTAAAGTTGAGAACTTCGTTCTCGAGAGTACACGCAATAGAGGAAGATTTATCCATAATGACAAAAAGTGGCAAACAAAATTGCACACAAGATAGATCTGACGGAAAAACGGCGAACGAAAAAGAGAGCGAATAAAACGGCAAATTTTTGTGAAGTGAGGGAGAGGAAAACGAGAGGCAAATGGCAAATAATGTAAATTGCGAGGAGATGAGATTTGTGATTAGGAACCTGGTATATGTTGAAGATCCTCCCCAGCAACGGCGCCAGAAATTCCTTTTGATGCTGCTTGAAGCTACGTTGGTATTTCCCCAAAGAGGAAGGGATGATGCAGCACAGTGGCGGTAGGTATTTCCCTCAGTGATGAAACCAAGGTTATCGAACCAGTAGGAGAACCAAGCAACACTACGTAAATAGCACCTGCACACAAATAACAAATACTTGCAACCCGACGTGTAAAAGGGGTTGTCAATCCCTTTCGGGCAACGGCGCCAAAAATTGGCAAACGGACATGAGAGAGTAGTAAATATTGATAGATCGAACGCCAAATAAAATAAAGTGCAGCAAGGTATTTTTGTATTTTTGGTTTAATAGATCTGAAAATAAAAGTTGCAAATAAAGAAAAGAGTGAATAGCAAAACAGATCTTGAAAGCAAATATATTGGAAAAGAGACCCGGGGGCCGTAGGTTTCACTAGTGGCTTCTCTCGAAAAAAATAGCAAACGGTGGGTGAACAAATTACTGTTGGGCAATTGATAAAACTTCAAATAATCATGACGATATCCAGGCAATGATCATTATATAGGCATCACGTCCAAGATTAGTAGACCGACTCCTGCCTGCATCTACTACTATTACTCCACACATCGACCGCTATCCAACATGCATCTAGTGTATTAAGTTCATGGAGAAACGGAGTAATGCAATAAGAATGATGACATGATGTAGACAAGATCTATTTATGTAGAAATAGACCCCATCGTTTTATCCTTAGTAGCAACGATACATATGCGTCGGTTCCCCTTCTGTTACCGGGATCAAGCATCGTAAGATCGAACCCACTACAAAGCACCTCTTCCCATTGCAAGATAAATAGATCAAGTTGGCCAAACAAAACCCAAATATCGGAGAAGAAATACGAGGCTATAAGCAATCATGCATATAAGAGATCAAAGAAGACTCAAATAACTTTCATGGATAAAAAGATAGATCTGATCATAAACTCAAAGTTCATCGGATCCCAACAGACACACCGCAAAAAGAGTTACATCATATGGATCTCCAAGAGACCATTGTATTGAGAATCAAACGAGAGAGAGAAAGCCACCTAGCTACTAACTACGGACCCGTAGGTCTACAAAGAACTACTCACGCATCATCGGAGAGGCACCAATGGAAGTGGTGAACCCCTCCATGATGGTGTCTAGATTGGATCTGGTGGTTCTGGACTCTGCGGCCGCTGGAATTGATTTTCGTCGACTCCCCTAGGGTTTTTGGAATATTGGGATATTTATAGAGCAAAGAGGCGGTTCGGGGGGCACCTGAGGTGGGCACAACCCACCAGGGTGCCCAGGCGCTTCTCCGGCCCACTGGATGTCTTCTGGTCCAAAAAAATCCACAAAAAGTTTCACTGCGTTTGGACTCCGTTTGGTATTGATTTCCTGCGATGTAAAAAACATGCAAAAAACAGCAACTGGCACTTGGCACTATGTCAATAGGTTAGTACCAAAAATGATAAAAAATGATTGTAAAACATCCAAGAATGATAATATAACAGCATGGAACAATCAAAAATTATAGATACGTTGGAGATGTATCAGAGATGCCCATCAAATGATATCAATGCGAGGAGTAGGGATTGCCATGCAACGAATGCACTAAGAGCTATAAGTATATGAAAGCTCAATATGAAAACTAAGTGGGTGTGCATCTAACTCTATAATGAAAAATTCCCACTAGTATATGAAAGTGACAACATAGGAGACTCCCTATATGAAAAACATGGTGCTACTTTGAAGCACAAGTGTGGAACTAGCATGGCCCTTCTTCCTTCTTTCTTTCATTTTTTTTCTTTTTTTCTTTTTTTCTTCTTTTCTTTCTTTTTTCTTTCTTTTTTTTTCTTTCGGTCCGGAGTCTCATCCCGACTTGTGGGGGAATCATAGTCTCCATCATCCATTCCTCACTGGAACAATGCTCTAATAATAAAAATTGATGATCATCACACTTCTATTTACTTACAACTCAATAGAAATAAAAATTACAACTCGATACCTAGAACAAAGTATGACTCTATATGAATGCCTCTGGCAGTGTACCAGGATGTGCAATGATCTAGCGTAACAACGATATCAAAAAAAGGACAAGCCATGGAAATGTCATGCTATCTATCTTACGATCATGCAAAGCAATATGACAATGAATGCTCAAGTCATCAAAACGGAAGCGGTGGAAGTTGCATGGCAATATATCTCGGAATGGCTATGGAAGGGCCATAATAGGTAGGTATGGTGGCTGTTTTGAGGAAGATACAATAAGGCTTATGTGTGAGAGAGCGTATCATATCACGGGGTTTGGATGCACCGGCGAAGTTTGCACCGACTCTCGAGGTGAGAAAGGGCAATGCACGGTACCGTAGAGGCTAGCAAATTGCGGAAAGGTAAGAGTGCGTATAATCCATGGACTCACATTAGTCATAAAGAACTCATATACTTATTGCAAAAGTTTATTAGCCCTCGAAGCAAAGTACTACTACGCATGCAAAGTACTACTATGCATGCCCCTAGGGGGATAGATTGGTAGGAAAAGACCATCGCTCGTCCCCGGCCACCACTCATAAGGAAGACAATCAATAATAAATCATGCTCCAACTTCCTAGCATAATGAGAGACTATATGTGCATGCTTCGGGAATCACAAACCTTAACACCAATATTCTTACTAACCACAACTATTTACTAGTACCTCCCACATATTATCATCTCTATATCACAAAAACTATTGCAAGGAATCAAACGTATCATATTCAGTGATCCATAAGTTTTATGTAGGATTTTATGACTAACCATGCAATTGACCAAATCCTGTTGACTCTCTAAATAGATATAAGTAAAGCATGAGAGTTTAATTATTTCTACAAAAGACCATGCTCTAATAAGTATAAGTGAAGCAAAAGAGCATTCTACAAATAACGGTTTTCTATGTGAAGAGAAACAGGCAATCCAAACTTAGACGCTTGAGTCTCCTTGGATATTTACTTGGGGTTCCTTGGGAAACCCCAATCTTGAAATCTTTCCTCTCCTCCTTCTCCTCATATCGAGACATCCTCGATCTTTGAACACTTCATCCACACAAAACTTAACAGAAGACTGGTGAGATCCGTTAGTATAATAAAGCAAATCACTACTTTAAGTACTGTTCCAAACCAATTCATATTTTTTTTTGCATTATAGATACTATATTATAACTTCTCCATGGCTTATACCACCGATAGAATCGATAGTTTCATCAAAACAAGCAAAACAATGCATCAAAAACAGAATCTGTCTTAAACAGGACAGTCTGTAGTAATCCAAACTTTGACCATACTTATGTAATTCCAAAAATTCTGAAAATTTAGGAAAAAATAAAAAATTGAATAGAAATACTATGCAAAAAGTTTCAAAAACTTTTGGCGTTCCAGTAAAAAATGTAAAATCACGCACTACAGCCACAGTTTCTGTTTTTACACCGCACATACCAACAAGCAATCCAATCATCCTAAAGGCAAATCTTGGCACATTATTTTTATAATACAATGGATTTTTACAAGGGGATAATTATTTTTGTTGAAAAGTTTATGTAATTGAGATTCACAAAGTTTCCATGGGCATGAACAAAGTTCAAGGACGTCGCCCACTTCAACGGTGTTCGTCTTTCTCACTTTCACTTTTCTTTTTGTGAAGTTTTAAGTTCCCCTCTATATTTTTTGTTTTTAAACTTTATAAATGCACACAATAGAATAAAATGACTTCCTTAAACTTCCGGGTTGTCTCCCTGGCAGTGCTTTCTTTAAAGCCATTAAGCTAGGCATAAAGTGCTCAAGTAATGAATCCACCCGGATCCTAAGGTATATCAAAGCCAATTTTAATTAACAATGATTTATAATTTAGTAATGAGCACAAAGCAACATATATCATGCAATGATGAAGTCTAAATCTCTTCCTACACATCGACATGTCATACAAGAACAATTCATGCACATCAAGTAAAGGCCAATACATGGCATAAGCAGTTTCTTGCAATTCTATCATGTTGGAAACATAGAGAGGTGGAGATATAGTTCCTCTCTCATAATAATTGCAAGTAGGAGCAGTAAGCACATGCATATTATATTCATCAAAATCATCACGTGCAACGGTAAAAGGCAACCCATCAATGTAATCCTTAATAAGAGCAAACTTCTCCGATATGGTGTAGTTTGGAGAATTCAAAAAGATAATAGGGCTATCATGTGTGGGTGCAATAGCAACAATTTCATGTTTAACATAAGGAACTATAGCAAGTTCATCTCCATAAGCATAATTCATATTGGCATCTTGGCCACAAGCATAGCAAGCATCAAGTTCATCAAAAAGGGATATTTCAAACGAATCAACGGGATCATAGCAATTATCATAACATTCATCCTTCGGTAAGAACGAACGGAAATTAAACAATGTATGAGTTGAAGAGTTACTCTCATTAGAAGGTGGGCACGGGTGATCAATCCGCTCTTCCTTCTTTTGTTCTTCGCTCTCCTCATCATCTTTTTCATCCAATGAGCTCACAGTTTCATCAATTCCTTCTTCCATAGACTCCTGCAAAATATTAGTCTCTTCTTGGACAGCGAAGACTTTCTCAATAAATGCATCAATATCGGAATTGTATTTATAATTCTCATAACAATATTTAAGTATAGCAAAATTTTCAGGTCTATAAACTGAATCATCAAAATCTTCATACTTTTCAAACAAAGATTCAATTTCATAAGCACCCTTAAAAGCAACAAATTCTTCTATTCGTTCCACATCATAGTAATTATATCTACCATTAGCATAAGCAGCTAAGGTTTCATTATCATTAAATTTGCATGAAAAGGGAAGGTGTGGAGCCTTCATCCTAGAGCAACAAGTATAATCATATCTCTGGCATAAATTCCAAGCATACCAATACAACATATCAATTTGATCCCATAACAGTCTTCCTTTTTGAGTCAAGCGATAGTCCCTAAAGTATTCACGTTGATCCAACGTTACTCCCATTATCAAGTTGAATGGGGTTTTCTCAGGATTATCAAAGTAGTGTTTAATATTTTTCACATAACGAGCATCGAGGGTTTTAGGAGGTTCCCCATCTCCATGAGTAGCAAGTACAACTAATTTTTTTGGTGTTTCATGTTCCATATCCATAACTAAAGATAGAGAACAACTTAGAACAGAAAATAAAAACTACTTAGTGATAAAGCAAACAAGCACACACGAGAATATTCACCCCACGCTATTGCTCCCCAGCAATGGCGCTAGAAAAAGGTCTTGATAACCCACAAGTATAGGGGATCATTTGTAGCCTTTTTCGATAAATAAGAGTGTTGAACCCAACAAGGAGCTAAAGGTAGAACAAATATTCCCTCAAGTTCTATCGACCACCGATACAACTCTACGCACACTTAACATTTGCTTTACCTAGAACAAGAATAAAACTAGAAGTACTTTGTAGGTGTGGATAGGTTTGCAAGATAATAAAGAATGTGAAAATAAAAGTTAGGTGATGTTTAAATAAAGAAACAATTAAATTAGTAAAACGAGTGTGGAATAGTGGTGGTAGGATTTGCGGAATTGTCCCTTAGCAATTGACTATGTTGCTATACCGATAGCAAGTTTTTATGTGGGAGAGGCCACTGCTAGCATGTCATCCCTTACTTGGAATTCTATGCACTTATGATTGGAACTATTAGCAAGCATCCGCAACTACTAATGTTCATTAAGGTAAAACCCAACCATAGCATTAAGATATATATTGGTCCCCCTTCAATCCCATACGTATCAATTTCTATGTTTAGGCTGAAGCTGCTGTCACCCTTGCCCTCCAATGCATAGTCCTATCAACATACAACTAACCCTATGGTGTGATCCACACGCGCGCTCATATGATGGGCACGAAAGGACAGGAACATAACCACAAGCAAATTAAACCAACCATAGCAATTCACCAATTACCGGTAGGACAACAAAAATCTACTCAGACATCATAGGATGGCAACATATCATTGGATAAAAATATGAAGCATAAAGCACTATGTTCAAGCAGAGGGTACAGCGGGTTGCGGGAGAGTGGACCACTGAATATAGATGCGGGAAGGTGATGAAGATGTTGGTGAAGATGACGGAGTTGTTGGAGTAGATCGCCGTCACACGATGATTGCCCCGGCGGTATTCCGGCGCCACCGGGAGAGAGGGGGAGAGAGCCCCCCTCCTTCTTATTCTTCCTTGGCCTCCCCCCTAGATGGAAGGAGGGTTCCCCCTCTGGTCCATGGCCTCCATGGCAGCGGAGGGGCAAGAGCCCCTCCGAGATTGGATCTGTCTCTCTGTTCTCTTCTGTTTCGCGTTCCTGTTTTCTGGCCGAAAACCGTTTCTTATATTCCCGGAGATTCGTAACTCCGATTGCGCTGAGATTTTAACATTTCGGATATAAGCTTCCTTGCGCCCGAAGTAGAGCTCCAACCGACGTACGAGGTGAGCACAACCCACCACCGCGCGCCTGGCCCCCGGGGCGCGCCCTGGTGTATGTTGGGGGTTGTGGGCCCTCGTTTGCATTGATTCCAAGTCCCAAAAATCACATATATTCCAAAATAATTCTCCGTAATTTTTTATTGTGTTTGAACTTCATTTGATATGGATATTCTGTGAAACAAAAAAATGCAAAAAAAACAGGAACTGGCACCGGGCAGTGGATCAATAGGTTAGTCCAATAAATCATATAAAATGTTGCCAAAAATATGTGAAAGTTGTATAATATTGGCATGAAACAATAAAAAATTATAGATACGACGGAGACGTATCACCGTGATACGTCTCTGTCGTATCTACTTTTCCTAACGCTTTTCCTCTTGTTTTGGACTCTTATTTGCACGATTAGAATGAAACTAACCCGGACTGATGTTGTTTTCAGCAGAACTACCATGGTGTTGTTTTTGTGCAGAAATAAAAGTTTTTGGATTGGAACAAAACTTCGCGAGGATTTTTTATATAATAAAGGAGAATTTATGGAGCCAAGAACCACAGGAGGGGGGCACCTAGGTGGGCACAACCCACCAGGGCGAGCCCCCCCCCTCCAGGCGCGCCCAGGTGGGTTGTCCCCACCTGGTGGCCCCGCAGACTCCAACCCTGATGCTATAAAGTCATATTTTCGGAGAGAAAAATCAGGGAGAAAGAATTATCGCATTTCACGAGACGGAGCTGCCGCCACCTCCTGTTCTTCATCGGGAGGCCAGATCTGGAGTCCGTTTGGGGCTCCGGAGAGGGGGATCTTCGATCTTCGTCATCACCAACCCTTCTCCATCACCAATTCCATGATGCTCCCCACCGGGAGTGAGTAATTCCTTCATAGGCTCGCTGGTCGGTGAGGAGTTGGATGAGATTCATCATGTAATCGAGTTAGTTTTGTTAGGGCTTGGTCCCTAGTATCCATTATGTTCTGAGATTGATGTTGCTATGACTTTGCCATGCTTAATGCTTGTCACTTTGGGCCCAGGTGCCATGATTTCAGATCTGAACCGTTTATGTTATCACCATTATATCTATGTTCTAGATCCGATCTTGCAAGTTATAATCACCTACTATGTGTTATGATCTGGCAACCCCGGAGTGACAATAGTCGGGACACTTCCCGGTGATGACCGTAGTTTGAGGAGTTCATGTATTCACTATGTGTTAATGCTTTGTTCTGGTTCTCTATTAAAAGGAGGCCTTAATATCCCTTAGTTTCCAACAGGACCCCGCTGCCACGGGAGGGTAGGACAAAAGATGTCATGCAAGTTCATTCCATAAGCACGTATGACTATTTACGGAATACATGCCTACATTATATTTATGAACTGGAGCTAGTGCTGTATCGCCCTAGGTTATGACTGTTATATGATGAATATCATCCAATGAATTCACCGATCCAATGCCTATGAATTTCTCTCATATTGTTCTTGCTAAGTTACTACTGCTATTGTTACTCTTGCACTTGCCACGAAATCATTGTTGTCACTGTTACCGTTACTATTGCTGTTGCTACTACTATCAAAATTATCATATTATTTTGCTACTAATCACTTTGCTGCAGATAATTAATCTCCAGGTGTGGTTGAATTGACAACTCAACTGCTAATACTTGCAAATATTCTTTGGCTCCCCTTGTGTCGAATCAATAAATTTGGGTTGAATACTCTACCCTCGAAAACTGTTGCGATCCCCTATACTTGTGGGTTATCAATACCTTTTTCTGGCGCCGTTGCCGGGGAGCATAGCTATATTTGTTGAGTAACTTGGGATTATTATCAAATTATCACTATGCAGAATCTAAAGGATGCTAAGACTAAGATTTTTCCCTCTAAGACGAGGGGAGGTAAGGAACTGCCATCCAACTCCGCTTTAGATTCACCTTCTGTTATAAGTAGACTTGCAACACCACCACATGCTATCAATTATGATATGTCGCAAGTTATTGATGATGCTACTTCTGCTATGAATGCTACTCATGATGATGCTAGTACCCTGCTTGATGATAATGTGCCACTAGGTAAATTTCTTGATGAACAACTTGCTAGAACTAAAGATTTTGAGAATGCTGAAACTGATGAAATTGTTGAAACTGATGAAGAGCTTGAAACTGAAAATCTTGAAACACCTATTAGACCTAGTTCTCCCAGATATGAATTGCCAAAGGTACTGGAAGGTTATGTTATGGATGAGGAGACAACTAGAGACATTCTTGCTTGTAAGGATAGAGATGATCTGGAAAAATTATTATGCAAGTATAAAGAAAAGACTTTGAATGCTAGAACGAAATGTGATCCTAAGTTTGCTACTTCACCTATCTTTGTTGATGATAAGGATTATGAATTCTCTGTCGACCCAGAGTTAATTACTTTGGTTGAATCTGATCCTTTCCATGGTTATGAAACTGAAACTGTTGTGGCACATCTTACTAAGTTGAATGAAATAGCCACCCTTTTTGCTCATGATGAGAAGATTCGTTATTATTATATTCTCAAATTATTTCCATTCTCATTAAAGGGTGATGCTAAGGCTTGGTACAATACTCTTGCTCCTGGTTGTGTGCGTAGTCCCCAAGATATGATTTATTACTTCTCTGAAAAATATTTTCCTGCTCATAAGAAACAAGCTGCCTTATAGGAAATATTTAACTTTGCGCAAATTGAAGAAGAGAGTCTCCCACAAGCTTGGGGGAGGCTTCTCTAATTGCTTAATGCTTTGCCTGATCATCCTCTTAAGAAAAATGAAATACTTGATATCTTCTATAATGGACTAACCGATGCTTCTAGGGATTTCCTGGATAGTTGTGCTGGTTGTGTTTTCAGGGAGCGAACTGTTGAACAAGCTGAAGAATTATTGAATAACATATTAAAAAATTATGATGATTGGACTCTTCCCGAACCACCACTCAAACCTACTCCAAAGAAGAGGGGTATCTTATATCTCAGTCCTGAAGATATGCAAGAGGCAAAGAAATCCATGAAGGAAAAAGGTATTAAGGCAGAGGATGTTAAAAATTTACCACCTATCAAAGAAATACATGGGCTTGAAACACCACCACCACCTAAGGTGGTAGAGGTAAATTCTTTACTAAAGTTTGATGAAGGTGATATTCCTTATAATAAACATCCTAGTCAATGCCTTTATGAATTTGATAATTACATTAGAAAACAAGATCACTTCAATGCAAATGTTATGAAACAATTGAAATACAATTCTGATATGATTGCTCGCTTGAGTGACTTGTTATTTAGAATCTCAAATGATGTTAGAGGTGTAGGAAAACATGCTTCTATGGTTCAAACTCAATTAAAACAAGTTGCTAAATCTCAAAGAGAGTTGCTTGATGAAATGAATAATAATATCAATGATCATGCTGTTAGAGTAATGACTGGAGGAGGTAGAATGACTCAGGAACCACTTTATCCTGAGGGGCACCCAAAAAGAATTGAACAAGACTCTCAAAGAGTTGACACTGATGTACCTAGTCCTTCTAAAAATAAAAAGAAGAAGAAAAATGATAGGACTTTGCATGCCTCTAGTGAACCTGAAGTTGAAAAGCCTCCTGATAATGATAATGAAGTCTCTATCTCTGATGCTGAAACGCAATCTGGTAGTGAACACTCACCTTCTGATAATGAAAAAGACAATGATGAGGTTCATGAAGACACTCAAATAAATAATAAAGAACCAGATAATGATGTTGAGATAGAACCAGCAGTTGATCTTGATAACCCACAACCCAAGAATAAAAGATATGATAAAAGAGACTTTGTTGCTAGAAAACATGGTAAGGAAAAAGGACCATGGGTTCAAAAACCTATGCCCTTTCCACCTAAGTCAACCAAAAAGAAAGATGATGAAGAATTTGAACGCTTTGCTGAAATGTTGAGGCCAGTCTTTTTGCGTACTCGCTTGACTGATATCTTAAAAATGCCTCCTTATGCAAAGTACATGAAAGACATCATCACCAATAAGAGAAAAATACCGGAAGCTAAAATCTCCACCATGCTTGCTAATTATACTTTTAAGGATGGAGTACCTAAAAAACTTGGAGATCCGGGAATACCAACTATACCTTGCTCTATCAAAAGAAATTATGTGAAAACTGCTTTATGTGATTTAGGAGCTGGTGTTAGTGTTATGCCTTTCTCTTTATATAAAAGACTTGATTTGAATAAACTCACACCTACTGAAATATCTTTGCAAATGGATGATAAATCAACTGTCATACCTATCGGTATTTGTGAGGATGTGCCCGTTGTTGTTGCTAATGTTACTATCTTGACTGACTTTGTTATACTTGAGATGCCCGAGGACGACAACATGTCGATTATTCTTGGTAGACCCTTCTTGAATACTGCAGGGGCTGTTATTAGTTGCAATAAAATCAAGGTCACTTTTCATATCAATGGTAATGAGCATACGGTGCACTTTCCGAAGAAACAATTCCAAGTGAATGGTATTAATGTTATTGAAAAATCTCCGACAATCACTATTGGAAGTTTTCAACTACCCCTACCTACTGTTAAAAAGAAATATGAAATGCTTATTGTTGGGGACATTCATATCCCCATTGAGGTAACTTAGTGTTTTACGAAAGTTCTTCGGTTTCATGCTAATCGAAAGTGGTTGTTAACAAGACTTGATCAACCTTATTAATGAATCATTTTTTAGAGGTATGAAGCTGATGAATTTAGTGAGCACTACCTTCTGTCCCTACCTTTTGTTTTCTATTTTTATTAGTTAAATAAAATAAAATGCCATGCCTTGCCTGTTTTCTGAGTTTTCTGTGCAATAAAAAATGACCCAAAAATAAAAGTTCTCAGAATGCTCTGAAAATTTAATACAATTTTTCTGAATATTTAAGAATTTTTGGTGCAAATAACATCAGAGGGAGGTGCTCCAGGTGGGCACAACCCACCTAGGCGCGCCAGCACCCCCAGGCGCGCCCTGGTGGGTTGTGGTCCCCACGTGGGCCATCTCACTTATCCCTTCACTCCATATCATCACCTACCTTTAGAAGAAAATCACCATTGCTCTCTCTCTCTCTCTCTCTCTCTCTCTCTCTCGTGTTCTTGCTCTCAAACCCGCGGATTTCGATCTCTTTGCTCGAAGTTCCATTTCCGAAACTATTTTGGGGGATTGTTGCTTGGTATGTGACTCCTCCATTGGTCCAATTAGTTTTTGCTTTAGTGGTTTATATTTAGAATAATTAGTGACTCTTGGTGCTGCTGTAGATGAGCTTGCATATTGAATTCTTAGAGTTCTAAGTAGTTTGAATGCTTGATGTGGCATCTATGCATCCCTATGAGTAGTTGCTATCAATCTTGTAAAGTTTTGTTGATAAAATTTATGACCCAAAAATTTTCAGAAAATTGTACGCGTATATGATGAACCTCTTTGGAAGGAGTTCTTCGAGGCGGAGGTCCTCGAAGGCATCTTCTAGTAGCAGCTCCGTTCGCCGGTCTTATGTTGAACCAAGTGAAAATTCCATTCGAGATGCCGCCACCAAATCATGTTTATGGCTATGCAACGATTATATGGTGCGTGTGGGCATTAAATAAGAATTTGAGCAATATGTTCACAATGCCGAGCTCAGTCCCTACATTGCAGATAAGTGCAACCAACACCTCAGCCTCACTGAATCATTTACCAAAGAATTTAAATTCCATCCTCGTGAGTCCAGGGTATCATTTAAACTATATGACAATTCATTTACTATACCTCTAGAGACATTTTCTAATCACTGCAAAATTCCATTTTGGGGTTCATTGGACGAGCCACCAAGGTTGGAGTTTGAGATATTCTTGACTAGCCTTTGCTATGGTGAGACTAGAGGAGTGACTCAAGGTAGAATAAAGAGCATTCATTTTCCCTCAATCCAATACTTTGCACTATTTAATGGAAAATGCATTGTAGGCAAACAAGATTGTAGTACACTTTGTGCTCCATACTTGAGCCTTATCCGCACCGCTCTCACCGGTGATAAAAGTTATAACCTTGGAGCGATAGTGGCACGTAGATTGCAACACAACGCTGGTAGTGGATATTTTTATGGTGGGATTTATGCCACACACTTAGCAAGAGAGCTAGGTGTTTCACCTTGGCCTTATGACCCCATCTTACCCACGCAATACCTTGACTTCGATGCTATGAAACGTCATAAGATCCTTAGTGGTGAACCCCATAATTTTACTTATAACCTGTTGTTTAATAAAAGTTCCGTTGTGGACACCTTTTTGCCTGCACCTGCTCTCTTTGATGTTCATAGAAAGGGAAGATATTATGTTCTTGAGAGCGAGGCCCGAGCACATAACGCGGCAGTTGTGGCTACACGATGGGCTGAGACATCTGCACCTAGAGCCTCTGTGAGCTATCACTCCGACCATTATGCAGGCTATTGATGGAGATTACCAAGTTAGGCCAAAAGCCTAAGCTTGGGGGAGTACGTATTTCCACCGACATTACTTTCATGTTCACACTTTTCATTCCAGTTGTCGGTGTCCACACTTTTCCATTGTATTATCCATGCTAGATTTATTTTCTCGCCTTCTTCTTATGTGTTTGAAAAACTTTGAGAAAATACAAAAATATTTCCTGCTTCTTTTTCTTTCTAGCATAATTAGCTGTAGTATTTAAAAAAGAAAACCCAAAAAGATTTCCTTGTTCTTCTGTTGCTTGTTGGGAGCTCTCCCGTGTAAATAGTTTTCCTTGTTTTTGTTTCTCCTTTCTTAAATTTGCTTTGTTTCAGAAAACCAAAAACTCCAAAAATATTTCAGTGTGTTTCTCTAAATTTCTTTTTATTGAGTCATACCAAGGAGAAGACCACGATGAAAATGTTGAGTGGCTCTCGTATGTATTGTTGTTGATCTAACAGAGAGCCCATATTACCTTGTTTTCTTCTTTTTGATAAATGTTTGCAGATTCCAGCTTAGTCCACGGCACTCTTGCACTATTATTATTTTCATATTGTTCGGTCGTGCAAGTGAAAGGCAATAATGACGATATTTGATGAACTGGCTGTGGCAGAGAGAAACGGGTATGAACTCAACTTGTTTTGTTTTTGTAAATATGTTTAACCTAGTATCCATGATTCAGCTCATTAAGATCAAACATGTTTGCAATGACCCTTAGAGATTATAGTTTCTCATGCCATGCTTAAGTAGCTAGGAGTGGATAATGATTTATCTTGGGTGTCAACATTGCGTTAAAATAATTGTGATGTAGTATGATGATATGGTATCCTCCTCTGAATGTTCGAGTGGCTTGACTTGGCACATGTTCATGCATGTAGTTGAATCAAAACCAACATAGCCTCTATGATATTTATGTTCATGGTGTTCATATCCTACTCATGCTAGTATCCAATGTTACTTATGCATAATGCATGTTCATGACGGTTTTCGCTCTCTAGCTGGCCGCTTCTCAACCTAATTGCTAGCCTTCGCCTGTACTAAGTGGGAATTCTACTTGTGCATAAAAACCCTGAAACCCAAGTTATTCCAGATGAGTCCACCATACCTACCTATATGCGGTATTACCCTGCCGTCCTAAGTAAATTTGCATGTGCCACCTCTAAAAACTTCAAATAAATATCCTTTTTTGTGTGCTTGGATTGTTCATAGAGTGACAGGAGGTAGTCAGTATCTTCCATGCTAAGTGGGTTATTCTCATGATGAGTGTTTATTCACTCATCCTTGCACGAGAGGGGCGGTAATAGGGATTCCCAGTCCCGAATTCAAATTACAAATAATTAAACAAAACTCCCCCAGGAATGTTGTTGGTATGGACGGCACCCATTGTTTCGGACAAGCCGTGGAGTGTGATTGTTGGTGGAGGGGGAGTAAACCTTTACTTTTATCGCTTGGGAACCGCCACTAATGTGTTTAGCATGGAAGATACCGATAACTAATGGTCGCGAAGTAAATAAGAAGGGTGCATTTCTCAAAATTTCATTTACCTGTGTTTTAAAACTTGAGCTCTGGCACCTCTGCAAATCATTGCTTCCCTCTGCGAAGGGACTATCTATTTACTTTTATGTTGTGTCATCACCTTCTCAAATAAGCACCAGAACCTGAGAGCACTATTGTCATCCTCATGCATTGTGTGTAGCTAATGTTGGGTGCATCATGACTGGATCTTTTCTACCATGAATTATAATGTTTAGTCGCTGCTCGGACTTTGGAGGTGCTCTGCATTTATGTTTTGCGGTCTCAGAAAGGGCTAGCGAGATACCACTACTGTCATATTATATCATGGTTGCTTTGACAAAGTGTTGTTGTTTGAGATATCTTATTAGTGCTCGCTACTTGATTATGCCATTGTTATGAGTTAATATAATTTTTAAGAGTTATTGTCGACATGGTTAGTTATAATCTTTGCTGAAAACCTGGGTGTTACTTAAGCTTATTTATGTAAGCAAGAGCAAAAGAGTTCGTAAAAGTTTTTCTTTTTCACTTTTAGTTTATCAACTGAATTGCTTGAGGACAAGCAAAGGTTTAAGCTTGGGGGAGTTGATACATCTCCGTCGTATCTACTTTTCCTAATGCTTTTCCTCTTGTTTTGGACTCTAATTTGCATGAATTGAATGAAACTAACCCGGACTGACGCTGTTTTCAGCAGAACTACCATGGTGTTGTTTTTGTGCAGAAATAAAAAAGTTCTTGGATTGGAACGAAACTTTGCGAGGATTTTTTATATAATAAAAGAGAATTTATGGAGCCAAGAACCACAAGAGGGGGGCACCTGGGTGGGCACAACCCACCAGGGCGCGCCCCCCCTCCAGGCGCGCCCAGGTGGGTTGTCCCCACCTGGTGGCCCCGCAGATTCCAACCCTGATGCTATAAAGTCATATTTTCAGAGAAAAAAATCAGGGAGAAAGAATTATTGCATTTCACGAGATGGAGCCTATCGTGGATTTTTCACGGCAGATGTCCTCGTGAAAAAGGACTTAGTCGTGAGGCCAACGCATCTATGTGGTAGCTTGAGAGGGGTTGAGTGGGACGAGATACGCGAGGTTTTACCCAGGTTCGGCCCCTCACGGTGGAGGTAAAATCCTACATCCTGCTTCATTGATATTGATCATGGTGATGCTCACGATTACATGGGTGCTCTTTTGCTACCTCTATCTCGAGAGCTATTGACTTGTCTGTCTTAACTTGTAAAACTTGGCCCTCTTGGGGTGCCCTGCCCCTCCTTATACATGTTGGAGGGGCGGGTTACATGTGGAGTCCTAGTAGGATTAGGACTATTCTATTACAAGTGGAATCCTAGTCTTGCTTCCCTTGCAAGGGAAATATTCCTTATGTCTTTCCTCTTAAGCCAGCCCAACGTAACATGAGCCAGCCTTCTATGAGCCGCCTTCTGGGCCACCGGGTCTTGTCGCTCCTCTGACCCGCCTGCCGGGTCACCAATGAGTCACCAGGCCCGACCGGGTCATCAATGAGTGAAGAGATCCGGGCAGGTCACTTAGTGAGTCGCCAAGTCCGGCCGGGTCATACCGCGGGGTATATCCCCAACATTAGCCCCCAGTTTAATTTGGATTTATCCATGTTAAACTGATCCTGCAAAAATAAACACAAGAACAAATTTGACAGGTTGTGCTCCGGGTTAAAAGTTCTTCTGAGCCGGCACCTGATCATCCTTAAGTCCTTGTCATTTCCTTCTTCTGGAAAGTCCAGGTCAATAGGCCAACTTCAAAAATCAATTTGCTGACATTGGTTTCTTGCAGAAAAATATTATAAAGAATAATCCATTTGATTCGGCTTCCAATGCTCTAGTTTGACAAAAAATATTGGTCTTGAAATACTCATCTGATTTTCAGCCGGCTTGAAGATGTAGATCTTGCCGATTTATGATTGCCAAAATTGTCGGGTTATAAAACAGATGATGCCGGGTCATAATTGTTGCTGACGCCGGGTCATAATTGTTGCTGACGCCGGGTCATGATTGTTGCAGATGCCGGGTCAATCTTATAGTGACTTGGTGCTTGCTTCTGTAAATGTAGCTTTCCAATCATTGAGTCGGCTCTCTAAACCTTTCTATGAATAGCTTAGAGAAAATAAACTTTGCAAATTTCTCCAATATAATACCTGGTTTGCTCAAAACTGAGAATTTGAAGATGTTCCTCCCTTATATGCATATCACCTGTAGCCCCCAAGTCTTAAGAGGATAACGTAGTGATAGCTTAAGACTTGCTTTAATATAAATGCTGCAACTTTGGAGAAATCCGGGTTGTTCATGAAAGTCGCCAATCATAAACTGAACACTTTGTACTTCCCATGTGTAGCCCCCAAGTGCCAGGTCATTATGCAATAACGAGCAGGGACTTTGTAGATTTGATTATGTAGACTTAAGCAGCAATGTGTAGCCCCCAAGGGCCGGCTCAGTAAGATAATACTGAGCTGGGACTTGTATTTCAAAAAATAACACCATATGATGTAGCCCCAAGTGCCATGGTGCATGCTCGCAGTGACATGGGACTTGCATACTCGATGTAATCTTGATTTGAATAATGTAGCCCCCAAGTGCCGGGTCGTGTGCCTGCAGCGACTCGGGACTATTCCTTCCAATGTAAAATAAAACCGTATCCATTGTCCGGATGATTTTGCTGAAAGCCTTTGCATATCAATATTGAACCATGCTCTTTGTTGTGAACCAGTACTATTGGATGAAGAAATAATAGCCATTGCTCTAAAGCGGCTTTTGAAAACCTCAATCATAATACTGGTTATTGATAACCATAATAAAAATCCAGCCATGTTGGCTATTAAAGATTTGAATAATATGATCCGGTATGAAAACCTCAATCATTCAATATCATAATGAAAATCCAGCCAGGTTTGGCTATTAAAGATTTGAATACTTTATCTGTTGACAAGTAAATCCGGAGTTTAAATACCCGGCGGCTCTTGACCTATGGCGACTTAATGCGCATTCATTGTAATCCGGGATTTTTGTAACCCGACGGCTTATAGCCTTTGTAAAAATCAAGAACTGATAACCCTTTTGAAACACCAATTTTAATCTTTGATGATGGGCTTGAACTTAATCATTTATGTAAACCATAGCTCTGCATGTCCTGCACAAAGTTTAAACAACATATGCCCTGGCGACTTAACGTCAAAAGCCAGGGCGGGTACCAACCCAAACATAATATAGTCTTATGTAATTACTGAAAAGACTAAGCAAGGCCATTCAAGCCTAAACATACTGGCGACTTAAAGTCAAAAGCCAGGGCGGGTTATCAAACCTCACATATTCATATAACAATTAAAAACATACCTGTAAAATTGGCTCATACTGCCGGCTTACATCGCCATATCCAGTGAGGGTGACAACCCCAAGATTAATAAACGCATGATTCCAATTGCGCAATCTAAAGTATACTGGCGACTTAACGTCAAAAGCCAGGGCGGGTTATCAAACCACAAATATTCATACAATTATTGGATAACATACCTGTAGATTGATACCATAGTGATACTTTGATGATTATAATCCGAAGTGGGTATTGACCCGTATGCATGAAATATCATGACTTTGATTGCTCAAGGCAAAATATCCTGGCGATTTAAAGTCCGCTATCAGGGCGGGTTATGAACCCAATATGCTCAGGTATGAGTCATAATATCAAGGCTACATGGCCTGAATCGTGAAAACCATATGTTGATATGGAAGAAGGATATGAATCCAAAATTTTCAGAAAAAACAACAAATCAGAAAAAACAAGGCTTTCATAGGCCGCCAAGCCTAAAACATCAAGTGCTTTCATGGGCCGCACAACCACTGAGTTAAATTCCAGCACACCTGTAAGCCGGTTCTCACATGACAAACCGCCGTTTGAACTTTAATAAGTTCAGGGTCTTATTTAAAAGATTGACTGTTAAGAGTACGACGGGTCATTCCAGGATTACCTGGGCGGAGTAACAACGACATACAGGCCGGTTAACCCGTAAATTGGTGTTTCCACCTGGCTAGGAAGCCGATCAAGAGGGTAATCAAGGCTCTGCTCATTGAGCAGGTAGCCCTCAAGTGACCAATAAGATGGCTAGGAAGCCGATCAAGAGGGTAATCAAGGCTCTGCTCATTGAGCAGGAAGCCCCCAAGTGACCAATAAGATGGCTAGGAAGCTGATCAAGAGGGTAATCAAGGCTCTACTCATTGAACAGGTAGCCCCCAAGTGACCAATAAGATGGCTAGGAAGCCAATCAACAGGGTAATCAAGGCTCTGCTCATTGAGCAGGAAGCCCCCAAGTGACCTTTAATTTTTCTGAGAGCTCAAACTTGCGAGATATGTCCTCCTCCTGAACCGGATGTTAAGCCGGATATTGAGAGCTCACAACTTTGCGAGAGATAGATTTCCCTTGAGCCGGATTTTAAACCGGAATCCTTCTTTTTAAGCCGGAAATTTTCTGACGGCCTCTAAATTTTCATCAATATGGCAGTAGCCTCTGGGACCGGGTTATTTTCCCTCCAATGACCCGGGGTTCTTTAATCTGGCAAAATTTGCTAAGTCATGTCATCGTAGCCCCCGAGTCTTAAGATGACTCGAGGAGTTGTCTTGAGATTCTCCATACTTGACCGTGATATAAACCGGCATATAGTTGAATAGCGGAACGCTAAAAGTTATGTAAACCAGAAGCTTGAAGCGAGTTGATGATCCTCGCAATACTTGTTATATACTTCCGGCATGAGTCATTCAACAACTCAGTGACATAACGGTCCCTTTTGCAGTAGACAACTTGTCCTGCATTAAAGCATTTGCAAGCCAGAGTAATTGCTCTTTTAAAGAAATTAATATGTAATATAAAAATATACTGGATGGATTTCACCTGAGCCAGAAATTATCCGCCGCGGAGTCGATGATCACTATGGTGAAGCTAAAGTCAATCACGGGCGAGTCGGCTGCGGGAGCAGACAGATGAGTCGGCCGTGGCATTGTAAGCCGGTGTAGACAGGAGAGTCGGCTGCGGCATTGTAAGCCGGCGCGGATGAGAGAGTCAGCCGCAGCATTGGAAATGGCACGGACGCGGGCGAGTCGGCCGTGGGCGCGGACGACGAGTCAGTCGCGTGTGTTGATGTAGCGGAGGCGGCGACTTGCGCACGTATCCGTCGAGCAGCACGGCACGGACAAGCGCTAGTGCAAAAATAATATTGGCGCACGCCCCTTTGCGACACCTTTGTAATGAATAATGGTCCTGCAAAAAAATACCACAGACCAGAGTAACTGTTCTCGAATAATATGTGCTGATAAAATACATAAGGAGGATAGCACCTGATGTTTAGCAGACGTTCATGTAGACTGGTCAAATGACACAACCGCGTCGCCGATCGCAAGCAGGAGCAGGAACAGAGGCGCCTCGACGACGGACGACTCACGGCGAAGCTTGCTAGGCAACAGCGACGAGGCAAGGAGCTAGGGGCACGGCCTCACTGGCGCGTCGGTGATGCGGCCGCAACGGCGATTTGCCGCGAAGGTGGCCGAGGAGGTGGCTTGTTGGAAACACCAATGTTCCGCCGCACCATCTTGACTCGAGCTTTCTCTTGCAATTGCGTAGAGGCGGAGAGCAGCAGCGGTTCAACCACTTCGACAGCCGAGGCGACTTGCTGCGACGAAGGCATTGGCCCGGTCGACGTAAGCCACAGCGGCGGCTTGCAACTGAGACGTCGCGCGGCTGGCTTGGAACCTTGACGGTGAGATGGAGCGCGGCAACTCGCCAGTGGCAACGGAGACAAACGGCTCAAAGACAACGCTGGATTTTTAAACCGCAGACTTACTTGCAAAGCTAGCTAGCTAGCAAGCAGCCAAGCACACAAGTAGCTAGATCGATCCCGGCTTGCAGCGGCTGTACAGTGTAGACGTAATGTACTATGATTGGATTGAATCAACTTTGCCCTTCTCAACGGACCATCTCAATAGAACGGAACAAAGGTAGCGATGCAGTGGCAGGTCGATAAGTGAGTCCCTGGCAGCGAAACGGCTCGGGCAAAGCCGTGGAAGCAACGGCGGAGGCCGGCGAGAAGTGAGGGAGTCCTGGATTAAGGGGTCCTCGGGCGTCCAGGCTACGTAACGTGGGCCGGACTGATGGGCCATGAAGATACAAGACAGAAGATTCTCTCCCGTGTCCGGATGGGACTCTCCTTGGCGTGGATGACAAGCTTGGCATTTGGATATGAAGATTCCTTTCTCTGTAACCAACTTTGTACAACCCTAGTCCCCTCCGGTGTCTATATAAACCGAAGGGTTTAGTCCGTAGAGGCAATCATAATCATAATCAGACATGCTAGACTTCTAGGGTTTTAGCCATTACGATCTCGTGGTAGATCAACTCTTGTAATACTCATATTCATCAAGATCAATCAAGCAGGACGTAGGGTATTACCTCCATAGAGAGGGCCCGAACCTGGGTAAAAATCGTGTCCCCCGTCTCCTGTTACCATCGACCTTAGATGCATAGTTCGGGACCCCCTACCCGAGATCCGCCGGTTTTGACACCGACATTGGTGCTTTCATTGAGAGTTCCGTTGTGTCGTCGCTAGAAGACTCGATGGCTCCATCAATCATCCACAACGATGCTGCCTTGAGGGAGGTCTTTCTCCTTGGCCAGATCTTCGTATTCGGCGGCTTCGTACTGCGGGCCAACTCGCTTGGCCATCTAGAGTAGATCGATAGCTACGCCCCTGGCCATCAGGTCAGGTTTGGAAGCTTGAACTACGTTGCCGATATCTGCGGAGACTTGATCTTCAACGGATTCGAGCCCATGGCAGCCGCTCCCTGCCACCGCGGTGAACATGACCTAAATCTATCATCAGACCATACCCGGGAGATAGCGCCTGTAACTGCCCTGGCCCTAGATCCGAAGCAGATTGCGCCATCTGAGGACGGGAAGCTCAACCCTGCCACGGAAGCCGCAGACTCAGCAGCGTTGGAGCCGCACACAGACCCAACTTTGAACGGGATCTGTGTCACCGGAACCTCGGATTCGTCTTCGGCCACAGGTTCCGAACCGCATGCGTCCACGCCCATCGAGCTCGATCGGGCGCCGATCGTCGAGTTCAGCTCCGCGGACATCTTCCGACACTCGCCTTCGGGTGATGTGCTAAACTCATTAAAAACCCTCTCCTTAGCGGGGGACTCACAGCCGAATTATATCCGGCTTGAACTGGAGGCCGATGATGGAGAATTTCGCTTCCCACCCACCGCCCACTTCATTGCCACTGTCGAAGACTAAACCGACATGCTCGATTACGACTCCGAAGACATCGACGGTATGGACGATGATGCCGGAGAGGAGCAGGCCCAAAACCCGCCATTTACTGGGCATTGGACAGCCACCTCCTCGTACGACATGTACATGGTGGATACTCCCAAAGAGAATAACGGCGATAACGAGAAAGATCCAGTCGAGGATAAACCTCCTGAGATACAGCCAAAGCGCCGACGTCAGCGGCACCGCTCTAAATCACGCCGTGGAAAAGACAGCAATACCGGCACAAGAGAAAACAATACTCCAGACGATGCCGAAGACAAAGAAGATCCCGCCGAGCCGACTTCCAAACAGGACGGTAGGGAAGATGGGCAAGTCAGCCCTGACGAACAGGCCATAAATGAAGACTCGGAGGACAGCAACTATCTTCCACTCTCCGAAGATGAGGTGAGCCTCGGCGACGAAGACTTTATTGTGCCTGAGGAACCCGTCGAGTAGGAGCGCTTTAAGCACTGGCTAATAGCCACTACGAGGAGCCTGAAAAAGCAACAGCAGCAGCTTCAAGCTGATCAAGGTCTACTCAACGACAGATGGACTGATGTCCTGGCAGCCGAGGAATACGGACTCGAGCGCCCCATTAAAAGTTACCCGAAGCGTAAATTGCCACCCCAATTCGACGACGAGGCACTTGAGCCCATACCATCAACATGCAATGCGGCTGACCGACCACCACGTGGCCGGGACAAAGCGGCAACTCAAGCCGGACACCTGCCCATACTACCTCGCCGTAAAGGCAAAGATACCATAGCTCGGGAATACACATATGACCTGCGGCAAAACCTGGAGAATAGATCAGGTCAGTCCAGATCGATCTACGGATCGCGGGGGCATGCCCTGGCGCGCGACGACGGCTATCAAGCCAGACGTACCGAGCATAACCGCGTCCGGGCCAAAAATCGCAGACGGACTACATCCGCACTACGTCGCGACTTGGCCCGATATAGAGGCGCCGCACATCCCCTCTGCTTCACTGATGAAGTAATGGGGCATGAATTCCCAGAAGGGTTTAAACCCGTAAATATCGAATCATATGATGGAACAACATATCCCGCGGTATGGATTGAGGATTTTCTTCTCCATATTCATATGGCCCGCGGCGATGACCTTCACGCCATCAAATACCTCCCACTAAAACTCAAGGGGCCAGCTCGGCACTGGTTAAACAGTCTGCCTGAAAACTCTATTAGCAGCTGGGAGGACTTGGAAGACACCTTCCGCGACAACTTCCAAGGCACATATGTACGACCTCCGGATGCCAATGACTTAAGTCACATAGTTCAACAGCCTGGAGAGTCGGCCAGGAAATTTTGGACTAGGTTCCTAACTAAAAAGAACCAGATCGTCGACTGCCCGGATGCCGAAGCCCTAGCGGCCTTTAAGCATAGCATCCACGACGAATGGCTCGCTCGTCACCTCGGCCAAGAAAAGCCGAAGTCCATGGCAGCCCTCACGGCACTCATGACCCGCTTTTGTGCGGGCGAGGATAGTTGGCTAGCCCGTAGCAATAACACTACAAGCGATGCCGGTACCTCTGAAGCCAAGAATAGCAATGACAAGCCCCGACGCAACAGGCACAAGCGCCGAAGCAATGGCGGCACTGCCAATGACACGGCGGTCAACGCCGGTTTCAGCGGCTCCAAGTCCAGCCAGCGGAAGAAGCCATACAAAAGAAACAATCCGGGCTCATCCAGCTTGGACCGCATACTCGATCGTCCATGTCAGATCCACGGCACCCCTGATAAACCAGCCAATCATACCAACAGAGACTGTTGGGTTTTTAAACAGGCCGGCAAGTAAAATGCCGAAAACAAGGAGAAGGGGTCGCAAAGCGAGGACGACGACAAGGAGTCCTGTCCGCCGAACACAGGAGGACAGAAGAAGTTCCCTCCCCAGGTTAAAACGGTGAACATGATATACGCCACTCATATCCCCAAAAGGGAGCGCAAACGAGCGCTCAGGGACGTCTATGCGATAGAGCCAGTCGCCCCAAAGTTCAACCCATGGTCGTCCTGCCCGATCACCTTCGATTGCAGGGACCATCCGACCAGTATCCGTCATGGCGGTTCAGCCGCACTGGTCCTCGATCCAATTGTTGATGGTTTCCATATCACACGCGTCCTCATGGATGGCGGCAGCAGCCTGAACCTGCTCTATCAGGATACAGTGCGCAAAATGGGCATCGATCCCTCACGGATCAAACCCACAAAAACTACCTTTAAGGGAGTCATACCAGGTGTAGAGACCCGCTGTACGGGCTCAATCACACTGGAGGTTGTCTTCGGATCTCCGGACAACTTCATAAGCGAAGAGTTGATCTTCGATATCGTCCCCTTCCGCAGCGGCTATCACGCACTGCTCGGACGAACCGCATTTGCTCGATTCAATGCAGTGCCACACTATGCTTATCTCAAGCTCAAGATGCCGGGACCACGCGGTGTCATAATAGTTAACGGAAACACGGAGCGCTCCCTCCGTATCGAGGAGCACACCGCGGCCTTGGCAGCGGAAGTACAGAGCGGCCTTGCCAAGTAGAATCTTAATTCAACGGCCAAGCTCCCGGACACTGTCAAGCGGATCCGGACTACTCCGCAGCATAACAGCCCGGCTTGTCAGGGGTTAGACTAGCAATCCGGCCTCCGTCTCCGTCCCGGCCAAATGGCGGCATACGTACCACGCGTACATAACTACGCACTTAAAATACCATGGGCATAGACGGAGGCATAATTAGATTGTGGTCCATAATACGGCTCAACCTCCCCTGGACACACATACTTTCATTTTTTTTTCTTTTTTATCCTTTTCAGGTTTCTTTTCAACAGGCCCCTCAAGACGGCCTGATCATCGGTCCTTTCGAAGGATAGATACACCAAGACAGCAAGAAGCATTGAGGTATACGGGAATCTTTAGGAGGTCTTTTTGACGATCACTTCACCTATTCTCAGGACCCGCACGCAGCTCTCTCTTGGTCATGACATGTTAAATAGCCCTGTTGCTTATCGCACTACTTATACGCTTTGACATATCAATAAAATTATAATGGAAACAGTTCGCGGCCCAACTTCTGCGGCACTAGCTTACTACTTCATTTTTTCTTGATAATCTTATCAATTGCACCCGTACACTTTGGTACGGCTTAAGTTCGCCAGGGGCTTTATTGCACCCCATATTACGGCAACAAAGTCCGAACACTTTTTACAGTATAGTTCGGCACCCCGAATTTAGCATTATATGCATTGGCTCCGAATCATGTCTTTGGTCAATAGTTGGGTTGCCCGGCTCCTGTGCTTACTACCTTACGTTCCGCTATATCGGCTAGGGTAGTAAAGGGAGAACTACTGCGATTGTGCCCTGGTTCATCCGGATGAGCACCTCAGTAGAGAAAGCCGAAAACTGACTGTCATGATGCGGCATGAGCCGGTCAGCTCTTCGGAGGTTACAAATCTTTTGCGATTTTTTCCGCGTTATGCGACGAATCGGTCTCTACCCGATCAGGTGTTTACAGCACCCTAGTTCGGACTCACGAATACTAGGGGCTGCGCCAAAATTCCTATTATAAAACTCCTATGGCTAAGTGAGGGTGATAAAGCCACATAGTCCGATTGCCTGGTTCGTTGCGCTAAACACCTCCTTCAAGGACCAAACTTTGGATCAAGAGTGTTTAGATTTTATCCCGAACACCCCCGTACTACCTACGTGGGGGCTGAAGCCGACGACTGGCCAACTCTCAGATTTAATAAAACGGCCGCACAGGAGGAAAAATCTTGATATAAACAACTAATATTATATTACATATCAGTTTTGCTCCATTATACAGGACAGGTTAACATGAATATATTCATTCAAAGATAATGTCTTTCGCACACTGCTCCACTACAATGCGGGATCCCTCCAGGACATCGTCAAAATATCGCTCGGGCGTGCGGTGCTCCTTGCCCGCAGGCGGTCCCTCGGTCGCGAGCTTAACGGCGTTCATCTTCGCCCATTGTATCTTGACACGGGCGAAGGCCATCCGCGCACCTTCAATGCAGACCGACCGCTTGATGGCATCAAGCCGAGGGCAGGCAGCAACCAGTCGCTTCACGAGCCCGAAGTAGCTGTTGGGTATGGCTTCGGCAGGCCATAGACGGATTATCAAATCCTTCATGGCCAATTCGGCCACCCTATGCAGTTCGGTCAGCTGTTTCAGCTGATCACTGAAGGGCACCGGATGCTCTGGCACAAGGTATTGCGACCAGAACAGCTTCTCCGTTGAGCTCCCCTCTTCGGCTCGGAAGAAATCCGCAGCATCAGCAATGCTGCGCGGCAGATCCGCAAACGCTCCTGGAGAACTCCAAATCCGGGTCAGTAAGAGGTACCTTTTCTTCACAAATTTGCTTTGCATTATAAAGGCCTTACCCGCCGTGATTTTCCTGGCCTCTTGGATTTCCTGGAGGGCGCCCTGGGCTTCAACCCGGGCCTCTTATGTGCTTTGGTGGGCCTTAGCAAGCTCGGACTTTTGATCCATAATCTTGCGCTCCAAGGACTCGCATTTCTTTACAGCGTCCTGGAGCTCTTGTTGGACATCACCGACCCTGGCCTCGTGCTTTTCGCGGACGGATTGTTCCTCCGCCGCTCTCTTCTGGGCCTCGGCCAGCGCCTTTTTAAGGGCCTCCACCTCGGTCGCCGCTCCTACAAATATCATGGCACTATGGTCAATACAAATCATCTATCCTTTCTGATATACAGAAGGTCATGGCATACCTTGCTTGTCCTCTAACTGCTTTTTCACACGGCCGAGTTCTTCCTCGGCCCGCTCCAGACTCTGCTTTAGTCTAGAGACTTCGGCAGCATGGGAGGTCACAGCCAGCAGCGACGCCTGCTTTTTCACATAGACATGTATGGTTAGTCTCCTGCGAAAATTGTTTGATCCTCTGTCCGGCTTTTCTTTTCGACCACCGGACAGTGTCTCAGGGGCTACTGTCTATACTGTGACATTCTTTTTACATAATTGCGTTTCATACCTCAAAACCTGTTAGAAGGCTTGTGCAGGCTTCGGTCAGTCCGCTCTTCGCGGACTGAATCTTCTCAATCACCGTACCCATGAGGGCACGGTGCTCCTCTACAATGGAAGCACTTCGCAACGCTTCCAGTAGGGTGCCCGCTGCCTCTGGTTGGACAGAGGTCACCAGCGAAATAGGCACACCCCCTTCTTTCGAAGGAGGTTGCTTGCCGGATTCCAGAGCCGTATAGGTCTCCGGGACCGTATTCGGCTGGGGGCCGAATTGGACCTGGCTCCCATTGCCGGTCTCCATGGGGATTTGCTCCCCCATGTGTCCGGCGGCCGAGGTTTCACCCTCTGGCACCGCGCTGACGGCCTCCTGCGTCTCTCCCTGGCCTGGGATCCTTTGGGACAACGCCTCGGTGTCACCCATGGCCTTATGAGAAGAGGTCGCCGGAAGGGACCCGCTGTCCATCACCTTCGGGTCCAGCAAATTCCCCTAAGATGAGGATCGCACGAGGTCGGAACAAGCCGGACTACAAGTATAGGATTCAACATGTTAAAACTATGGAGAAAAGAGGCTGGATATATGAATGCGTCAGGGTCTTTGAGTACTCACGACTCGGCCAGGGGCTTATCTCGGGGGCGCTGCTCTGGGCTGCTGTCGACGTCCCACGCGGAGTTATCCGCGAGGGAGACCTTCCCCTTCTTGGACGCCTCTGCCTCCAGATTTATGGGGGCCGCCCTTTTCTTCCTTCCCCCCTCAAGGGGAGAGTTGCTTTCCTCCTCCTCCTCGTCATCCTCTGCGGTGGTGGAGTGAGTCTCGGCGTCTTCAGACGTCGCGTCCAAAGTTCCCTTGCGACGAAGGCCACTTCTGGTCTCCTTGGCCTTTTTCTTGGCCTTCTTCTCCGGCGCCTGGTAGGGCGCTGGGACCAGCATCTTCGTCAGAAGCGGGATGGCTGGTTCCTAGGGCAGCGAAGCTGGACACTTAATCCGCTCTGCCTTCTTCGTCCAGCCCTGAAAAAATAAATAGGGAGGCTTAGGCATTTTCCCTGAGTAAGCAAGTAAAGGATACACCTTGAAGCGCGAAAGACTTACCGGACTGGCGGGATGGGCCAGGTCGTGCCCACGGTCCTCGGTCGTCTCCGGCCACTTCTCGTTGGCCTTAAAGAGCACCTTCCAGATGTCTTTGTGTGTAGTTCCGAAGAACTGTTGCAAGGTCTGGTGCTCGGCCGGATCGAACTCCCACAAATGGCAAGTCCCGCTTTGGCATGGAAGGATCCGGCGAACTAGCATCACCTGGATCACATTGACAAGCTTGATGTTCTTGTCCACCATACTCTGGATACGCGCCTGCAGCGCTGTCAGCTCCTCTGACGACGCCCAATTCAGGCCCTTCTCTAGCCAGGAGGTGAGCCGCATTGGGGCTCCGGACTTGAATTCAGGAGCTGCGGCCCAGGTGGCGTCGTGGGGCTCTGTGATATGGAACCACAGTTGCTGCCACCCTTTAACGGTCTCCACAAAGGTACCTTTGGGCCATGTGACGTTGGGCATCTTGCTCACCATGGCGCCTCAGCACTCTGCGTGTTGGCCATCCACCACCTTCGGCTTCACATTGAAAATCTTGAGCCATAGTCCGAAGTGGGGTGGGATGCGGAGGAAGGCCTCGCACACGACAATAAATGCCGAGATGTTGAGGAAAGAATTTGGGGCTAGATCATGGAAATCTAGCCCGTAGTAGAACATGAGTCCGCGGACGAAAGGGTGGAGAGGAAACCCTAACCCGCGGACGAAGTGGGGGATGAACACCACCCTCTCATGAGGCTTGGGGTGGGGATGATCTGTCCCTTGGCCGGAAGCCGGTGGGCAATTTCCTTGGCCAAATACCACGCCTCCCGGAGCTTCGTGATGTCCTTCTCCTTGACGGAGGAGGCCATCCACTTGCCTTGCGCTCCGGATCCGGACATGGTCGGAGTGCTTCTTCGAGGCGGAAAAGATGAGAACTTGGGCGCTGGAGCTCAGGAATGGAGAGGCAGAGAAAGAGAAGGCGTGGGTGAAAGGGGTGAATCCTTATCCCCTTATAAAGGCAGTGAATATCAAGCGCCTCCCCACTCGCCTTAAAACTCGCCTATTCCCAAGGGCCGTGTAAACGGCACGGTTGGATTACCCACGCCCGTATTGACGAGAATCCCGTAATGAAGGGACACGATCTCTGTGTGATGAGACATGCCACTGGAAACCGCATCTTAAAGAATGGAGCGCGGTTCGAAATAATGACCGTGCAGGAACGTGGTGTCGCGTTACAAAAAGTTGTCAGCAGATTGGACTCGTGAAATATTATACTCTCTGCGGTTGTGTGTGGTACTTGTTTTGCAGAGCCGGACACGCTTTCTGTGCTCGAAGTCTGTTCTGGAGTATTCGGAGGAGGAACCCGCCTTGCAATGCCGAAGACAATCTGCGCACCGGACACATCGTCATTGAAGCCTGGTTCAGGGGCTACTGAGGGAGTCCTGGATTAAGGGGTCCTCGGGCGTCCAGGCTACGTAACGTGGGCCGGACTGATGGGCCATGAAGATACAAGACAGAAGACTCTCTCCCGTGTCCGGATGGGACTCTCCTTGGCGTGGACGACAAGCTTGGCGTTTGGATATGAAGATTCCTTTCTTTGTAACCGACTTTGTACAACCCTAGTCCCCTCCGGTGTCTATATAAACCAGAGGGTTTAGTCCGTAGAGGCAATCATAATCATAATCAGACAGGCTAGACTTCTAGGGTTTTAGCCATTACGATCTCGTGGTAGATCAACTCTTGTAATACTCATATTCATCAAGATCAATCAAGCAGGACGTAGGGTATTACCTCCATAGAGAGGGCCCGAACCTGGGTAAAAATCGTGTCCCCCGTCTCCTGTTACCATCAACCTTAGACGCACAGTTCGGGACCCCCTACCCGAGATCCGCCGGTTTTGACACCGACAAGAAGAACCACGGTGACTGAATCCGGTGGCTCAAAAAATGAGGCAGGGCTACGGCGGCTCAGCTGTGTGACGGCTTGACATCGGCCACAACATAGGCATCTTGAGGTCGCGCCCACGACGGCTTGAAGTAGCAGTGGAGGAGGCCAGATCTGGAGTCCGTTTGGGGCTCCAGAGAGGGGGATCTTCGATATTCGTCATCACCAATCCTTCTCCATCATCAATTCCATGATGCTCCGCACCGGGAGTGAGTAATTCCTTCGTAGGCTCGCTGGTCGGTGAGAAGTTGGATGAGATTCATCATGTAATCGAGTTAGTTTTGTTAGGGCTTGATCCCTAGCATCCATTATGTTCTGAGATTGATGTTGCTATGACTTTGCCATGCTTAATGCTTGTCACTTTGGGCCCGGGTGCCATGATTTCAGATCTGAACCGTTTATGTTATCACCATTATATCTATGTTCTAGATCTGATCTTGCAAGTTATAGTCACCTACTACGTGTTATGATCCGGCAACCCCGGAGTGACAATAGTCAGGACACTTCCCGGTGATGACCGTAGTTTGAGGAATTCATATATTCACTATGTGTTAATGCTTTGTTCCGGTTCTCTATTAAAAGGAGGCCTTAATATCCCTTAGTTTCCAACAGGACCTCGCTGCCATGGGAGGGTAGGACAAAAGATGTCATGCAAGTTCTTTCCATAAGCACGTATGACTATTTACGAAATACATGCCTACATTATATTTATGAACTGGAGCTAGTGCTATATCGCCCTAGGTTATGACTGTTATATGATGAATATCATCCAACGAATTACCGACCCAATGCCTACGAATTTCTCTCATATTGTTCTTGCTAAGTTACTACTGCTATTGTTACTCTTGCACTTGCTACAAAATCATTGCTGTCACTGTTACCGCTACTATTGCTGTTGCTACTACTATCAAAATTATCATATTATTTTGCTACTGATCACTTTGCTGCAGATAATTAATCTCCAGGTGTGGTTGAATTGACAACTCAACTGCTAATAAGTGCAAATATTCTTTGGCTCCCCTTGTGTCGAATCAATAAATTTGGGTTGAATACTCTACCCTCGAAAACTGTTGCGATCCCCTATACTTGTGGGTTATCACACCGCGCTATGCTCTGCCCTGCCTCCTCTGCTCCCGTGTTCTGCTTCTCCCACGGTAGTACCACTGGGATGAGTGGTAGTACCGCTCCAGCGGCACTACCGCCCCACGGTTCCTAGCCGTTGCTCTATTTTCCTGTTACTACCGCCCGAGCGGTAGTACCGCTCATGTGCGGGCTGAGCACATAACGGTTGGATTTTTCCCCACCTATAAAAGGGGGTCTTCTTCCCCATTGAACCTTATCTCTTGAGCTCGTGTTCTTCCCTCATTATTGACCTTCTTCGAGCTTGCCATCTCTCAATCCCTCCAATGATTCTTGCTAGTTCTTGAGGGAAAAGAGAGAGGAGATCTAGATCTATGTTTCCACCAATCACTTTCTTCTCTATGTGAGGGGAACCCGTTGGATCTAGATCTCGGAGTTCTTCGTGTTCTCTTCTTTGTTCTTCCTCTCATTTTCCTCCCTAGCATTAGTTGCTTTGGTGGGATTTGGGAGAGAAGGGCACTCCGTGTGCCCTTGCCATTGCATTTGGTGCATCGGTTTGAGTTCTCCACGGTGATACGTGGAAGTGAAGTTGAGAAACATGTTACTCTTGGGTGTTTGGGCACCCTAGAGCTTGTTCCTCTTGGGTTCCTTGGTGCCCTAGACAGTTGGTGTTGTCGGAGCTCAATCATTGTGGTGTAAAGCTCCGGGCAAGCGTCGGGGTCTCCAATTAGGTTGTGGAGATCGCCCCGAGCATTTTTACGGGTACCGGTGACCGCCCCCAAGGGTTGCCAAAGTATACGGGTTCGGTGACCGCCCCCAAGGGTTGCCAAAGTGTACGAGTTCGGTGACCACCCCCAAGGGTTGCCATTTGTACGGGTTCGGTGACCACCCTCAAGGGTCCCTTAGTGGAATCACGTCATCTTGCATTGTGCGTGTTGGGGAACGTTGCATGGAAAACAAAAATTTTCTACGCATACGTAAGATCTATCCATGGAGATGCATAGCTACGAAGGGGGGGAGAGCATCTACATACCCTTGTAGATCGCTAAGTGGAAGCGTTTATCAACGTGGTTGATGTAGTCGTACACCTTCACGATCCGTCCCGATCAAGTACCTAACGTACGGCACCTCCGCGTTCAGCACACGTTCAACTCGATGATGTCCTCGCCTTCTCGATCCAGCAAGAGAGGCGAAGTAGTAGATGAGTTCCGGCAGCACGACGGCATGGTGACGGTGGTGGTGAAACTATCCACAGGGCTTCGCCAAGCACAACGGACGTGGACGGAGGAGGAACTAAAACTAGAGGGAGACGGGGCGCCGCACACCGCTTGGGGATCGTGGTGTGTGTTGCCCCTCTCCCTCCTCTCATATATATAGGTGGAGGGGGAGGGGAGGCAGCCTAGGGCGCCCCAAGGGGCCGGCGACCAGCCCTAGGGCCTGCCCTGGCCACGCCCCCTTCCTTCTTTGGCACCAGGGGGAAAGGAAAGGGGGCTGCCTGCCTTAGGGTGCCCCCCTTTCCCTTTCTCTCTTCCATGGAGAAAGGCAGGAGGGGGCCAGCCCCTCCCTTTCCTTTACAAGGCCGACGGCCAGGTTGGGGGCGCACCAGCCCCTTGTGGGCTGGTGTGCTCCCCTTCCCTTGGCCCGTAATACGTCTCCGTCGTATCTACTTTTCCTAACACTTTTCCTCTTGTTTTGGACTCTAATTTGCATGATTTGAATGAAACTAACCCGGACTGACGTTGTTTTCAGCAGAACTACCATGGTGTTGTTTTTGTTCAGAAATAAAAGTTCTCGGAATGGAACGAAACTTTGCGAGAAATTTTTATACAATAAAAGAAAAATACTGGAGCCAAGAACCACCGGAGGGGTGCACCTGGGTGGGCACAACCCACCAGGGCGCGCCACCGCCTCCAGGCGCGCCCAGGTGGGTTGTCCCCACCTGGTGGCCCCGCAGACCTTGAAACCGACGCTATAAAATTACATTTTTCTAGAAAAAAATCAAGGAGAAAGAATTATCGCGTTCCACGAGACGGAGCCGCCGCCACCTCCTGTTCTTCATCGGGAGGCCAGATCTGGAGTCCGTTTGGAGCTCCGGAGAGGGGGATCTTTGGTATTCGTCATCACCAACCCTTCTCCATCGCCAATTCCATGATGCTCCCCACCGGGAGTGAGTAATTCCTTCATAGGCTCGCTGGTCGGTGAGGAGTTGGATGAGATTCATCATGTAATCGAGTTAGTTTTGTTAGGGCTTGATCCCTAGTATCCATTATGTTCTGAGATTGATGTTGCTATGACTTTGCCATGCTTAATGCTTGTCACTTTGGGCCCGGGTGCCATGATTTCAGATCTGAACCGTTTATGTTATCACCATTACATCCATGTTCTAGATCCGATCTTGCAAGTTATAGTCACCTACTATGTGTTATGATCCGGCAACCCCGGAGTGACAATAGTCGGGACCACTCCCGGTGATAACCGTAGTTTGAGGAGTTCATGTATTCACCGTGTGTTAATGCTTTGTTCCGGTTCTCTATTAAAAGGAGGCCTTAATATCCCTTAGTTTCCAAAAGATGTCATGCAAGTTCTTTCCATAAGCACGTATGTCTATTTACGGAATACATGCCTACATTATATTTATGAACTGGAGCTAGTGCCATATTGCCCTAGGTTATAACTGTCTCATGATGAATATCATCCAACAAATTACCGATCCAATGCCTACGATTTTCCTACATATTGATCTTGCTAAGTTACTACTGCTGTTGTTACTATTGCACTTGCTACGAAACTAATGCTATCACTGTTACCGTTACTGCTGCTGCTACTACTATCAAAACTATCATATTACTGTGCTACTGATCACTTTGTTGCAGATAATTAATCTCCAGGTGTGATTGAATTGACAACTCAGTTGCTAATACTCTCAAATATTCTTTGGCTCCCCTTGTGTCGAATCAATAAATTTGGGTTGAATACTCTACCCTCGAAAACTGTTGCGATCCCCTATACTTGTGGGTTATCAGCCCGTTAGGCCAAGTAACTTCCCGTGGCCTCCCGGAACCCCTTCCGGTGATCCGATAAATACCCGGTGCATTCCGAAACCTTTCCGGAGACCAAATAGTATCGTCCGATATATCGATCTTTACCTACGGACCATTCTGGAGCTCCTCGTCATGTCTGTGATCTCATCCGGGACTTCAAACAACATTCGGTCACCAATTCACATAACTCATATAATATTATATCGTCAACGAACGTTAAGCATGCGGACCCTACGGGTTCGAGAATGATGTAGACATGACCGAGACGCTTCTCCGGTCAATAACCAATAGAGGGACCTGGATGCCCATATTAGTTCCTACATATTCTACGAAGATCTTTACTGGTCGAACCTTTATGACAACATACGTAGTTCCCTTTGTCTGTCGGTATGTTACTTGCCCGAGATTCGATCATCGGTATCTCCATACCTAGTTCAATCTCGTTACCGGCAAGTCTCTTTACTCGTTCCGTGATACATCATCTTGTAACTAACTCCTTAGTCACTTTGCTTGCAAGCTTCTTGTGATGCTGTATTACCGAGAGGGCCCAGAGATACCTCTCCGATACATGGAGTGACAAATCCCAATCACGATCCATGCCAACTCAACAGACACCTTCGGAGATACCTGTAGAGCATCTTTATGATCACCCAGTTACTTTGTGACGTTTGATAACACACAAGGTATTCCTCCGGTATCCGGGAGTTGCATGATCTCATGGTCAAAGGAATATGTATTTGACATTAAGAAAGCAGTAGCAATAAACTGAACGATCATATGCTAAGCTAACGGATGGGTCTTGTCCATCACATCATTCTCCTAATGATGTGATCCCATTATCAAGTGACAACACATGTCTATGGTTAGGAAACCTTAACCATCTTTTGATCAACGAGCTAGTCTAGTAGAGGCTCACTAGGGACACGGTATTTGTTTATGTATCCACACATGTATTTAAGTTTCCGGTCAATACAGTTCTAGCATGAATAGTAAACCTTTATCATGACTAAGGAAATATAATAATAACCACTTTATTATTGCCTCTAGGGCATATTTCCAACAGTCTCCCACTTGCACTAGAGTCAATAATCTAGATTACATAGTAATGAATCTAACACCCATGGAGTATTGGTGTTGATCATGTTTTGCCCGCGGAAGAGGTTTAGTCAACGGGTCTGCCACATTCAGATCCGTATGTACTTTGCAAATTTCTATGTCTCCATCCTTGACCTTTTCATGAATGGAGTTGAAGCGTCTCTTGATGTGTTTGGTTCTCTTGTGAAACCTGGATTCTTTCGCTGAGGCTATTGCTCCAGTGTTGTCACAAAAGATTATCATTGGACCCGATGCACTGGGTATTACACCCAGATCGGATATGAACTCCTTCATCCAGACTCCTTCATGTGCTGCTTCTGAAGCAGCTATGTATTCCGCCTCACACGTAGATCCCGCCACGACGCTCTGCTTGGAACTGCACCAACTGACAGCTCCACCATTCAATATAAATACGTATCTGGTTTGTGACTTAGAGTCATCCGGACCTGTGTCGAAACTAGCATCGACGTAACCCTTTACGACGAGCTCTTCGTCACCTCCATAAACGAGAAACATATCCTTGGTCCCTTTCAGGTACTTTAGTATATTCTTGACCGCTGTCTAGTGATCCACTCCTGGATTACTTTGGTACCTCCCTGCCAAACTTATGGCAAGGCACACATCAGGTCTTGTACACAGCATGGCATACATAATAGAACCTATGGCTGAGGCATAGGGAATGACTTTCATTTTCTCTCCACTTCTGTCGTGGTCAGACTTTGAGTCTGACTCAATTTCACACCTTGCAACACAGGCAAGAACCCTTTCTTTGACTGGTTCATTTTGAACTTCTTTAGAACTTTGTCAAGGTATGTGCTTTGTGAAAGTCCTGTTAAGCGTCTTGATCTATCCCTATAGATCTTGATGCCTAATATATAAGTAGCTTCACCGAGGTCTTTCATTGAAAAATTCTTATTCAAGTATCCTTTTATTCTTTCCAGAAATTCTATATCATTTCCAATCAATAATATGCCATCCACATATAATATCAGAAATGCTACAGAGCTCCCACTTACTTTCTTGTAAATACAGGCTTCACCGTAAGTCTGTATAAAACCATATGCTTTGATCACATCATCAAAGCGTATATTCCAACTCCGAGATGCTTGCACCAGTCGATAAATGGATCGCTGGAGCTTGCACACTTTGTTAGCACCTTTAGGATCGACAAAACCTTCTGGTTGCATCATACACAACTCTTCTTTAAGAAACCCGTTAAGGAATGCAGTTTTGACATCCATTTGCCAGATTTCATAATCATAAAATGCGGCAATTGCTAACATGATTCGGACAGACTTAAGCATCGCTACAGGTGAGAATGTCTCATCGTAGTCAACCCCTTGAACTTGTCGAAAACCTTTCGTGATAAGTCAAGCTTTATAGACAGTGATATTACCATCAGCATCTGTCTTCTTCTTGAAGATCCATTTATTCTCAATGGCTTGCTGATCATCGGGCAAGTCCACCAAAGTCCATACTTTGTTCTCATACATGGATCCTATCTCAGATTTCATGGCCTCAAGCCATTTTATTGGAATTTGGGCTCATCATAGCTTCTTCATAGTTCGTAGGTTCGCCGTTGTCTAACAACATGACTTCCAGGACAGGATTACCATACCACTCTGGTGTGGTACGTGCTCTGGTCGACCTACGAGGTTCAGTAGTAACTTGATCTGAAGTTTCATGATCATTATCATTAGCTTCCTCTCTAGTTGGTGTAGGCATCATGGGAACGGTTTTCTCTGATGTGCTACTTTCCAATTCGAGAGAAGGTACAATTACCTCATCAAGTTCTACTTTCCTCCCACTCACTTCTTTCGAGAGAAACTCCTTCTCTAGAAATGACCCATTCTTGGCAACAAAGATCTTGCCTTTGGATCTGTGGTAGAAGGTGTACCCAATAGTTTCTTTAGGGTATCCTATGAAGACGCACTTCTCCGATTTGGGTTTGAGCTTATTAGGCTGAAGCCTTTTGACATAAGTGTCGCATCCCCAAACTTTAAGAAACGACAGCTTAGGTTTCTTGCCAAACCACAATTCATACGGTGTCGTCTCGACGGATTTAGACGGTGCCCTATTTAACATGAATGCGGCTGTCTCTAATGCATAACCCCAAAATGATAAAGGAAAATCGGTAAGAGACATCATAGAACACACCATATCTAATAAAGTATGGTTACGACATTCGGACACACCATTACGCTGTGGTGTTGCAGGTGGCGTGAGTTGTGAAACAATTCCACATTGTTTTAAATGAAGGCCAAACTCGTAACTCAAATATTCGCTTCCGCGATCAGATCGTAGAAACTTTATTTTCTTGTTACGATGATTCTCTACTTCACTCTAAAATTCTTTGAACTTTTCAAATGTTTCAGACTTGTGTTTCATCAAGTAGATATACCCATACCTACTCAAATCATCTGTCAAGGTGAGAAAATAATGATACCCACTACGTGCCTCAACACTCATCGGACCGCATACATCGGCATGTATTATTTCCAAAAAGTCATTAGCTCGCTCCATTGTTCCAGAGAACGGAGTTTTAGTCATCTTACCCATGAGGCATGGTTCGCAAGTATCAAATGATTCATAATCAAGTGATTCCAAAAGTCCATCCGTATGGAGTTTCTTCATGCGCTTTACACCAATATGACCTAACGGCAGTGCCACAAGTATGTTGCACTATCATTATCAACTTTGCATCTTTTGGCATCAATATTATGAATATGTGTATCACTACTATCGAGATTCAACAAGAATAGACCATTCATCAAAGGTGCATGACCATAGAAGATATTACTCATATAAATAGAACAACCATTATTCTCTGACTTAAATGAATAACCGTCTCACAATAAACATGATCCGGATATAATGTTCATGCTCAACGATGGCACTAAATAACAATTATTGAGGTCTAAAACTAATCCCGAAGGTAGATGTAGAGGTAGCGTGCCGACGGTGATCACATCGACCTTGGAACCATTCCCGACGCGCATCGTCACCTCATCCTTAGCCAATCTTCGTTTATTCCGCAGCTCCTATTTCGAGTTACAAATATGAGCAACCGAACCAGTATCAAATACCCAGGCGCTACTATGAGCATTAGTAAGGTACACATCAATAACATGTATATCAAATATACCTTTGTTCACTTTGCCATCCTTCTTATCAGCCAAGTATTTGGGGCAGTTTTGCTTCCAGTGACCATTTCCTTTGCAGTAGAAGCACTCAGTTTCAGGCTTGGGTCCAGCTTTGGGCTTCTTCATGGGAGCGGCAACTTGCTTGCCATTCTTCTTGAAGTTCCCTTTCTTTCCCTTTTCCTTTTTCTTGAAACTAGTGCTCTTGTTAACCATCAACACTTGATGCTCCTTCTTGATTTCTACCTCCGCCGATTTCAGCATCACGAAGAGCTCGGGAATCGTTTTCGTCATCCCTTGCATATTATAGTTCATCATGAAGCTTTTGTAGCTTGGTGGCAGTGACTGAAGAACTCTGTCAATAACACTCTCAACTGGAAGATCAATTCCCAGCTGAGTCAGGTGGTTATGATACCCAGACATTTTGAGTATGTGTTCACTGACAGAACTGTTCTCCTCCATCTTACAGCTATAGAACTTGTTGGAGACTTCATATCTCTCAACCCGGGCATTAGCTTGAAATATCAACTTCAGCTCTTGGAACATCTCATATGCTCCGTGGTGCTCACAACGCTTTTGGAGCCCCGGTTCTAGGCCATAAAGCATGATCATGATTGGGGTGATAATGCTTCTTATGATATTGAAAATTTATTTAAGCCTCATATGAATATGTTTGTAATATTATTGAAAGTGGGTTTGGAAGAGCGTCAACTCTAGGTAATAATGATCCCACTACTTTGGATAATGATCAATATTATGAATTTTTTGATAAAAGTGGGCTCGGAGAGGTCACGACTTTATTTGATGATAATCCCACTATTTTGGAAGAGTGCCAACTTTGCATGCATGCGGATCATGTAGAGAATATGTTACGTGATAGCTATATTATTGAATTTGAATGTGATCCTACATGTAATTATTATGAGAGAGGGAAATATGGTTGTAGAAATTTTCATGTTACTAAATTACCTCTCTTGATGTTGAGATTGTCAATGTTTTATTCTTCTTCCTTGCATATGCTAGTTTTTGCTTGTTTTGATAATTTGTTTGCTTATGAAATGCCTATGCATAGGAAGTATGTTAGACTTAAATGTGATTTTCACATGCTATATGATGCTCTCTTTGTGCTTCAATTCTTGTCCTTCATGCGAGCATCATTAAACTTGTCAGTGCCTAGCTAAAAGGCTTTAAAGAAAAGCGCTTGTTGGGAGACAACCCAATATTTTTCTTTTCTGTTTTTATGAGTTTATGCAATATTACTTCTGTAATAATTGTGTTTTAGTGTTTTAATTAGTGTTTGAGCCAAGTAAGACCTTTGGGATGATCTATGGTGATAGTTGATTTGATTTTGCTAAAAAACAGAAACTTTTGCACTCATTGCTGGAAATTTCAAAAATCACAGAAACGTGCTTTTGATCTGAATTTTTTTACACAAGATTGATATACAAATTGCCTACATTTACCTAGTTTTTCATAATTTTTGGAGTTACAGAAGTATGGCTAGAGTCCAGATTACTACATACTATTCTGTTTTTGATAGATTCTGTTTCATTGTGTTGTTTGCTTATTTTGATGAATCTATGGGTAGTATCGGGGGGTATGAACCATGGACAAGTTAGAATACAGTAGATATAACACCAGTATAAAATTGGAATGAGTTTACAACAGTACCTAAAAGTGGTTATTTGCTTTGCTTCACTAACGGATCTCACGAGTTTTCTGTTGATTTTTGTGTTGTGAAGTTTTCAAGTTTTGAGTAAATTTTTGATGGACTACAGAATAAGGAGTGGCAAGATCCTAAGCTTGGGGATGCCCAAGGCGCCCCAAGGTAATATTCAAGGACAACCAAGCATCTAAGCTTGGGGATGCCTCGGATGGCATCCCCTCTTTTGTCTTCAATCCATCGGTAAAATTACTTGAGGCTATATTTTTATTCACCACATGATATGTGTTTTGCTTGGAGCATCTTGTATTATATGAGTATTTGCTTTTTAGTTTGCCACAATCATCCTTGCTGTACACACCTTTTGAGAGGGACACACATTAATCGTGAATTTATTAGAATACTCTATGTGCTTCACTTATATCTTTTGAGCTAGGTAGTTGCTCTAGTGCTTCACTTATATCTTTTTGGAGCACGGTGGTGGTTTTATTTTGAAGAAATTGATGAACTCTCATGCTTCACTTATATTATTTTGAGATTCTTAAAAATAGTATGGAAATTTGCTTAGGATATGAATTTGGTCCTAATATGATGGGTATTCAAGAGGGATATAATAAAAACTTTCATGTAGTTCATTGAATATAAGAGAAGTTTGATTCCTTACAATTGTTTTGAGATATAAAGATGGTTATATTAGAGTCATGCTAGTTGGTAATTATGGATTAGTAGAAATACTTGTGTTAAGGTTTGTGATTCCCGAAGCATGCACGTATGTTCTTTCGTTATGTGATGAAGTTGGAGCATGATTTATTTTTTATTGTCTTCCTTATGAGTGGCGGTCGGGGACAAGCGATGGTTTTTTCCTACAAATCTATCCCCCTAGGAGCATGCATATTAGTACTTTGTTTTGAGGGCTAATAAATTTTTGCAATAAGTGAGTTCTTCATGACTAATGTTGAGTCAATGGATTATACGCACTCTCACCCATCCACCTTTGCTAGCCTCTCTAGTACCGCGCAACTTTCACTGGTGCATTAAACCACCTTATACCTTTCCTCAAAACAGCCACCATACCTACCTATTATGGCATTTCCATAGCCATTCCAAGATATATTGCCATGCAACTTCCACCGTTCCGTTTATTATGACACATACCATCATTGTCATATTGCTTTGCATGATCATATAGTTGGCATAGTATTTGTGGCTTGTCCACCGTTCATATTTTTTATACATGTCATGCTAGATCAATGCACATCCTGGTACACCGCCGGAGGCATTCATATAGAGTCATATTTTTGTTCTAGTATCGAGTTGTAATTCTTGAGTTGTAAGTAAATAAAAGTGTGATGGTCATCATTATTAGAGCATTGTCCCATGTGAGGAAAGGATGATGGAGGCTATGATTCCCCCACAAGTCGGGATGAGGCTCCGGACAAAAAATAAAAAAAGGAGAAAAAATAAAAAAGAGGCCAAAGAGCCCAAAAAGAAAAAAATGAGAGAAAAAGAGAGAAGGGACAATGTTACTATCCTTTTTCCACACTTGTGCTTCAAAATAGTACCATGTTTTCATATAGAGAGTCTCCTATGTTGTCACTTTCATATATTACTAGTGGGAATTTTTCATTATAGAACTTGGCTTGTATATTCCAATGATGGGCTTCCTCAAATTGCCCTAGGTCTTCGTGAGCAAGTGAGTTGGATGCACACCCACTTAGTTTTCTTTCGAGCTTTCATACACTTATAGCTCTAGTGCATCCGTTGCATGGCAATCCCTACTCACTTGCACCAATATCAATTGATGGGCATCTCCATAGCCTATTAATTTGCCTAGTTGGTGTGAGAATTTCTTTGTCCTTTTTTGTCTACTACCACCTTCTATTCCACCCATAGTGCCATATCCATGGCTCACGCTCATGTATTGCGTGAAAGTTGAAAAAGCTTTAGAACGTCAAAAGTATGAAACAATTGCTTGGCTTGTCATCGGGGTCGTGCATGATAAATACTTTGTGTGATGAAGATGAGCATGACAAGATGTAGGGATAACTTTCTTTAGCCATGATATTTTGAAAAGCCATGATTACTTTATTAGTATGCTTAAAGTATTATTGTTTTTATTTCAACATTAAACTTTTGTTTTGAATCTTATGGATGTGAATATTCATGCCACAATAAGAAAGATTACTTGATAAACATGTTAGGTAGCATTCCACATCAAAAAATCGGTTTTTATCATTTACCTACTCGAGGACGAGCAGGAATTAAACTTGGGGATGCTTGATACGTCTCCAACTTATCTATAATTTTTTATTGTTCCATGCTATTATATTATCCATCTTGGTTGTTTTATATGCATTAATATGCTATTTTATATCATTTTTTGGGACTAACCTATTAACCTAGTGCCCAGTGCTAGTTGCCGTTTTTTCCTTGTTTTTGTCTTTTACAGAAAATCAATACCAAATGGAGTCCAAACGGAACGAAACTTTTTGAGGATTTTTCTTGGACCAGAAGACAACCACGAAGCTTCGGGAGGAGGCTAGAGGAGCCACGAGAGGGCCACAAGCCCTAGGGGCACGCCCTAGGGGGTGCCCCCAGGCTTGTGGGCCCCTTGTGGCACCCCTAACCCTAATTCCAGCTCTATAAATACCCAAATATTCCCCTTACACCAGAGGGCACACCAAAAATACTTTTCCGCCGCCGCAAGCTTCTGTTCTCGTGAGATCCCATCTTGGGGCCTTTTTCGGCACTCTGCCGGAGGGGGATTCGATCACGGAGGGCCTCTACACCAACCTTGGTGCCCTTCCGATGATGTGTGAGTAGTTTACCACAGACCTACGGGTCCATAGCTAGTAGCTAGATGGCTTCTTCTCTCTCTTTGATCTTCAATACAATGTTCTCCTAGATGTTCTTGGAGATCTATTCGATGTAATCTTCTTTTGCGGTGTGTTTGTTGAGATCCGATGAATTGTGGGTTTATGATCAGATTATCTATGAATATTATTTGAGTATTCTCTGAACTCTTTTATGCATGATTAAGATAGCTTTGTATTTCTCTCTGATCTATTGCTTTGGTTTGGCCAACTAGATTGATCTTTCTTGCAATGGGAGAGGTGCTTTGTCATGGGTTCAATCTTGCGGTGTCCTCACCCAGTGACAGTAGGGGTAGCAAGGCATATATTTGTATTTTTGTCATTAAGGATAAAAAGATGTTTTTTTACCATATTGATTGGATCTATCCCTCTACATCATGTCATCTTGCTTAAGGCGTTACTCCGTTCTTGTTAACTTAATACACTAGATGCATGCTGGATAGTGGTCGATGTGTGGAGTAATAGTAGTAGATACATGCAGGAGCCAGTCTACTTGTCACGGACGTGATGCCTATATTCATGATCATTGCCTTGGATATCGTCATAACTATGCGCTTTTCTATCAATTGCTCAACAGTAATTTGTTTACCCACCGTATGCTTTTTTCAAGAGAGAAGCCTCTAGTGAAACCTATGGCCCCCGGGTCTATTTTCTATCATATTATTTTCAGATCTATAAAACCAAAAACCCAAAAATGCCTTGCTGCAATTTATTTATCTTTACTTTATTTTACACTTTTTCTTATCTTTTATACCTATCTCTATCAGATCTCACTCTTGCTAGTGACCATGAAGGGATTGACAACCCCTTTTTCGCGTTGTGTGCGAGTGTTTGTTAGTTTGTGTAGGTGCATCTATTGGGGACTTGTGCGTTCCTCCTACTGGATTGATACCTTGGTTCTTTAATGAGGGAAATATTTATCTCTACTTTGCTGCATCACCCTTTCCTCTTCAAGGGAAAAATCAACGCAAACTCAAGAAGTAGCAACAGCCCAACTGAATCATGGGCCGTTAATGGGTATAAAGCAATTTACTGTTTATTATGGGCCAGAATCACAAGGGCCGTTAAAGGGCCCAGAGATACAAAAGGCCTCATATGGGCCGAAAGACATCAAGGGCCAGACATGGGCCGAAAGTGACAACGGGCTAGAATTATATTAGAAGGCCCGCATGACGCTACTGGGCCGAATTCGAAAAGGCCATAACGGGTCATGAGTTAACGGGCCGTAAATGGGCTATATGCGAACAGGATGTTAACGGGCTTTCCATGGGCCGGCCCGCTAACTTTTGACCAAGTCAAACGGACCAGCCTTTTAAACTAGTTGGGCCACTGTTGGGCCGTGCCATGTGTCACTTTTTCATAGGCCCGTCTCGTCCATTGAATGAATGACATCTGCCGCGGCGTCGAGCTGACACGTGGTTCCTCTGGCCAATGACAATTTTACACATGGAAAATCCTCATTGGTCCGGGCTGTTACCAGGTTATCGGATCCAAACTGGAACCTGATAGCTTAACGACGACCCGTTATGGTGGATGCCACGTGTCGGTTACCCTTGGCGAAAGCACTTCCATGATGCGTTATTTATCGTCATGGAAGTGGGCACTTCCATGATGTTAATTTGAGTATTATCATGGAACACTTCTACGACAGCACATGTATGACTATCTTGATTCTGTCATATAATCATCACAGATGTACATGCATGACAAAAAATATGACCTACTATGACAAACACGTATCATCACAGAAGTGTTTATTTTGTAGTGTATGCATTCGTCGGATTTGTAGTTTTGGGCATTCTTGGTCGCTGGATGTCCTACCAATCTCGCCTGGCTTCTTCTGTTGCCCACAAAAGCGCTACATGGATTGGAAAATTGTTTCCCATATCAAAATGGATGTTCTCTTGTTAAATCGGGACTAATGACTTAGGCGGGTTGCATGTGACCTCCTATAGACGAGGCGTCCGGAGGGGGATGGCCGATGCAGAGCTCCTCGCACACGATGGGGGGCTTTGCAGCTGACACGATAGGGGGATGCAAACATGAAATGTGGTGGGTGTCGCGTCATGGGTGACTGTAGCCGATCCGCCATCGCTGAGGCAAGCAATCAAGCATCGATTCTTGGAAGCCATTAATGCATTAATGGCAGCTAAATGCTGTGAACAAATGGAGGTACGTTACTCTTCGTTACCTACACATTCACGCGCCTATATATGATTTGTGGGTCCACACAATGGACTTGTGATGTCACTGCTGCTGCGAGAATCACCATGAGGAACATGCGATGTTGTTGTTGCTTTCGCTATCTCTCCATGAAAATGTCGAGCAACCACCTTCTCCCCCTAATTACGCATAGTTATTACATGTTGAGTATCACGTCTGTAAGGAGCGAAGAGGATGAGCTACGTGCTTTCATCCATATCATGTTTAGATATTGCTTTTCATGTCATCTATCTTAACTTTGATTGAAAGTGGACATGCTCTAACGTGGATGACTCATTTTCATGATGTTTATACATACTTCAACCTTTTGATATGGCATGTTAGATATCGCTTCACTAGTTCCCAATACCTCTTGTCCTATTATATGCATGTACTCAGTATGGCTGAGTAGTGCAATGGTTTTCAAATTTGTACAATCTTTTTTTCTGCAGGAGAAATTGTACAATCTAAAGTTTAGGAAAAAAAAGGTATACTATGTTTCGGCTCTTTATTTACATACATTATTTATGAAAAAAAATTCTACTATTACTCGTAAAAATGAACAGGGCAACGCGTGCCATCAACGATTTAGCTCTTCACTATCACTTACCATGAACTCACGTATGTCAAGCAAAATTCTCCCAATTTTAGTTGAATTCCATAAACATGCTTGGTAACTTCAACAAATGTGGGACCCTCTAGTTGCAATTATAGCTCAAAACGCTTTATTTTTCTGACAGAAGCGTGTGGCGGCGAGACATGACAACTCACTATACTACAAACTACATCGAAGAAAGTTGGCTCGGGGCACCCCCAGAGCCTTAAAGGTGTGGATCGGTGTCTCCTTGTGTCATGTGGGTGAGAATTCTCCAGTGACCATGAGCATGTGTTTTTGAGTCGATCGAGAATGCCCAAAGCAAAAAACAATAAGGTAGAGAGACACATGGCAAGGAAAAAAGATAATAGAAATAACATGAAACAAATTGAGTATTATTCATGCAAGCATGTTACTTAGAATATCAACATTTTTGCTGTGATCCCAGTCACATATGCTAATCTCTATATGTTTGAGCCAACGTCACATAATAACAGTGCTCACTACTAGGAGAGCTAGACAAAGATTGGTTCTCTGTGTGTGTGTTGGGGGGGGGGGGGCGCAAAAGCTCTAACTTTTAATGCAAAACTCATATAAAAGATTTTTCTTCACTAAATCTGTCAAGGTTGGGATGGGGTGGGTGCGGGCGCAAAAGCTCTAACTTTTAATGCAAAACTCATATAAAAGATTTTTCTTCACTAAATCTGTCAAGGTTGGGATGGGGTGGGTGCGGCGCTGCAGCCTGCAGGGATGCACGTAGCTCAGCCAGTGATGCTTATATACCTGGTAAGTGTCAAACCAATACCTAATGCAAGTTTGCTTCAACAAAATTTCTCTCTTCGTCTTAGCACATTTTTTGCATCTCAACTCGTAGTTTACACTATGAAGTGCTAGAACTATTATAGTACAAATCATATTACTACAAGCGACCCACTAATAATTTCTTGAAAACATATTGATTTAAAAAATACGAACATCGGTGAACCAACTTGTGGTTGGATGGTTAGAGGGACAGTCAGGGTTCAAGTCCTGATGTTCGCATTTATTTCAGGATTTCCGGCGATGCGCTTTCAACGGGAGGAGACGTTCCCGTCGACGACGAGACGTCTACGGTGACTTCGTAAATCTTAAGATGATATGCCGGCTCAGTCTGTCGGAGGTGCTCATAGGGATAGTGCGTGTGTGGTTCATAGGGGTGAGTGTATGCGCGTATGTACGAGCGCTTGCGTCTGTACTGTGTAAAAAAAATTATCAACATCGGAAACCTGAAATGGAACTCGTGAAACACTGTTAAAAAAAAAGAGCACAAGAATGTGTCTATTTCAAAATAAAAAGAACAACAATTAAATGTTATGGGATACATAGAATTCCGTGAGATTATCACGAAAATTCTTCCATCGAAGGGCCGAAAACGCATTCGACTCGAGGGTAGACCAATGATGAAGGCGGATCTCATGCCGCACTGTCTAAACTCGAAAGCAGGGGAAGCCAAAGCTACCGTACCGTCCAACCAGTCACCAGGAATCATCTGCCACCAGTCCATGACAGCTGGGCCACGACTTATCCCGGCCCCACAAGTCATCGGCTGTTCAGCCAAACGAGACGCCCGAACCGCGGGTGTGCAGCGCACCGAACAGCCACCGGGAGAACACTTCCGTTTCTGACACACCCCACCACCCCCCGTCGCATCGCCGTCGCGACGGCGCTCCTACAAATACACCGACCATGTCGGCCTCCTGACCCGCCGCCATCCCGGATCCCGACGCCCCAGGCCCGAATTCCAACAACCACCGCCCTCTCCACGGGACAACCATCCAGGGTCCCTAGCTCGAAGCCTACGACCGGGGGCGCAGGGCCAAACCCTGCCCTAGGGTTTGGGTTTCGAGCCGGATCGATCCGGCCAGGGTTCGGCGGAGCGGCGTTCAATGGGGGATCGGGACGAGGAGGAGGAGCTCCAGATGGCGCTCCGCATGAGCCTCCACGGCTCGCCGCCGGCGCAGCCCGAGCCCAAGCGCAGCAAGCCCCCATCGCCCGCCGGGGAGTCGCCTGAGGCGGAGGCGCGCCGCAAGCAGCGCGAGCTCATGGCGGCCGCCGCCGAGAAGCGCCTCCGCGCCGTCGCCCCGCCCGCCGCCGTCGCCGCGCCCGTCGCCGTCGCCCCGCCTGCCGCCGTCGTGGTGCCGCCGCCGTCCCAGCCGACAACCGTGGTGGCGGAGCAAACTTCCGCCCCGGAGGACGTGAAGGTGGAGTCGGAATCAACCGTGGTACCTATGGAGGATGTGAAGGAGGCGGAAGTGGAGTTGGAGGTTGATGTGGGAGAGGAGGAGAAAGGGGAGGAGTTGCATCCGGAGCTCGCTGAGAAGCTCTGGCTCATGGTGTTCGGGAGCGGGGTTTCAAAGGCAGTGCTGGCGCAGTGGAGCAATCAGGGTATCAGGTGAGCTTTTGTTTGGTACTTCAGTCTCATTAATATGTGTATATGGGTGAAAAACAGATGCATACTTTGATTTCTGGAGCACTTACCGATTCACCGAAATAGAAATCCAGCTTTAACGTCTGATTCCCGAATAGGATATGAAGATGTGACATAGGATGAGTGATATCCGGTTTTGTAACGGAACTATTCGGATAATATAATCTGTGATATCCGGGACAAGCTAACTTGCATAGCCTGTAGATCTTAGCCCACCACTCATATCCCACCTTTTTTGAAGGCCTGACCCGTTGCTTGTGTGGCTATCGACCTTGCTGATGCTGTGTCATTGTACAACAAGTGGAAACCATATATTTACGAGTTAATTTGCCTTGTTGAATTATTCATGTAGTTGCATTTTGGAAATTGTATGGTTGATTGATCTTTATATTGCGATATAAATGGTTTATGTTCTATACAGTTCTTATTTGATTAATATTCGTTCCCTGTAATATTTGCATTTGTACTCGTATTGGGCATGACACATGTCCAACTCTGACTCCCACGAAAAAATGTGGTTTAGGATACGAAATGAGCGATATCTGTCCATATCCGCTCTGATTTCACCTCCCATATCTGTAAGATAATGGCCTTTGGTGACTTCGTTGCTTTCATTGTCCAAGTAGGTTATGTTAAGTTTCTGTTCTGATGGGCACCTAGAAATTAGTGTTAGACATGTGTTTATGAGATTAGGGTTTAGTGTCCCACTGTCACCGAATACTCGAGGATTGGGTGTCCATCAACGATTCAGTGTTCTGTGAAGACAGACTGATGTGGACGTATATTGTGTATTTTAGTTGTATCTGCCAGCGAATGATAGTCATGATTCAAAGTGATCATACATGGTTATGTGTATCTTTGAGGATCGAATCATGGTAGGAGACTAAGAGAACAAGAGGTTGTCCTTGAGGTTACTCAGATTGGCATCTGGGCATGCTTAACTGTACTCATTTATACTACCTCCGTCTGGGTTTAAAGGGCCGGCCGACCGATTCTCCAGGACCAAGGCAGCGCAGCGGTACACAAAGCAACGCGCCATACTTTGCTCCAATTAATGCGTTAATCGTTAGCCTTTCTCCAAATTCGCCAATCAGCAAGCCTGCACGCCATAAGTCTCGCGCGCAGCCGCGCGGCCAGCCAACCAGCGTGCTCTCATGCCAGCTCTTTCACCCGTCCCCACGTATCCAAGAACTAATGCTTGTTAATCCGCGAATTAGCACAGCGCAATAAATACCCGGCCTAAAAATCCGGACTGTGCGTCGTGGCCCTCCGGCCCTTTAAACCCGGACGGAGGTAGTAGTATACATATGAAACATTGCCATAGCATATATGGATAACACAAATTTGGTAGTTAATAAATACTCCATGCATGGCAAAATGTAAGTTCCATAATTTTTTCTTTTCTCGTGGCAGAATAGATGTGCATGGAGATGTGTTCTCTTACTTGCATTTCCTTTTTGTTTCTTGTCGTTAAGTTAAACATTGGTAGTACCTCTCCATTTTCCAACCCAATTATGAGAAACGTTCTATATATCGTGGCAGTTTCAATCGCAGAAACCAGCAATTAAAGATGACACTGGCTGTGCTCTATAATTTAATATTCATGCCATACATGATACATGAGCTTCCAGTACTAGTAAATTTTCTCTTTGAGAGGAGTACAGATCTGATGGAAGCATATTGAAGTTGGTCGCGAGAAATATTGGGTTAGAGCCGGCACCGCAGCGCTGGCTGCTTGCTGGCCAGAGTGTTGGGATGTTTCACTGATTCCCCGAGGACCTTGTTTTTCTGCCTTTTTTCCTTGCCTCTGCCCGCCTGAGTGTGATTTGCTTTCTTCCTACCTTTTAAATACAAGAGGTCCTAGGTTCGAACCAGCCTTTCTGCATTGCACTTCGCAGGGGTAAGACTAGGTTCCTATAATCCCTCCCCAGACCCCACCTTGTGTGGGAGCTTCTATGCACTGGGCCTGTCCTACCTTTTAAATACAACGAGACGTCGCGTTTTCTCGAAAAATGGTTCACTTTCCTGTGCTCTTCCTGCTTCCTGCTTCCTGCCAGGGTCTGGCATCCAGTTTTGACCAGTTACCAGTGGGGTTTGGTCAAATTCTGATGGTTTTGGATTTCAGAATTTGAAATAAACAATCTCATCAACCTCAATTTTTAAGTAGTTATGTTAATTCATGCTTCTTTGTTGTATCAATTGTAGCTTCTTGCCGTATCCATTCTGGATGTGATCATATCAGCTAGAAGATACTGCATACTTTTAATAAAGGAATTTAAATTCAAAATAAACCATCCGATTTATATTACCTTGGCACTGTCCCATTCCTGGCCGGTAGTGCCAGGAAATGGAACCCACCCTGGATAAGAACTTATGGCATGTTGGCCATTACAAATAATGGGCATTTGTCATGTCTAGCTAATACCATGTTTGATGTCTTGTCATCAAAGGTAACTTTGTTAGGGGTATTTGTGAAAATAAGTGCTGCTGGAGTTGCAAATATCTTCATAATTATGCATTGGTAGTTGAGAAAAATAATTTTGTAGCGATCAAAGGGCCTACATGCAACAATTTTAAGCCACTGCTATTTTTTTGCATGGGAACAGTATGGGAGAACCATACAGCACAGAGCATCAAGCATTTTGGGTGAAACACGGTCCTTCAGGAGCTCCAGTTCTGAAATGAACATTTTTCTTCTTCTAACCTTTCTAGGATTGACTTGATCAATTCTATTTTGTTTCTCTGAATCCAGCTTGGATCGCATGTCTTCACTCTCCTCACACATCAAAGGGACCTTTTAGTTTGAATAAGTTTTTGCGCAACTGACTTAACACGTGAAGTTTTAAGTATGCCTTTGGTATATTGGTGCTCCGAGTCCAAGTTAAAAGTGTGATTATTTTGAATTATGACTCTGATTGCTGGCAAATTCTAGCGATGAAGTAGGAAAATTTCCAGATTTGACAGTTAACAGGAATTTGCATGCCTGCACCATTAGAAATTAACGCATACAGTTTCTTGGAAATATCATAGCATTGATCCTATCACACCTTTCATTGCAGTCATACAATGAATGCTATTTTTCTAATTATTGTTAAAATGTATGCAGGTTCAGCTCTGACCCAGAAACAGCTATGGGACTGGTACAACATGAAGGTGGCCCTTGTGGTGTCTTAGCTACAGTGCAGGTACATCATCGTTGCTTTAGCTAATTGTGTTTGATTGAGTGTTATTGTGGGCATTTTTGCTGTCTAGAATTCTACATGTTTCCTTGCCTTAACTGAGTGTCACTTCAGTTGGACTGCCTGAACTTGGTCAATACTATGAACCGCCAACTCAACACAGAGCTAAACTGAGGAGGGGTCAACACTGATTGGTGTATGATTAAGTAGTGATGTCAATTCATAGTTAGCCAAAAAAATTCCACGTAGTGCTAAAATCGCAGGAAGGGTCAAGGCCCAGGTTGGTCTCAACTCTCAACCAAGCTCTGCCCCCGCGCCTAAGCATCCTGTGTAGTGACCCTGATAAATTGAACAGACATGTAAGAGATAGGTTGGAGCATTCTGCCGTTACTTAAATTTCTATCCTACTTACAAAGATTTGAGTTCACTCCTCATTCTCCATTCTACTCATACCTGGGACTAACAATCTTGCAAAAGTCACAAGTAATAAATGCACTCCATACTCGCACGTGGGAGCATTACCCTGGGAAATGGCACAAATAAATAATTGCACACTTACTCGTATAAGTAAACAAGTACGCTCTTACTCACTGGGACCAGCGTTCTTGTAAAAGGCACAAATTAACACATACAGGACAAATCTCAAACTCCTGATGAATTGAACAGACGTGTAAGAGATAGGTTGGAGCAGTCTGCCGTTACTTAAATTTCTTTCCTACTTACAAAGATTTGAGTTGGTGGTTGAGTTCACTCCTCACTCTCCATTCTACTCACACCTGGGACTAACAATCTTGCAAAAGTCACAAGTAATAAATGCACTCCGTACTCGCAAGTGGGAGAACCGCCCTGGGAGAAGGCACAAATAAATAATTGCATACTAACTCGTATAAGCAAACAAGTACGCTTTTCACGTGGGACCAGCGTTTTTGTAAAAGGCACAAATTAACACATACAGGACGAACCTCAAACTCAAAACATTGCTATGGGTTTTACCTTCCACCACTCAACCAACCAACTCTTCACATGCTATACAGTAGCATATAGAGCAAACGATTTTACTTATTCAAACGGGATGAAAGATGCCATTCCGCTACCATCTTTCTTCCTCAATCACCTCCCATGTGTTGCCTTTCTTCCCTATGCTTATCCTCTCCCAACCTTGCAACCCTCCCATGGTTGTTTCAGTTGCTTCAGGGCATCACTGCCTGCAACTCTTCCCTGTCATTTCGCTCTCTTTTTTCTAGCTGGATCTCGTGCAGCGATCAAATCACACATACGCCTTCCCATTAATATTCTATGCCCGGTGGCTAACTCAGATTTTTTGGTTTTGTAATAATGCACAGGCACTGAGCTAGTTATGCCAAAAAGCGTTTAAAGCTGAGTAGCTCTACCGGTCGACCTTTTTTCTTCTTCTATGAGCTCACCTTGGTCCAATTTAAAATCTTGCTTCCTGATTTTTTTTAACACTAATTTATCCTGATGAACAAATCCTATCGTTGGTGGTCACAAATCTGTACTTTTCTTAGTAAGGTCTGGTAGGACCGCTGGGGCATTCTGCTGTTACATTAAAATCAGCAGAGAAGTTGTTCAAAGCTGAGCAGCTTATCTGACTTCTACCTTTTGCTTGTATATAAGCCTATGATACAAGTTTTTTTTCTTCTAATTTGTCACAGTAATGTGTTTACATACGAGATCTAACTATTTATTTAGCTATCTGTTGTGCAATTGTTTCTGCTATCAGCAAGCTCAACATTTCTGATGGCAACTTTCTTACGTTCTCTTTTTGCAGGCATATGTCCTTAAATATCTTCTGTTTTTCTCTGATAATTTGGGTAACCCAGAGGTCAGTGATCCGTCATTTGCTCTTGGACAAAGACGATTTTATCAGAGTTCTTTTGCTGCAAGGGATGATTTTTCTTCTCTTACCGAGGATGGAAAGATGAGGTGGTTTCTTTTGCTCCTTAAAAACCACACTGATGCCAGTGTTGTCTTTTAGCTAAGTATCTACGTATTCAGTAATTCTTCTGAACCACCGTTCTTCATTATGAAAATAAAAACATAGCAGACTGACGTGGGAGATTAACAATTTTTTAATTTAAGCCCACGACATTTCTTAGTTAGTTCTCTATTCATGTGTTTGTGACAGATCCCTTGATTTACCAAACCAAAAGCCGTGTTTCAGTGAACTATTATAAATCCTTGCCATTTTATTACTTTATTGAAACAACAGCAATGCTCTAAACGTTTATTCCGTGGAGAACCTAAATGCTTCCATACCCTATTATTTCCCCACGTCGTTAATATTTTAGAATTGATATTCTAAATGTACCATGAAACATTATACAGTTTGCAGCATTGTACTTTCTTATTATTCTTGATACTCAAACGGCTGTTTATTGATTTTTTTTACTAGAGCATTGGTTCATGCTATGGTGGAAATTCTATTTTTATGTGGAACTGGGAAAAGAGCTGTTGTGGCATTCATTGGAGGTGTCATTCGTGAGGTAAGTGGACTTGATTACAATCAGGTGCTTATAAGCTTTGAGATGCTTCAAAGTTGATTATACTTCCATATACAGCATGACGACAATTCTCTTTTGGAACTTGCAGCAGAAAGTTGATGCTGCTTTGGAAGGCATTTCTGTTGAATCGGCAATTGATTTCCAGAAAGTTCTTAGAATAAGTACATTTACCTCAAGGAAGGATGCATTCAACATGCTTCTGGCAAACATTCCTCTGTTTCAAAGTCGACTGGGTGCCATGTTATTTCTTATCTCTTCTTTACTTTCACGGGGACTGGTATGTCTATGTCTATGTTTTGTTGTGTGCATTATGTTTTTTTTTTGCTTGCTCAGTGGTGTATTTGAACTTCAATCAATTTTGAACCAGGATTGTATCCAAGCAGATAGGGATGATCCAAGCCAACCATTGGTCACAGCTCCATTTGGGCATGCTTCTCAGGTACTGATAGCATTATCAACTCCAGTATTTTAGCACGACTTGCTTACTTCAACGCCCTGCCATTTAGTACCACACTGTCAGTTTAACTCGAGTTACACTTGCATATAAGTCTTGTTTGTGCAAGCAGTGTCACTTCAGGTTTAACCCTTTTATGTGAGGGTATTTACGGATGCATGCCCACTCCATGATGAACAGGGCTGTTGGCTTCTTTGGGTCGCAGCGCATCGCACTTGACATAGCAATTCAGTGCTTACTGTTGGAATACAGCGCTGGACTCACTTGAAAGCTATAAATATTGAACAACGTTTTATGTACTAGTACTGCCCATTATTATCAGTAATATCTATACATTACATTACAACCTAGTGTGGTCTTTTGCAGGAAATTGTAAATTTATTGCTTTGTGGAGAGGCTGTCCCAAATGTATTTGATGGCAAGATGGACCTTGGTGGCGGCATGTCCCTGAAAGGCATTCCAAGTGATGTTGAAGTTGGGTTCCTTACCCTTCTGGAATCACTAAATTTGTGCAAGGTTGGTCAGTACCTAAAGTGCCCGAAATGGCCTATATGGGTGGTGGGAAGTGAAAGTCACTACACTGTCCTTTTTGCCCTAAATCCCAACGTCCAAGAGGAGAATGAGCTGGAAGAGCGGGAATCCAAAATTAGGAGGGCATTTGATGCGCAAGACCAAAGTGGAGGTGGAGGCTTTATTGCGGTGGAGGGATTCCAGCAAGTTCTTAGGGACACCGACATAACATTTCCTTCTGACAAGCTCGACGATCTCTGTAATGCGGGCGTTATAGTATGGAGTGAGTTCTGGCAGGCACTGCTTCAGTTGGATAAAAGGGCTGGAGGCATGAAAGATCCAACTGGCCTTATGGGCAAGAAGCAATTCACTATCTACCACTTCAATGGAATTGCCAAGTCAGTGCTTAATGGGAGTGGAAACACAGGAGGCTCAACTCCAATACAAAGACCTAGGATATGCAAGTTAAATGTCAGTGTCCCACCTAGGTGGACTCAGGATGAATACCTAGCTGATGTTGTAAGCTCATCGGCCAGCGGCAGCAAGAATGACAGTGTTCTTTCTCTTGCTCCACCAGTTCAGACTGCTTGTCAGCATGCGCCATTAGTGGACTGCATTAGAACTCGATGGCCACGGGCAGCTTGCAGCTGGTCTGGAGATGTGCCGAGTATCGTCTGATCTGATGCCTGAGTTGCAGTCATATCACTTGTTGGGCTGATTTCGAGCAAACTGCGTAGTGTTGACCGTGCCATGCAAAGTTTTGGAAGGGGCTGCTGGTGTTGTAATTGTTTAGCCTGATGAATATATGTTTCCCCCCCTTGACATGAATCCTTTTTATCGCGTCATCTTATCAGGGACATGAGTATTCTTTTTTCTTTTAATTGACATTAGATGTATACACCTTTTATGGATATGCTGTTAAGTCCCGAGGCACATTCTTTCCTGTACACAGATGATTTTGTTGTAGTTTATTTTATATCTGACACAGAGCTGAGTGACTTGTTTGTTTTACATCTGACGGAGGTGTAAAAGTTTTATGATAGTGCTTACTTGTCCACCTTCTGATTTCTTACTTTCTTGCCTATAACCTTTCTTTCCTCGGCCTAAAAAAATATGTTTTGATTTCTTACTTTCCTGGCCTATAACCTTTCTTTCGTTGACCGAAAATATGTTTCCCTTGTTTTCTTTTTTGAACACAGACGCACATACATTCATTTGCTTTTCTGGCTTATTTCAGTTGAACGCGTCAGTGTAGTTGATTTATGTATATACTTGTGTCCGCTCTTTTGACGTGTTTGGTTCACACAACGGTAACGACAACGAGACTGTCATGAGATTATTACGGTGGTACATTGGCGTAATGGATCAATCTGCAGTTTTGTTTGGTTCCAGTTAGCAACGACAAGCTCAGAAAACTGCTAGAGGAGCATGCCATGGCCAGCCAGAACAACCTTCAACCCCTCAAGATTCGAGTGTTTCTTGTTCCAAGGCCTATGTCGCCATCCACCTCGTCGTCCTACAGGGCGAGCTCGGCGGCGAGGTGTGTCATCTGCAGGATAGATGAACGGGCGTGAGAATTTGTTCGGGGAGAGGAAACGAACGAGGTGGGATTTGGGAACGTGGTTGCTAAAAAATAAATAAGAGGTTAGAGCATCTACAGCCGGACTTGGCAATTCCGACCCCCTATACGTCTGCGGACGCGTCCGGACACGTCTGCGGACGTGTCCGGACAGGCCCTCATATTTCCATCTCCGCGTTCACATATCTCAAATCCGGACTCTCAAATCCATGCAAAAACGGCGACGAAACCATGGATTATCCGGGAAAGCAGATGTGGGAGCAAAGTAGTCTCTGTATAATAGCTTGCTCCGGATACCCTATCCCGGTTGATCACTCTTCTTTCTTTGATTGAGCCCTTTAAGTTGAGAGTATGCTCCACTTGACGGTCCATCTCCTCTTGCATGCTCATGAGTATAATATTGTCCACTTCTTCGTCTGAATTCGAGGAATCGAAGAATTCATCTTGAATGATTTGGTCAAGCTTCGTCGGTCCATACTCCTCATCCGACGAAGCATCGGAATACATCGTTTTCCCTAACCAAATTAAAAAAATCCGGTCAGACAATGTGTCGAACACATCAAGCGCAAGACGAGGCCAAAGAGTTACCAGACGTACCGCGGTGGCGTTCGGGCCGGAGACGAAGTCCCCCGCGGCGAGGACGGGAGAGAGGACTGCTCTGCCGGAGCTGCCGGTGCAGAGGCCACGAACGGCTGTGGAGCACGCGCGGCGGCGGAGCTGCGAGCCGGACGACAGGGAGGAGGAAAAAGAGAGAAGAGAACAAATGGATCCAGCAGCTCGGGAGGGGGGGAGGGGGATTTGGTGCAATTTAGGATGGGGTCGGGCTGTCGGGTCCGACGTGGCGGGCGTGCCCGGGCGCCCCCATATCCGTCCCATATTTGGGCTGGATATGGGGGGGTGCCGGTCAACCCGGGCGTTTGATGGCCGTTTGAGGGGTCCGCCTGGGTCAAAAAATCGTGACTGGACAGTGATCGGACGGCCGCCCAGGTGTATGAGACGGGTTTGAGGGATCTGGCTATAGATATCGGTAGACGGATTTCGTAGGACATCACGGAGTAACAGCCAAATTGCAAGGGCAGAAGTGAAAACAAAATGTACAACTTATTGGATGTTTAGAGGGTAATGGTGGTGTCTCATTTTATAGAGAGGCGCCAATCCCTACATCGATCATGTGCGAAGTTTTGAATCGAAATCGATCCACATGACTTTGCACAAAAAAAATCCATTTGGCGACCACTCGCTTTGTTCGGGTGGGTGTCGTCCCAACCGTCCGGTTTTATTTTGGTTCGATGGCTGAATTTCTTTTTTAATAAAGAGAAAGCCCCCTCCCTATTTTATAGAAAAACCGACGTGATGAAGTTTCTAGGGGAAAAAAAAGAAGGATGAAGTTTCAGTCTTTCTGACGATGTTTGTTCAGTGTGAGAAGACGTTCCAGCCAACCAGCAGTCGACCAGGAGACGCCTTTGGCGATTGTACTGTGTTAAAAAAAATAGAAATTCAGCCGATCCGTCCCATCTCTAATGACCTCTAGGCCATGGAGGTACGGAGGATCTCAGCCCCCCCACCGGCGGGAGGGACTCTGTTCTCTTCTTGTTAGATTCGGCGTCTTGGTTGGGGTTGTGTGGCGGCGGCGATATCCCTTAGTAGGAACAATGTCTCCCATGTTCTATCCCCCTCCCCCCTTCCTCCGAGGGTATGTGGAGGTTTGTCTTCGTTGGATCTCGCGAGATTCAGTCAGTGCTGGTCTTCGGTGGATCTGTTTGGATCTGGTCTTCGTTCGTCTTTGTTTGGGTGTTTACATGTTTGCTCCTTCTGATCTATGACTTTCTTCATTGGCGATGGTTGCTACTCTGGTGTGCTGGTCCTATAAGGTCTTAGCACGGCGACTTCCCGACTGTCTACTACAACAAGGTTTGCTCGGCTCCGATGAGAGAGGGGCGATGACGGCGGCGCGCCTTTGGCTCGCTCCGGTGCTCGTAGTTGCCGCTAGGTGGTTCACGGACATGGTTGTAATTTTTATTACCTTTGTTGTTGTTCTTTGTACTGTTCAATGAGTAGATTGGAAATTTCTCGAATTTTTTTTTCAATTCATTTCGCACAAAATAAATAAATCAATCAATCACACGGCGACCATTCGCTTGGTTCGGGCGGGCGTAGGGCGTCGTCCCAATCGTCCGATTTGATTTTTTTTAGAACTACCGTCCGATTTGATTTTGGTCCGACGGATGAAGTTTCTTCTGCGAGAAAAAATAGAAGCAATACAAGCGGCCCCTGACCTGCGGCTGCGGGCCCCTCTCTCCTCTCGCTACGCCGGCGATGAGCTGCTCGTCGGAACTCCCCTCCCTCTCGCCCAGACTCCGACCAACTTTCCACTCCCGCTCCTGAACCTCCTCCTCCTCCTCATCTCCAAGCAATCAGGCCTCCCGTCTCCACCCATCAATCATCGCCGCGCCATCCCGTCACGCAACGCCTCTGCCGCCGCCGTCGCGCCACCCTGAAACCCCAAAGCCTCGGGGGTTACCACGGCCATGTTACCAGCGGCCACCACCACTACCCCGCCACGAAATACCTCGGGTGCCAAGTGTCGCCGCCATTGCGGCGGCGTCCCGAAACCCCTCGGTCTAGAGGTACAATTTCTACCGCTTAGGGCTCACGGTCGTGGTGGTGGGATTGAACGCCCGGAAGGAGTACGCTGACAGGAGCAGGAAGACCGGCGAGATCACCAACAGCAAGTTCTCCTGTTTCCCTCAAGGGCTTCAGGCCAGTGTCAAGCTGGGAAGCCACACCACGCCTGATGGCGCCAATGCCGGACTCGGCGACGGGCCGCAGTGCCCACCTCAATGGCCCAAGCTTGAGGTCTACGCCTTCTAGCTGCGGCACAGCTATCCACTCTTCGCCGCATCCTGCCTGCATGCCCAATTTTTTCCACCTGACATATTGTTGAATTGGGGATGAGCCCGGCAGAATTCCACCGAGGGACTCGGAGGCAGCAGTATGTAAGTATATGGCAATCTCCATCTTTTGTTGCTAAGAATTCCATAACCATGTTGATTCAACATGCCTCAACAACTGATTGCAGTTAAGACTACTAATTTGGTACCAGAAGTTGTGCTCTAGCCTATTTAGCTGCTGCTATTGTTCTGTCATAGTCCAATCTGTTTTCTGTCAGTTTTCCTTTGAGCATTTCATACCTTCTGCAGTTTTACAGTGTTCACGCTCACCAATTAATTCTGTTTCTTTATCTAAACGGCAAAACTCCCGCCACTAACGGAAGAAGAAAAAGGTATTTGGATACAACACAGACAACGATCACTGGTCAAATTGTACTATATCCGTGCTTGCATCCATTTTTTAGAGGATCCCGTAGACAACCAACCAATAATTTATTTCAAAAATACTTGAGCTCCTATGCACACCTCCAATCTTAAAGAGTGTCAGCGACCTTTGATGAGAGTACAAATGATTGCTATGTATATTATCCAACAATATATCCTGAAAAACACAGTATACCTTATCTCAGTTAATTTAGTTTCAGAAATCCTAACTTGCCACTGGTATTTCAGGGTTTAGACAATCACCGAAGGGAAGCTCTGCTCCATCATTGCAGCAACCTGTCTTCATGAAGCTCTGAGGTATGTTGCAGTTTGCTTGCCTCTTGTGAAGCTTGGTCCAGGTACCCATCAACTACTTGAACATATAAAAGATACTGCGGTCAGAAATGCTAGCAATGAATGTTGATGTTCCATAGGATTTATCAGTAATATAAAAAATGTACTCGTGACAAAACCTGAAGTGCTTAGCATGTCTCTTTTTATTTTATTGGATTCCAGGCTTCCAGCATGACAAATAATTGTGCTTGAATTAAGATGTTTGCGTAAATAAAGTCGTGCTTACATGTTGAATGTTGATTCCCTGCAATAGCTTGAAGTAGTCTTGGCATTGGGGGTATGTTGACCTCAAGAAGGCCTTCAAGACTTTGAATAACCTCACCCATTGTGGGTCGATCAAACTCGTCATCTTGAATACACCAGCATGCAATCTTCAAAGCTCTTTCCACCTGTTCCAAATGGACATCGCCATGTAGATTGATGTCCACCAAACTCCCCACATCCCCCTCCAGTAGTTTGTTTGCAACTTGCACAGGGAAATAGACATAATCATCACCGGTTGTACACTGTCTACCTGAGTTTCTCTTCCCTGATACAATTTCCAACAAAACCATGCCATAGCTGTAGACATCAACTTTTGCTGTAATAACAGTTCCGCTAATCCATTCAGGTGCTAGATATCCAATTGTTCCTCTCATTGTAGTGAGAACTCGACTAAAATCCCTTCCGAGAAACTTTGCCATCCCGAAATCTGCTATTTTCGGAACAAATGACGCATCTAGAAGTATGTTCTCTGGCTTAATGTCGCAATGTATGATGCAATCCTGGCAACTATCATGCAAGTAGACCAGTCCTCTAGCAACTCCAAGAGCTATTTGATGCCTAATGCTCCATTTCAAAATTGTAGCATTATTGTGAAATAAATGAGCATCAAGAGAACGATTTTGCATGTGTTCGTAGACAAGCAACCTACCATCGCCCTCAGTACAAAAGCCAATTAGATTAACTAGATTGATATGCTGAATGAAGCCAATTGATCTCACTTCAGCTCTGAATTGCTTCTCTCCTTGGCAAGCACCATCAAGCCTTTTAACTGCTATGGCAGTGGAGTCATCTAGAAACCCCTTGAATACAGAACCAAAACCACCTGCCCCTAGCTTCTCGGAGAAGTTTTTTGTTGCACGTTGCAAATCAACGTATCTAAACGCAATAATGCCCTCACCACCTTGAAGGTTTTCCATTCTATGAGCAGACAACCTCTTGTTCCTCTTAATCATCAGTAGCAAGAAGAGTGACAATAAACCGCAGAAAGCAACACTTGCACCAATTGATATGCCGATGATTATCCGTTTTCTGTTGTTTTCCAACCTTTGCACCTCTCTGTTGGCTAGGCGAATATAAAGAGTGGCTTTGTTAGTATTTGTAGTATCATCACATTGTTGCCGTTTCACATTAATAATTTCACCATTCCAAACAAAACATCTATTGACACCATAGGAATATGCAGCGCAAGTGCAGCTGCCCAGGCAAACTTTGGCACATTTATCTGCACTTGTAGCATCTTCTGTGCTGTGGCCGTTATTGGGCAATCCAACACATGTGATATGGTAGAACCTGTCTTCCTCACTTATGCTTTTGTTGATACCGCAATCTAATGGAGTATTTCTCACACAGCCGCCTGTTCGATCATCTAGCTCCCAGTCACTAGGTGATCTTATGGAGAATCCTTTCATACAGTTGCAGAATGGAAGCGTATTATCATTACAAATTGTGAATGGTCCACAAACAGCAAATACATCACATTGAACTCTGGGTTGGGCATAGGTCATCACCCAGTCTTGTGAGCTCTCAAGCCAAAGGAAAGACTTGGTTTGACCTGAGACATCCAACAGATGATGGAAAATGATTGTCTCATCTAGTAAGTTATACGTGAAGTACTTCTCTTGGTCATTGTCGACAAATGTAAAATTTACAACAAAAGGGCCTGCCATCTCTGGTATTGACGGAAAGTATTGGCCGTTCCATACCCCACTCGACCAATATGGTATGGACGAGTTCAGCTGCGTAAAGATGTACTGATTGGCACCACTTGGGTCTAACTCTGTACCATATCTGCCAGGGGCTAGGTCAATCAAGTTCTTCCTAGAAACCAGACGGCGATTCAGACCCGTGACCTTGTTCCAACCTAGTTTTATACCAGGGAGGAAGGTATTTGTGGGGTAATCAAAGCTCTGCCACAACACACTTGATGAGTTCGAGGAGTTCTGTAAGATGAGGTTTCCGCTGTTCAATAGCATAGCAATGGTATTGTTGCTTGTGGTATTCATGTGGGTAGACCAGATGATGGACATGGTGACTTGGTTTAAGATGACGAGGTTGCCATCACTGGATATTATCAGCTCTGATGTGGTGGTGTCTGTAACTGGGTTATGATCGTTTGCTACCAATACTGGAGTTAGCTTGGGGACGTTGTTGTACCATATGCCTAGGTACCAGTTCAGGGTGTTGTGGGAGGACTTACTGCCTGTCTGGAAGAAGCCGAGAGCAAACTTGCCGTTGTTGGAGATGATCCTGTCGTTGCCGACAAGTGCTTGCCTGGATGTAATGGCGTCCATGGCAGAAGAACATCCATGGAGGTGTAGGGACAAGAAAAACCCGAAAGGGATGAGGAAGAGATGCATACTGAATGGCCTGTAGAGCTAGCCGAACATCAAGAAGTTTGGTTAGAATTGTGTACTTAAAACACTGGGCAACACCAAACTTCATGGTAAAGTCAAGCACTCCCCTCTATGACCGTGATAGATATTCCTAATTTACTAATCAAGTGGCATGCCATCTTTACTAAGTCCAACACTTGCAGAAAAAAGAATATGTGAAAAGTGGTAGGTGACCACATGTTGCACACTAGATTAAAAAAACAATGCCTGATTGTGACAAGATGGCTAACCAGTGCACTTTTTTCTGTTCCGTTGGCCTCATCCAACATTGTGTTCTCATCCTCTCAAATTCTTGCACTTGTGATTTGCTATGGGAACCAGGGAGGAAGGTACTGACCCTCACCTCTCATGTTTGCTACTATAAAAGCAGAAAGATGAACAAAGAATATAGAACAGTGACTTAGCGGCACCACTGCATGTTTAAATGCACCACATGCATGTTTAAATGGCTCAATCAGCTGTAGAAACAATGGAGGTAAATAATGAATAATACGACAGCTAGGTCTTGGATGACCCCAGTTAGAAAAACCAAGTTATGGCGTAACCACGGGTGACACCATTGAATTGTGCTGACGTGTTCACCATAGGCCACTTTCATGTTTAGCTGGGTCAAGTCTGTGAGGCTTCCTTGTGACACCTGGAGCTTCCCTTGGGGCGACTGTTTCTCCGCATCGAAGATTTATGACATCTCCCTCCAACACGTTCGAGCCCCGTTTTACTCTTCCTGGATATGGAAGTCGAACTGCTCATCCAAGCTCAAGGCGTTTGCTTGGCTCCTTTTGAATGATAGGCTCAATCCTAAGGACTTGCTCGAACGATGACACATCCAGATCAATGGAAGTTCTAGTTGCATTTTATGTAACGCGGGAGATGTTGAATCCTGCTACTACCTGTCCTGGAAATGCGGCTTCTGCACAGAGTGCTGTGCGACTATTGATTCACCCCTCAACTCTTACCAATGGAAGGCATGATTACCCAGGCTAGACAGAACTTCAGCAAGTCTGTGACGACCCCGGCTTAATCGTGCACTAATCATACACGCAAATGCGCACGATCAAGCCTAAGGACTCACTTGAAGATATCACAACACAACTCTAAAACATAAAATAAAGTCATACAAGCTTAATATTACAAGCCAGGGCCTCGAGGGCTCGAATACAAGCTCGATGGCATACAAGCGTCAGCGGAAGCATTAAATATCTGAGTACAGATATATTACAGAGAGAGAGATAAGCCTTCACAGAGGCGGGGTAAAAATAAAAACTACGATCGAAAGGCGTAGGCCTCCTGCCCTGGACCCTCCGATCCTACTCCTGGTCGTCGAACGGCTCTTCGTAGTAGTAGTACTCGCCAGGCGGATAGTAGTACTGGTCGTCGGCTGGGGCTTCTGGCTCGGGGGCTCCGTCGTCTGGTGGCATCAAATGGAAAATGGGGGAAAAAAGAAAATAAAGCAAACGTGAGTACTCATCCGAAGTACTCAGCAAGCAAGGATCTACACTACATATGCATCATTGTCAAAGGAATGGCTGTATATGTGGACTGGGCTGCAGAAATGCCAGAGTAGAGGGGGAAAGCCTAGTCCTATCGAAGACTAGCATCTTCAACAATCTTCGACAGTCTTGCAGCATCAGGAGAGAGCAGATGAACATAATGTAAAGTAGTAGTAGTAATATCATCAACCTCGACCTGAGATCCTTTCTCGACTCCCTGCGAGAAAGCAATCCCAGAGCCGTACTATCCAGTTCTCATCACATGTTCTAGTTGTACCGATCGGGATACAACTCCGAGTGTCCGTTACCGTAGGACAGGCTATCGATAGAAGTTTCTTCCCTGCAGGGGTGCACCAACTTACCCACCACGCTCACTTAACTCTGGCCGGACACACTTTTCTGGGTCATGCCCGGCCTCGGCTAAGCAACACGCCGCAACCCGACCTAGGCTTATAAGAGAGGTCAGCACGCCGGACTAAACCTATGCCCCCAGGGGTCTTGGGCCATCGCCCCGGGAACTCCTGCACGTTACGGGGACACCGAGAGCAGACCTAGCAACCCCTTATACAAGCGCGGTTGCATTACCAGTCCAACTCGGCGTGCGCCGCTCCTTACTGACGTCAAACAAGCTTCGGCTGATGTGTACGACGCAGAACGCCCATACTATGCCCACGTGATGGTTAGTGCTATCGGGCCAGAGGCCCCTCGGATCAAATATCCAAACCGTAGTGGATTAGGAGCGCGCGGAAACGAGCAGAGACTCACGATCGATGTGACCCCGTCGCCCCGTCTCGAGGACTTGTGGCAAGGGCTAAGAATGCCCGGCCACGCCTCGTAGTTATCTCGCGGGCACCATCCAGGTCAACCCGACTCCACATCACTTCGCGTTAAGCTCGCGCGGGTACCCCTCAGGGCCGACCCGTCTTTAGTATCATAGTTTAGTGCAAGTCATAATATCCAAGGTAACTGTGTGTCTGACACCGAAGGGAACCCTGAGGAATCACCCTCGATGGAATTCCCGCTCGATGTTATCATCAAGGTGAACGAAGGAGGAATCACCCTCGAGGTCCACACTTGAGAGGTTGCGCGACGATGTCGTTATCGGGGGTGGTGTAGGAGGAATCACCCTCGCTTACCACGACCGAGTAACTAACCTACAAGGTTAACATCAGAAGTGCTGACGAGGTATCACCCTCGGCTCTCGATGATAACCCAGCAGTGTCGGCAACTAAGGGGAAGTGATGTGCGGTGCCATGGTCTAGTCTTCAATCCCGATGATCGGGTCTTCTGATGTCCAGCAGGGCAGTCGGGATCAAGTGGGGGTCTCGGTCGTGTCTCTACCCACCTTATACTAAGCAGTCTAGGATAACCAGTAAGGTAGCAAGGCAGGTTACAATAAACAGGCTATGCAGCAGATATAGGAAAACAGTAGCAGTAGCAGTTCTAATGCAAGCATAAGAGAGAAGAGAGTAGGCGATATAGGCATGCTCAAAATGGGGGTGCTTGCCTGTTTGCTCTGGGGCAAGGGCAAGGTCTTCAGGGGTGTCGTCGGGGACGTAGTCGTACTCCTGTGCGGCGTCTGCCTCGGGAGCTACGTCAACGTCGGGGTCTACCGAGAGAGAAGAGGGGGAAGAAACAGGTAAACATAATGCAAACAGATGCAATACGGTGCGTGTGATGCTATGATGCAGTGCAGGGTTGCCTAATTATGCATCTAAGTCATTTTAGTTATTTTTAGAATTATTCTGGGATTTAATATCCGACGTGTGTGCACTATTCATCTGCCGGATTCGGGTCCGGAGTTACGAGTTCTTCTACGTAGGAGGTTCCGATGGAGAAACAGACGGCACGATCAGACTCGTCTCGTCGTTCTGAGCAACTTTCATGTTTTAACTTTTTCGATCCAAGCTACGGTTTAAAAGTTATTAATTTTTAAAGATTATTTGAATTTCTGGAATTATTTTATTTAACAGAAAATGAATTATGACGTCAGCATGGCGTGCTGCTGACGTCAGCAAGTCAACAGGACGGTTGACCAGTCAAATATGACATGTGGGTCCAGTGGGACCCACATGTCAGCCTCTGTTTAGGCTAATCAGTGGATTAATTTAATTACCAGGGTTAATTAGGGGGTGGACCCCACATGTCAGTGAGACATTAGTTTAATTAACTTATTTAACATTTTCTTTTTCTTTTAAATCTTTTAACTAACGCGGGGCCCACATGTCAGCCTCACTGGGTTGCCCAGTCAGCAGTTGACTGGGTCAACACAGTCAACTGGGGTCCCACGGGCCCGCGGGCAGCGACCCAGAGGTGGGTCCTACGTGTGCCACGTCAGCGGGGCCGGCGGCTCACCGGCGGCGACGCCAGAACGCGGCGGTGGCCTCGGGCCTTGTCGGATTTTGCCTACGGGCCACCAAAAAGGACAGGGCCGGTCGCATTCGAACGGCCACTCGACGGCGCGTCGAGTGGTGGCGGTGGAGATCGGCGATGCAGACGCGCTAGCGAAGAACTAAACGGCCAGAAATCCTCTACGTGCGTGTGCGAGCTCGACGGGCGTGAGCCCGTGACCAAACGCTCACCGGCCGGCTGCCGGCGACAAGCTCATGCGGAGGCGCGTTCGGGCGCCGGTGAAACTAGAGCCAGAGAGCTCAAACGACGGTGGGAAGAGAAGGAGAAGAAGGCGGCGCTCACCTAGCAGGCTCACGGTGGCCCTGTGAAAGCTTAGTAGTGCAGGAGGTCGCCGGAGTCGACGAAGATCGCCGGAGGCAGAGTTGAAGGGGAACGGCTCGATTCACCGCCTTCGCTGCTCCTCGGCTCAAACTGAGGACGCTAGGCGACGAAGAGGAGCGGGGCGGAGCTCGCTGACTTGTCCGCTTGACGAAGGGTGGCCGGTGGCCGCGGCAACGGCGAGGCACGGCGGCGCCCGCGTCGGGCGCCGATGGGGAGAGGTGGAGAAAACGAGGGGAGAAGGGAGGAGTGGTCGAGGAGGACCAGGGGGGATGGCTCGGGCATCGCCCTTATCCTCTCGCGGCGCCCGCGGCGTCGCGCTGTCGAGCGGCGACCGGCGCGAGCGCGCGCAGCCAGGGACGGGGCGACACGGCGTCGGAGAGAGAGGGAGGAGGGAGAAACAGGCCGCGGTGGGCTGGGCTCCTGGCACTGTGCACTGTGCACAGGTGCACAGTGCCTCGTTTTTATATTTTTTTTTTCTGTTTTTGTTTCTTTTATTCTTTTCTGTTTCAAAATGTTTAGGGCACTTGTGCACTTTTGAAAAATGTGGGAGTTGACCCTAATATTGCAGTGCAATATTATCTCTCACCAAAAAGTGGTTTGGACAAATTTGGATTCCATTTGAGTTTGATATTAATTTAATAGATGTAAATAGTCTGTTTTGAGTGCTGTTTTAGGTTGTTTCACTCACTTAGCTAACTCCAAAAATAATGATTATGATTTTGCCATGACCACTGGATTATTTGCTAATTAAATAACATTTCTCCAGCAGAGTTTGATCAACTTCAATTTGCACTTTGGAATTTAATTTGATTTTCAGATTTTGAATTTGAATTGGATTATTAACCCAAATGATTTGGCACTGCAAATGATGATGACATGGCATTATTAACAGCTGATCACTGTGGCCATTACAAGGGGGTGTTACAAAGTCCTTCAATGTTGTTGCATGGAACATATGGAAACAGAGGAATGCTAAGATCTTTGATAATATCAATCCAAGTTTAGCCTCCTAGTCTTTCCTTTTCAAGAGAGACATCTTCTTTCTTTCTTACAGAATGAACGCTGAACTTGTGGCTCCTCTTAGGCCATGCCTTGTTCAGCTTGCTTACGCCTCTTCCCCCTCCTCTTGTATATTCCTCTCCCCACTCTCTGCATATACTAGATGACACTCCACGTGTTTCTGCGGGAGTTGGTTGCAATATATTTCGATGATATTTGGTTGTATAGAACAGGAAATTGGGATTAATAATATGGGAACTGAAACTGAATATATATATGATTTTATTGTATTTGATTATTGTGTAGTTGTGAAACATTTATTGAATATAAGTAGAATAATAAAATAGGAATGGCTGATCCTTTTCCCATGCATGGTTGTATGTCAAGGTGTGCTTTTTCCCATGCATGGTTACACATCGAGGTGGCATGTTTGCATATGTTGACAGAAATAGGTTAGTGGGGATCACCTATTTACTCCCTCCGTTCCAAATTAATTGAAATTCTAGGTCTGTCCTAAGCCAAACTTGTTTAAGTTTGAGCAAGTCAGAAAAATGTGCTAACATCTACAACACCAAATTAGATTTATAAAGTATATTTTGTACTATGTATATTTGATACTTTAAATCTTAGCATATTTTTCTTTAGAGGGACAAATCTAGAACTTCAATTAATTCGGAACGGAGGGAGTTGTTATATAGGATTTCATTGTAAATATATCTGATCTTTAATTAACTATTACTTTTCGCTCTTTCCTACAGTTTTATTTCAAAAAAGTATTGCGGAAATTCACTTTGGCGCATGGGAGCATATGCTCCTGCCGTCGGAAAAACATTTCAACATGTCAAAAAATTCCGAACAAAAATTTGACGCGTACATCTCGATATTCTATGTGCGCACGCCAAGTTTTGTTGAAAACCGGCATTTTCTGTGGCTTGTGTAAAAAAGAAAAAGAAATGTCTCGTGAAAAGCCCTTTTTAACACTGAATTTTGTCTTTTTCACACGCGACACAAAAAATTCGGTTTTTCGCGAAACAACTTTGTGAGTACGTAGAATGTCGAGATGTACGCGCGGAACATTTTGTCAGAATTTTGTGACATTCCAAAATATGTTGAGAACACATTTTAAAAAACAGGAGCATATGCTCCTAGGTGCCAAAACGCCCCTTATTCACGATAGACACATGCTACGATTAGCTGCAGTATCTTGAGGTTGACTAGCTAGTACCACAACCTGTATTAATTGTTCAGCATAGCCAGTATATTGAAATGTGTATATCCTTAGGCCAGCAGTTAGGCAGGCTGCTGTGGTTTTCTTTGTCAGGTAGCGTCTCTACTCCATATAGAAACCCTGTTTGCAGCATACCTTGTTAGGTTTTATACATTATATTACTTTATATATAAACCATTGTTAATGGAAGTTTTTGATTGATGTGAGCCGGGATAAGATTGGGAAACGGCTTAGGAAAACTGACGAGGTAGCAAGCTATTTATGTACAACTAATGGGCGCAGAGAAACTTATATGCATGCTTGGTCATAGATACATGCCATGTTAGTTTCAGGCTTTGAGCAATTAACATCTCAACCAACAAGTAGAGGTCTCTCAGTGCAAAGAGATCATAAATTTTACAAACGTTAAGTTCATTCACAAGATAAGGCCCCCTTCCATTGTACTTCATCATAGATTTTACATGTTGCTAACTTGTGCGGAACATTCTTCTCCACTTCTAGCTGCTTCGTGTTTTGGACGCTTTCTGGCAACCTGATGTCCGCCATGGTGTGAAACCTACCACTGAGATCTACTCCGTTTTGTTGCTACCATAACTTAGTGGAAGCCTAACTGGGACCAATAAACAGGTTCTGGTCAGTTACCCTATGCCTGGCCCTGGCAGTGGAAGTCATGAGTGAGTGAGAATGGAATCTCACTGCACCACTTTACAAGTGCGACTGCACATATCTACGGGCATTGCCAGAGGATATGCAACCTTGCACTGGTAACTACTTCACACCTGCAAGTTCAGTTTTGTTATATGATGTGGTGATCTAGATGTCTAACTATCAGCCTATCACAGTGTTCCACAAGTGTCACTTGGGGTTTTGTTACCTAAGAGTGAAATGTGGGTCTCCATAGAAACTCTAACCCTAGGGTTTCGTTTCACTCGCTCGCGTACAGAAGGTCTGAAACTCTAACCCTGCTGGATCTTAATCTCCTGCCCATTGCTCTAGAAAAGCTAATTCTGGATCTCATCCGCGACTTAAACAATTGGGATTTGAAATTCGATACCACATCCCGCCAAACCAAAAACAGCCAATGGATTTAGGGGATATGAGAATGGTGGCTTCTTGAACAAAGGCTCTTTGCTGTTCTGCAACTTCTCGATGACCCGCAGTGCAATGAAACACCTTCATATGAGAGCACTGAACCAAAATGCAGCGTGGTCTATTGGAGGCCTCCACTCAATCTTAAATGTCATATTTAAGCCTTTCTATATTCTTACCTGCCATTCGGGATCCTTGTTTATGTGCTAAATAGCAGCTAGATAGAATTCCACTGTTAATGTGATTCATCTAATCAATTCATAAACTTCCCTTCCAGACTTCGCAATATTAGCACCTTTTTTCCTTGTATTTTTATTAGGGCATGTACAACGCCATCTACTCAGCCATCTGTACGCATGCCATGTAGGATTTTTATCTAGGTGGAGGAGAGAGAGAGAGAGAGAGAGAGAGGGTGTCTATAATTCGGCAGACGGTCGACAGCCCACAAAAATCGCTCCTTATCGATAGCCTTTTGCCGTTGTACGCACGGGTGTCGTTAATTAGCTATCTTCCCTGTCAAACCGTCGTTCCCATGCTCTACGATGGTTCCTACTTTTGGGGGAGCTACAGACAGAAAATAGACAGTCGTCTGTTGTACAGGGAGTCTTTACTGCTGTCTGCAGATGATCGCTATAGACGGGGCTATCGGAACTAATGTACATGCCCTTAGGCGTTGGCCACAACTCTAGGTAGTTTATTCCACACAATGCGAAAGAACTACCATTTTTTTACTTTGAATGTATCCCACGTTTTCTGGTATTGAAAGTTAGATTATGACTTGACAAACTATACGCACCAGGCCCTGGAACCTAATAGAAGTAATTAATACTAAGAAGATGCAAGCTCCTTTTACCAGTTCATACAAATTAGTTATCAAAACACATGCTAAGTTGGCACTGTCGTTTCATGGTTTAGACAACACTGAAGGGAAACTCTGCTCCATGACTACAGCAACCTATGTTCATGTCATAGGTGAGCTGCCTGGTGTGGCGCAGTGCCTCCATCATCTTTCAGTCCCCCCCTTGTGAAGCTTGGTCCAGGTACCAATCGGCTACACGTACATAAAAAAAATGATGCAAGTTAGGCATGCTAGTACTGAATATTGACATACCATAGGCTTTTATCAGTATTATACCAAATGTAATCATGACACATCTTGCTGCTTATATTCTACAGTAGTATTTATAGTAAGCTATGCTTGGATTAGTATGTTTGTGCAAGTACGTTCTTGCTTACATTTCGAGTGTGCACTCCCTGCAATAGCTTCAAGTAGTCTTGGCATTGGGGGTATGTTGACTTCAAGAAAACCTTCAAGATATTGAACTACTTCACCCATTGTGGGTCGATCAAACTCACCATCTTGAATACACCAACACGCAACCTTCAAAGCTCTTTCCACCTGGTCCAAATGGACATCATCGTGCAGATTGCTGTCCATCAAACTTCCCGCATCCCCCTGCAGTAGTTTATTTGCGACTTGCACAGGGAAATAGACATAATCATCATCGGTTGTACACTGTCTACCTGAGTTCCTCTTTCCTGATACAATTTCCAACAGAACCATGCCATAGCTGTATACATCAACTTTTGCTGTAATGAGTTCCACTAAGCCATTCAGGTGCAAGATATCCTATAGTTCCTCTCATTGTAGTGAGGACTCGACTAAAGTCCCTTCCAAGAAACTTTGCCATCCCAAAATCTGCGATCTTTGGAACAAATGATGCATCGAGGAGTATGTTCTCTGGCTTAATATCACAATGTATAATACAGTCCCTGCAACTATCATGCAAGTAGACCAGTCCTCTGGCAACTCCGAGAGCAATTTGATACCTGATGCTCCATTTTAAGCCTGTAGCGTTACTATGAAATAAATGGGCATCAAGGGAACGATTTTGCATGTGTTCATAGACAATCAGCCTCCTATCACCCTCGGTACAGAAACCAATTAGTTTAACTAAATTGATATGCTGAATGGTCCCAATTGATCTCACTTCAGCTCTGAATTGCTTCTCGCCTTGACGAGCACCATCAAGCCTTTTAACTGCTATTGCAGACGAGTCATTTAGAACCCCCTTGAATACAGAACCAAAACCACCTGTCCCTAGCTTCTCAGAGAAGTTTTTTGTTGCACGTTGCAAATCAGCATACCTGAACATGATAATGCCACCATCACCTTGAAGGTTTTTCATCCTGTGAGCACACAGCCTCCTAGTCATCAGTAGAAAGAAGACTGACAACAAACCAAATAGAGCAACACTTGCACCAACGGCACTGCCAATGATTATCCGTCGTCTGTTGCTTCCCAACCTTTGCACCTCTTTGTCAGCAAGGCGGAGGTAAAGAGTAGCTTGGTTATTGTTACCAATATCACCACATCGTTGCTGTTTCACGTTGGTTAATTCATCATCCCAAACAAAACATTTGTTGTAACCATAAGAATATGAAGTGCAATTGCAGTTGCGCAGACAAACTTGTGCACATCCAGCTACACTTGTAGCATCTCCTATCTTGCGGCCATTGTCGGGCAAACCGACACATGGCAGGGAGTAGAACCTGTCTTGCATACTTGTGGTGGTGTTGATTCTGCAATCTAATGGAGTATTTCTCATGCAGCCGCCTGTTCGATCGTCTAGCTCCCAGTCATCAGGAGATCTTATGGAGAACCCCTCCATACAGCTGCAGTAAGGAAGCTTGTCCTCTTCGCAGATTGTGAAAGGTCCGCAGATGCCATACACATCACAATGGTCGTTGGGGTTGGTGTAGGCTGGTACCCAATCCTGTGCACGCTCAACCCACAAGAGTATCTTGACTTGACCAGAGTTATTCAGCGCAAAACGCATGATGGTCGCGTCATCTAGCAAGGTATATGTGAAGTACACCTCTTGTTCGTTGTTGACGAATGTAAAGTCAATCAACTGGCGGCCTGACATCTCTGGTATAGAACCAAAGTAGTGCCCGTTCCATTCTCCACTGGACCAGTATGGCATGGACGAGTTCAGTGCTGCAAGACTGAACCGTGCAGAACCGTTCTTCTCATGCAACTCGTAAACATATATGCCAGGAGCAGGGTCTATCGAGTTCTTTCTGGAAACAAGACGGCGGTTCAGTCCGGTGACCTTGTCTCGACCAAGCTTTGCGCCGGCGAGATGAGTATCCGTCGGGTAATCAAAGCTTTGCCACAAGACATGGGAAGAGTTCGAGGTGCTTTGCAAGACGAGGTTACCGGTTTTCAGTAGCATGGCTCTAGTGCTGTTTGCTGTGGTATTGGCCCGGGTAGACCAGATGATGGACTTGGTGCTCTGGTCTATGATGACTAGGTTTCCGTCGCCGGAGATTGCGAGCTCCGGCAAAGTGACAGGCTTATCTCCGTTGGCGACCCACGCTGGAGTGAGCTTTGGGACTGTGTTGAACCATACGCCCAGGTACCAGTTGGAAGCATGGTGCGAGGACTTACTATTCGGTTGGAAGAAGCCCAGCGCAAACTTGCCGTTGCTGGAGACGAGCGTGTCGTTGCCGGCGAGCGCCTGCCCAGCTGAGATGGTGTTCGTCGCGGCACGACAGGTGGGATTGCGCAGGGGGAGGAGCAGGAGGAGGCCGTAGGCGACGATGATCGGGTTCGGCATGGTGGTGCAAAACTGGAATTTCTGCTCTATTTCTTGAGATGAGGAAATGCTGCCTCGGCATGAGGGTACGAGGCGTGATGCACAACTATATGGGACGAAGGGAGCAAATTGAGCATGATAAAGGAAGCCAGCCACACGGCAGCAGCTGTTGGGGTACAGTAGAGTGCCGGCCGCCTAGTCGTCACGGCTTTAAAGGACCCGAATACGACTGTCTTTAAAGGACCCGAATACGACTGAAATATATATATCGGCGGTTGTCTGAAGGTCCGATCATGTCTGGATCGTGCCGTAGTCCTGGGGTGGAGAACGGGCCAAACCTGTGCTCAACGGCAGAGATTGCCTTCAGCCCTTCACCGGTGGGAGCTGGGACGGCACTACTCTGTTAATTACTCCTAGGTACTATTCCCTCCGTTCACAAATGTATAAGATATTATATTTATTTTTTAGAATCGGATGTATATAGACATGCTTTAGTGCGTGTGTTCACTCATTTCAGTCCATATGTAGTTCATATTGAAATATCCAAAACATCTTATATTTGTGAACAAAGACAGTACTCCCTCCGTTTTTATTTACTCCGCATATAAGATATGACTGAAGTCAAACTTCGTGAAGTTTGAAAGTTTATAGAAAACAATATAAAAATTGACCATAACAAATCTATATGATGTGAAAGTACACTCAACAATGAATCTAATGGTATTGATTTGTTATTGTATATGTTAATATTTTTGTTTATAAACTTTGTCAAAATTTACAAAACTTAACTTTGACCAAAGCTAATAAGCGGACTAAATAAAAACGGAGAGAGTACTTATCAAGGAGTGTTCCAGTATCTTAGAAACTAAAGCCTGGGTCGATTAGTTTGGTCAAACAATTCTTGGCTAGCCAAATTAAGGCAATATCAGTTGTCTGTTTATATGATATATAAAAATATTCTAAAGTGAACGCTCGCATGTGCATTGCTGGGAGTTTGTTTGTACTCCCTCGTTCCTAAATACAAGTCTTTGAAGACATTTCAAATGGACAATAACATACGGATGTATGTAGAGTGTAGGTTCACTCATTTTGCTTCGTATGTAGTCACTTGTTGGAATCTCTAGAAAGACTTATATTTTGGAAGCGGAGGGAGTACAAGAGTTCTCTAATCAGACGCTTGAATTTGAGGTTTGACCGATGGCGATTTTTGATTGTAAGGCCTTAAATTTATCTTACGCGCAAAAGATGGATGATCAATAATAAGACACCAAATTTATATGTGCGAAAAATATCATCAAGCTCCATCTTGTTTTTTAGTAATATTATCTAAAAAACTGACGAGCTCTCGCTCCCGTGCGGCTCCACGAGCTGCATCGGAGCGCCCCAAATCCGGCCGGCCAGGGACCTCCCTCCTCCTCCTCTCCCCTCACCGCCGCCACAGGGCGTCACCGGGCAAAGCCCGGCGGCGTCAGCGTCGGTGGGGCCGTTTGGCTGCGCAGCGACGGCGGATCTGGTGGCCTCAAGCACCGGCGAGGGGATGAGCTCCAGGGGTTGCGTGCGGCAGCGGTTGCGGGACTCGGGTGGAGTCAGGCTGCGGCCTTGGCTCGTGGAGGAGCTGCGATGGGTTGCGGTTGTAGGCAGCGAGGCAACGCAGAGGTGCTGCTGCTGCTGCGAGGCTGCGCGGGCGTGGGGAGCGGCGGCTCGGGCGAGGCCGGGTAGGGAGGCTCGGCAGGCGCGTGCTGGAGGTCCGGGCAGCGCGGATCTGCGGCGAGAGGGCCGAGGCCCGTCATGGTGCTGCTGCTCCGGCGGGGGCGCATGGTGGAGGGGCTCTGGCGGCCTCTACGGCGCTGGGGCAGCGACTTCAGGGTTCGGCGGCGAGGGGGTGCCGCCGTGAGGTCGGGCGGCGGCGCGAGGGGGGTTGCTGCTACTCGGTCAGCGCAGCAGCCCGAGGTGGAGGAGCTTGTAGTGCTGGAGCAGGAGCGCACTTGCGGCGGCTGGATCTTCTGCGTCCTCCGGCGGGCGCGCGTGGTGCGTGTGCGCGTGAGAGCTTGGTCACGGCTGGGAACCGAGGGGGTTCGTGGCCCCGGGCAGCATTTCGTTGAGCCTTGTCGGCGTGGTGCTCGACCTGGTTTGGTGGTTCGTGATGCGTCCAGTGACCCGGCTCTCGGTCGGCTGCTGACGGATCTAGCGGCTAGTGTTGGTCGGCGACCTCTGCAAGGTGCAGTTGGTTGCTTCGACGATGGGCTTCTTCGACTACGAGTTGGTTGCTATTTGTGAGATGATGTGCGGATGATGTGGTCTCAGGAGCTTGGGTGAAAATCATGTTTCGGTTGTGGCCGTGACCAACATCTTCTTGAAGACATCGTTGTATTGCTGCTGCACGCCTCCTGCGTGGATCACTGCAGCTCCGGGGGGAAACCCTTGATCTGGTTTGATCGGACGATGACGCGCCTTGGTGTCGTATTCCCTCCCGGGGGCTTCGTCTTTGGAGCTGGATGTTGGCGAGCGAGACCAGTGGAAGATGGCGGTGTTGGCACGAGGCTTCTGTGGCAAGGATGATGGGGTGAGCAGCGTCGGAGACGTGGCTATGATTGCGGTAGTCGGCTCTTCTCCGGCGTGTCTGCGGGATCGTCTCGGCTGGTTTGTTACTGTGAAGTCGAAGCTGCGGTGGCGGGGCCCCGGTGGTATACGATGACAGGCAACAGATGGTTCGTTCGATGATCTTCTGCAGCGCCAGCCGTGCCTAGTTCTCCTTCCGAAACGCCGACCCTTCATCTGAAGATTGGCATCGCTAGGGCTTTGGGGATGGTTAGATGGCACCTTCCCAATACCCAGGAGCTTTTGGATCTTGAGTTTTGGAGATGTGTCTTTAGACACTAACTTTCGAGAATGGATTAAAGTTTCCCTAAGCTCGTGTAGCATCGTCCAAGCTACATGAAAAGTATGTATTCTCTCCCAATGCTACATGTAGTCGTTTTATCGATCAAATCGTTACACTTGTACTACTCGCACACACGGTCGATCATACAAGTATATTACATATATATTTTCAACAAAAATAGCAACTTCATTTGTGACACATGTAAATTACAAGTAATTTCATGGATTCCAGAATCGAAATATTCCCTTGGAAAATAACATATTTATTAGGAACATGTCGAATGCGAACTTCCCTTGCCGCTCATAGCTTGAAGTAGCCTTGGCATCGGGGGCACATTGATCTCGGACAGCCCCTCGAGAATCTGAACTACTTCTCCCATCGTCGGTCGATCAAACTCATCATCTTGGATGCACCAACAGGCAACCTTGCAAGCCGTTGCAGCCTCATCCAGATTGACATCGCCATGTAACATGTGATCCACCAAGCTCCCGACGTCGCCTCCTTCGAGAAGCTTCTGAGCAACGTTAACAGGGAAATAAATACCATGGTCGCCGCCGCAAGAACACGGTGCCCAAGAATTTCTCCTCCCAGATATGATCTCCAGCAGCACCATCCCGTAGCTGTAAACATCGATTTTTGTTGTGACCGCAACGCCGCTGATCCATTCAGGCGCTAGGTACCCTGCAGTTCCTCTTACCGTGGTCAGCACCCGGCTGAAATCCCTTCCTAGAAGCTTGGCCATCCCGAAGTCGGCGATCCTCGGAGCGAACGAAGCGTCAAGGAGGATGTTTTCTGGTTTGATGTCACAGTGTATGATGCAGTCTTGGCAGCTGTCGTGCAAGTAGGCCAATCCTCTAGCAACTCCGAGGGCAATTTGGTACCTGGCATGCCATGGCACTGTGGCATTGCTCTGGAATAAATGGAGATCGAGAGAACGGTTTGGCATATGCTCGTAGACAAGCAACCTCCTACTGCCCTCGCAGCAAAAGCCAATTAACCTGACTAAATTGATATGGTGAATGATCCCGATGGAGCTCACCTCCGCCCTGAATTGCTTCTCTCCTTGGTTAGCATGGTCAAGCCTTTTCACCGCTATGGTTGTCGAGTCACCCAGAGACCCCTTGAACACACTACCAAAGCTGCCTCCTCCGAGCTTCTCAGAGAAACTTTTAGTTGCGCGTTGCAAATCAACATACCGGAACGCGATGATACCATTGACACCTTTAGTAATTTTCAGTGTGCCACCAGATAACTTTGTTCTGTTCCTCCAAATAATGATTAGTAGGGCCAGTGCTGCTAACAAGCCTAACGAAGCAACAGTTGCACTGATGATGAGTATAACATTGGTTTTTGCTCTTCTGCTAGCCTGCTGACTGGGAAATTCTTTGGCGGCAAGGCGAAGGTAAAGAGTTTCTCCATTTGTGCTTGAACTGTCACTGCACTGATGCTGTCTCCAGTCAAGTAACTCGCCGTGCCAAACAGAGCATTCGCCCTTCACAAAGGAGTATGCAGTGCAAGAACAGTTACCCAGGCAGATCTGTGCACATTCACCAGAACTAGCAGCAGGTAGCTTGCTATGAACATTTTGGGGCGATCTAACACATTGCATGGAGTAGAACCTGTCCGTCGAACTTGTGCTTCCGTTGCTGCAGTCTAATGGAGTGTTTCTCAAGCACCCACTGGTTCGATCATCTAGTTCCCAGTCCTTCGGTGATCTCACGGCGAAGCCCTTCATACAGTTACAGGATGGCAGTGCGTTGTCATTGCATATGGTGGAAGGTCCACAGACTGCATAGACATCACACTGAGCTTTGGGCTGGGCAAACATCGGCACCCAATTCTGTGAGCTTTCTAGCCACATATTGGTCTTTGCCTGACCTGAGACATCCACATAATTACGGATGACCATGGTTTCATCATGCAAGGTATACATGAAGTACTTCTCTTGATCGTTGTCGACGAATGTGAAATTCATAAGATAGCCTTTTGACATCTCTGGCATCAAGGCAAAGTATTGGCCGTTCCAGACGCCGCTATACCAATATGGCATGGAAGAGTTCAGTGGTGCAAGGAGGAACTGGTTGAGACCACTGGGGTCTAACTCCTCATGGTATGCTCCAGTGGCTGGGTTGATCAAGTTCTTCCAAGAAACAAGGCGGCGATTGAGGCCGGTGACCTTGTCATACCCAAGCTTCGCCCCGGGCAAAAATGTGTCCGTGGGGTAGTCAAAGCTCTGCCAGAAAACATCTGATGAGTCTGAAGAGCTGTTCTGCAGGACGAGATTCCCAGTGTTCAGGAGGACAGCAATGGTGTCAGTGGTTGTGACTCTTGCTTGAGAAGACCAGATTATGGAGCTGCTAGACCTGTTCAAGATGACAAGGTTCCCATCCCCGGAGATCGTGAGCTCCAGCGAGGTGATGTTCTTGATCGGGTCGTCCCTATTTGCGACCCACGCTGGAGTAAGCTTGGGGACTGTGTTGAACCATATGCCCATGTACCAGTTGGACTCGCTGCCGGTCTCGAAGAAGCCAAGAGCGTACCTGCCATTCCCGGAGACGAGCTTCTCGCCGCCGGCGAGTGGTTGGGCGGCGGAGATGGTGTCCGTCATGGCAGAATTTGCAGGTGCGGCGGCGTGTAAGGTGAAGACAGTGAACACAAAGAGGAGGAGAGGCATGGTGAACTAACCGAAGGAGAGGGGTAGCTTGCAGTTGCAGAGACCGCAACTGTTGTGTAGTAAGGTGGGTGCTCTGCTCGATCGCCATAGCAAGAAATAATTAAGCGTGGTGAACTAGCAGTCAAGCACAACCGCCAAACCAATGGAGTGAAAAATGTCGCTGTGAAGATGTGAGATTCAGACTTAATTTAGGGAGGAACTGCACAACTATTGGATCGGCAGTTTCGTTCGTCGAAAACTTTGACACTCCGCCTCATGTCTAGTCTTTCTTCACCAGATCTAAGACGTTAGATGGTTACATGTCGCAACTATTTTCATTGATAGCGGAGCAAAAAATGTCAGTATGCTCTGATTGAAGATCTTCTTCAGGTTTAATTTAGCAATGAAGTGCACAACATCCACATCACGGCAACGATGTGGTCTGGGTGTTACTCTTGGTCAAGGTGAAACAGTCTGAGGTGGTCATGTTTGTAGAATGCATGTGAGGTATGTCTACAACTCTACATCGACAACCAAAAAATATCCATTCTTGTCTTTGTCAGACAAACAACAATACTTGCCGGCCTGCTGATTGCTACAATAGGCGTAAATTAAGCAATTTTGGCTGTATACTTTTGGTGCAGATACATTTGTCAGCAGTCCAAGTGTCCAACTGCTCTTGCGTTAGGTTTGACTGGCGAAGGCTGTGTCTTGTTGGTGAGCAAAGCTTACCAACTATTCATCGAAGTCTGCTTAAGCAGTTTGACGCTTGATATAGCCTGCAGGTTGCACACCTCGTACACAATTCTTGGATGGCTGTCCACATCTCTAAGGACAGTTTTATATGTATTCACTAGTTTTATATAGCCAGTTTAAAAATAGTAAGTGAAAAAATGTTCACGTGTTGCAAAAATAAAATATCCACGGACATAAAACATGTTAACGTGATTTAAAAATAATAATTTATTTTTCTTTAAAATGTTCATGTATGCGGAAATGAAATGTTCATTTGTTGTAATAAAAAAATTTATGTACACGCATATGAAAATAAATGTTCATGCAATTTAGGAAATGCTTTTGTATTTGAAAATATTTTTTTCATTACTTCTCAAAGAGACGCTCATGTTTTAAAAATGTGTTTGCATATACAAAAACAACATGTTCATGAATATTTTTCTAATATTATTATATGTAAAAATTGTTCATGTCTCTTTAAAAATACGTTCACATTTTATAATTGGTCATGTTTCTCAAAACAAGCCTTTGTGCCAAATCCCGAAGAAAGCTCAAAGCGTTGTTTGATGAGGTAAAGGCTGCTCAAGCCAATAATGCTTAGCTGCTCTTTTTTTCTCGTTAAATAATATTCATGTGGTAGAGTAATAAAAGGAAAGAAGAAAAGAAAGGAAAAGAAGAAAAATAATAAGGAAAATGTAAATAATTAGAGAAATAAAAAATAAAATAAAAAGATTTTTGGATGTATTGTTTTGGTACATATTCATTTGTTAGTCCAAGCGTCGAACTGCTCTTGGGTGAGTTTTGATTGGCGAGAGTTGTGTATTGTGGGTGAGCAAAGCTTTCCATTTAAGTAATATACTCGCAGTTGACGCACGCTCGGCTGCGACCGCGATCACTATTTTGTTAGAGCTTCAGGGACAGATTCAGCTTTGCTAGTGAAGTTTAATATGGAATCTGAAACAAAAAACTATTCGTTTGAGATTCAGGGACCAGATTCTGGCTTTGTCAGTGAAGTTGAAACAAACATCTAGTTCGAATCGGCTTTGCTAGTCAAGCTGAAAATCTAGATTTGAGCCATTTTCAGTGGAATTGTCTAAAGCACCTCAAAGTGTACTTCAGCGATAAAACTGATTCCGCGGGCCGCAAAATCAACTTTTCCACTAAAGCGAATTCACGGATGATTCAAATCCAATCAAAGCTGAAATAAACATGATCTTAGAAATCAGAAACACAATAGGGCCGGTCATGGCAATGAAAATTCCAAAGTTCTCCAATCAAACATGTTGCCTGATCCGCATGGTACCAAAATGGTTAGGTGAGCTTGGTTTTAAAAAGAAAAATAGAAGAAAACTGTTTTTTATATTTATTTTGGCGAAAATGGAAGAAAATCATTATTTTAGATAAAGAATTAGGCTGTGTTCGGGATGAAGGAATTTCACAGGAAATGTGGAGGTTTTCTTTCCTGTGGTTTTTCCCCTTTACAGGCGTTCAATACAAAGGAAGCAACTACAGGAAACCATAGGAAATGAAGCTCTAGCGTGCCTATTCCATAGGAATCTAAACATCCACTCGTTCCTTATTTTTTCGCCGAGGCCCGAGGAAGGTCTGCTCAGCGCACCTTTTGCCTATTTAAAATTTCGTATGGACATGGGCTGCTCTATGTGAGAGATAGACACAACGTTTGCATGGTGTAGATGATTAACTCTATAGAATAATGCAGGTCCAAAGACATCTTTTCCTGTGATCCGAACGGCACATTTTTTCTGTTTCCCATGTTTACAACTCCGTAGGTTCTCGGTCGACACTCACTTCAATTCCTGTGTGTTGACGTATAAATGTATTGTCTAGTCTCTTTCATTAGATCGGTCGTTTGGTTGCATTGGCTAGAGCATGCATTTCTATATGGTATCGAAGCCAAGAGGTCTTGAGTTCAAGACCCGACTGGCGCAATTAAATTGCAGCCTACTTTTGGTCCATGTTTAGGCCTGAGGGAGCCATACATGAGGGGGAATGTTGACGTATAAATGTATTGCCTAGTCTCTTTTATTAGATCGGTCTTTTATTTGCATTGGCTAGAGCATTGTTTTATCTTCCTACATACCGAACGGAGCCTAGACTTGTTAAGTGCATGCTAAACTCAATCTTTCCACGAGCCTGGACATAAAACGGTTATCAAAGCATCATCAGCTCGGGCTCTTTATCCTCCTTTGTGATCCTCGGCCCGTGCGCGTGCATGTTTCACGGTGGCGGATCCTAGCAACCAAACGCACACCCTGCATGTTAATGGGCCGGCCTAATTTGGGCTTCTGTGTTGTTTGTTAGCACCTATTTTGTGAAGGTACTAGGGCCTACATCTTTTTTCTGGTTTTTCTTTGTTTTCTTTTTACTTGTGTTTATCGATGTTTTCTATTTTTAATTATTTTTAACACAAGTACATTTAAAAGATAAAAAATCATGAACTTTTTTAAAAAAATTGGCAACATTTTTTAAATTCATGAAATTTTGTTGAAATTGTGAATATTTATAAATGATATTGTACACATTTCAAATTAGATAACAATTTTAAATCTCACGATCATTTTTTACAGTTCGTGAATATTTTTTGAAATTTGGAAACATTTTTGAAATTCATGAATATTCATGATCATTTTGTAATTCACCAACAAATTTTTAACTCTGCAGCATTTTCTAAAATTTGGGGTAATTTCTTAATTCATGATTTTTTAAATTCCCTCACATTATAAAATCCATAAATTTCTTTTCAATTTGTAAACATTTTCTAAAATTATTGAAAAAATACCATTTTTTTTGTAAGAATGTATACATATTGGCGACCATTTTTCATATTTTGGATTTTGTTAAAAATAAAAAAGAAGAAAAAAAAGAAAAGAATAAAAAAGAAGATGCTCCGAATCGGGTTGCACGATTGGTGGCTGGCCATCGCCCTACATGTGTCGTCCCCCCCCCCCCCCCCCCCCCCCCAATGGGTTATTTCCTTTAACACTGTACAAAGATAGATGCTCAATACAAGCACATGACCTCCTCCCACGACTAGGAGCTTTCTTACGGTCGTGTGATACAGCGGAACGAAGCAGTCCATGGCAAAGCATCGATTATAGTTATAGCCTATGAAAAACCGGACAACGACCAAGCTTTGCTCACCCACAGTAATGCCATCGGTCAAACCTGTGACGCCCCCGGTTCAATCGTGCACTAATCATACACGTAAATGCACACGATCAAGCCTAATGACTCACTGGAAGATATCACAACACAACTGTAAAACATAAATAAAGTCATACAAGCTTTATATTACAAGCCAGGGGCCTCGAGGGCTCGAATACATAAGCTCGCATACAAGCGTCAGCGGAAGCATCAGATATCTGAGTACAGACATAAAAGAAAGCACAGATAGGCCCTTAGAAGGTGGGGCAAAAGAAAACACTACGATCGAAAGGCGCAGGCCTCCTGCCTGGGACCCTCCGATCCTACTCCTGGTCGTCGGCCAACTCGTAGTAGTATCCACCCTCGGGGTAGTAGTAGCGATCGTCGGTGGGAGCAGCTGTCTCAGGGGCTCCGTCATCTGGTTGCATCAAAAGGGTATGGGGGAAAAAGAAAGCAAAGCAACCGTGAGTACTCATCCGAAGTACTCAGCAAGCAAGGATCTACACTACATATGCAACATTATCAAAGGGAGGCTGTATATATGGACTGGGCTACAGAAATGCCAGAATAGAGAGAAGACCTAGTCCTATCGAAGACTAGCATCTTCAGAGGTCTTGCAGCATTAGAAGAGTGTAGATTAGTACCGTATAAAATAGTAGTATCATAAAGTCTCAACCTCACCCAGAGATCCTTTCTCGACTCCCTGCAAGAAAGCAATCCCAGAGCCATACAGTCATCAACCTTGTCCTGAGATCCCTTCTCGACTCCCTGCGAGAAGCAATCGCAGAGCCATAGTATCCAATTTAGTTGTATCGATCGGGATACAACTCCGAGTGTCCTTTACCGTAGGACCGGCTATCGATAGATGTGATCTTCCCTGCAGGGGTGCACCAACTTACCCAACACGCTCGATTAACTCCGGCCGGACACACTTTCCTAGGTCATGCCCGGCCTCGGCCAAACGATACACCGCAACCCTACCTACAGCTCAGCAGAGAGGTTCCCGTCGGTCTATATCCTAAGCGCTCAGGGGTCTTGGGCCATCGCCCTGTGCACTCCGGGTCGGTGTGTGCAGGGTCGGGACGAGCACCACCTTAGTCCTAGATGGTACTGGCCCGGCCCGGACACGAGGCTGAACTGGACGTCTGACAAAGCTTTCGGCTGATGCATACGATGCAGGGTGCCCATAACTCTTCCCACGTGATGGTTAGTGCTATCAGGCCAGAGGCCTGCTCGGATCTGAAGGAAATATGCCCTAGAGGCAATAATAAAGTTATTATTTATTTCCTTATTTCATGATAAATGTTTATTATTCATGCTAGAATTGTATTAACCGGAAACATAATACATGTGTGAATACATAGACAAACAGAATGTCACTAGTATGCCTCTACTTGACTAGCTCGTTAATTAAAGATGGTTATGTTTCCTAACCATAGACATGAGTTGTCATTTGATTAACGGGATCACATCATTAGGAGAATGATATGATTGACTTGACCCATTCCGTTAGCTTAGCACTTGATCGTTTAGTATGTTGCTATTGCTTTCTTCATGACTTATACATGTTCCTATGACTATGAGATTATGCAACTCCCGTTTACCGGAGGAACACTTTGTGTGCTACCAAACGTCACAACGTAAATGGGTGATTATAAAGGTGCTCTACAGGTGTCTCCGAAGGTACTTGTTGAGTTGGCGTATATCGAGATTAGGATTTGTCACTCCGATTGTCGGAGAGGTATCTCTGGGCCCACTCGGTAATACACATCACTATAAGCCTTGCAAGCATTGTAACTAATGAGTTAGTTGCGGAATGATGTATTACGGAACAAGTAAAGAGACTTGCCGGTAACGAGATTGAACTAGGTATTGAGATACCGACGATCGAATCTCGGGCAAGTAACATACCGATGACAAAGGGAACAACGTATGTTGTTATGCGGTTTGACCGATAAAGATCTTCGTAGAATATGTGGGAGCCAATATGAGCATCCAGGTTCTGCTATTGTTTATTGACCGGAAACGTGTCTCGGTCATGTCTACATAGTTCTCGAACCCGTAGGGTCCGCACGCTTAACGTTCGGTGACGATCGGTATTATGAGTTTATGTGTTTTGATGTACCGAAGGTAGTTCGGAGTCCCGGATGAGATCGGAGACATGACGAGGAGTCTCGAAATGGTCGAGACGTAAAGATCGATATATTGGACGACTATATTCGGACTTCGGAAAGGTTCTGAGTGATTCGGGTATTTTTCGGAGTATCGGAGAGTTACGGGAATTCGCCGGGGAGTATATGGGCCTTATTGGGCTTTAGGGGAAAGAGAGAGGGGAGGCTGCGCGCCCCCCCAAGGCTTAGTCCGAATTGGACTAGGGGGAGGGGCGGCGCCCCCTCCTTCCTTCTCTTCTCTTTTCCCTTTCCTTCTCTCCTACTCCTACTACATGGAAGGGAGGGAATCCTACTCCCGGTGGGAGTAGGACTCCCCAGGGCGCGCCATAGAGAGGGCCAGCCCCTCCCCTCCTCCACTCCTTTATATACGTGGTCAGGGGGCACCCCATAGACACACAAGTTGATCATTGATCTCTCTTAGCCGTGTGCGGTGCCACCCTCCACCATAACCCACCTCGGTCATATCGTAGCGGTGCTTAGGCGAAGCCCTGCGTCGGTAGCATCATCATCACCGTCATCACGCCGTCGTGCTGACGGAACTCTCCCTCGAAGCTCTGCTGGATCGGAGTTCGTGGGACGTCATCGAGCTGAACGTGTGCTGAACTCGGAGGTGCCGTGCATTCGGTACTTGGATCGGTCGGATCGTGAAGACGTACGAGTACATCAACCGCGTTGTTATAATGCTTCCGCTTTCGGTCTACGAGGGTACGTGGACACACTCTCCCCTCTCGTTGCTATGCATCACCATGATCCTGCGTGTGCGTAGGAAATTTTTGAAATTACTACGCTCCCCAACAGTGGCATCTGAGCCAGGTTTTATGCGTAGATGATATATGCACGAGTAGAACACAAGTGAGTTGTGGGCGATACAAGTCATATTGCTTACCAGCATGTCACACTTTGGTTCGGCGGTATTGTTGGATGAAGCGGCCCGGACCGACATTACGCGTACGCTTACGCGAGACTGGTTTTACCGCCGTGCTTTGCACACAGGTGACTAGCGGGTGTCAGTTTCTTCAACTTTAGTTGAACCGAGTGTGGCTACGCCCGGTCCTTGTGAAGGTTAAAACAACACTAACTTGACGAACTATCGTTGTGGGTTTGATGCGTAGGTAAGAACGGTTCTTGCTCAGCCCGTAGCAGCCACGTAAAACTTGCAACAACAAAGTAGAGGACGTCTAACTTGTTTTTGCAGGGCATGTTGTGATGTGATATGGTCAAGACATGATGCTATATTTTATTGTATGAGATGATCATGTTTTGTAACTGAGTTATCGGCAACTGGCAGGAGCCATATGGTTGTCGCTTTATTGTATGCAATGCAATCGCCCTGTAATTGCTTTAGTTTATCACTAAGCGGCAGCGATAGTCGTAGAAGCAATAGTTGGCGAGACGACAACGATGCTACGATGGAGATCAAGGTGTCGCGCCAGTAACGATGGTGATCATGACGGTGCTTCGGAGATGGAGATCACAAGCACAAAGATGATGATGGCCATATCATATCACTTATATTGATTGCATGTGATGTTTATCCTTTATGCATCTTATTTTGCTTTGTTTGACGGTAGCATTATAAGATGATCTCTCACTAAATTTCAAGGTAAAAGTGTTCTCCCTGAGTATGCACCGTTGCCAAAGTTCGTCGTGCCGAGACACCACGTGATGATCGGGTGTGATAAGCTCAACGTTCATCTACAACGGGTGCAAGCCAGTTTTGCACACGCAGAATACTCGGGTTAAACTTGACGAGCCTAGCATATGCAGATATGGCCTCGGAACACTGAGACCGAAAGGTCGAGCGTGAATCATATAGTAGATATGATCAACATAGTGATGTTCACCATTGAAAACTACTCCATTTCACGTGATGATCGGTTATGGTTTAGTTGATTTGGATCACGTGATCACTTAGATGATTAGAGAGATGTCTATCTAAGTGGGAGTTCTTGAGTAATATGATTAATTGAACTTAAATTTATCATGAACTTAGTACCTGATAGTTTTTTGCTTGTCTATGTTGTTGTAGATCAATAGCTCGCGTTTAGCTCCTCTGTTTTATTTTTGATACGTTCCTAGAGAAAACTAAATTGAAAGATGTTAGTAGCAATGATACGGATTGGATCCGTGATCTGAGGATTATCCTCATTGCTGCACAGAAGAATTATGTCCTTGATGCACCGCTAGGTGACGGACCTATTGCAAGAGCATAGGCAGACGTTAGGAACATTTTGACAAAGCTCGGTATGATAACTACTTGATAGTTTACTGCACCATGCTTTACGGCTTAGAACCGGGACTTCAAAATTGTTTTGAACGCCACGGAGCATATAAGATGTTCCAAGAGTTGAAATTGGTATTTCATACTCATGCCCGTGTCGAAAGGTATGAGACCTTTGACAAGTACTTTGCCTACAAGATGGAGGAGAATAGCTCAGCTAGTGAGCATGTGCTCAGAATGTCTGAGTACTACAATCACTTGAATCAAGTGGGAGTTAATCTTCCAGATAAGATAGTGATTGACAGAGTTCTCTAGTCACTATCACCAAGTTACTTGAACTTCGTGATGAACTATAATATGCAAGGGATAACGGAAACGATTCCCAAGCTCTTCGTGATGCTAAAATCGACGAAGGTAGAAATCAAGAAAAGCATTAAGTGCTGATGGCTAACAAGACCACTAGTTTCAAGAAAAGGGCAAAGGAAAGAAGGGGAACTTCAAGAAGAATAGCAAGCAAGTTGCTACTCCCGGGAAGAAGTCCAAGTCTGGACCTAAGCCTGAAACTGAGTGCTTCTACTGCAAAGGGACTGGTCACTGGAAGCGGAACTGCCCCAAGTATTTGGCGGATAAGAAGGATGGCAAAGTGAACAAAAGTATATTTGATATACATGTTATTGATGTGTATTTTACTAGTGTTCATAGTAGCCCCTGGGTATTTGATACTGGTTCAGTTGCTAAGAGTAGTAACTCGAAACGGGAGTTGCAGAATGAACAGAAACTAGTTAAGGCCGGGGTGACGATGTGTGTTGGAAATAGTTCCAAGATTGATATGATCATCATCGCACACTCCCTATACTTTCGGGATTAGTGTTGAACCTAAATAAGTGTTATTTGGTGTTTGCGTTGAGCATGAATATGATTTGATCATGTTTATTGCAATACGGTTATTCATTTAAGTTAGAGAATAATTGTTGTTCTGTTTACATGAATAAAACCTTCTATGGTCATACACCCAATGAAAATGGTTTGTTAGATCTCGATCGTACTGATACACATATTCATAATATTGAAGCCAAAAGATGCAAAGTTAATAATGATAGTGCACCTTGTTTGTGGCACTGCCGTTTAGGTCATATTGGTGTAAAGCGCATGAAGAAACTCCATGCTGATGGGATTTTGGAATCACTTGATTATGAATCACTTGATACTTGCGAACCATGCCTCATGGGCAAGATGACTAAAACGCCGTTCTCCGGAAGAATGGAGCGAGCAACAGATTTGTTGGAAATCATACATATTGATGTATGTGCTCCAATGAATATTGAGGCTCGCAGCGGGTATCGTTATTTTCTCACCTTCACAGATGATTTGAGCAGATATGGGTATATCTACTTGATGAAACATAAGTCTGAAACAATTGAAAAGTTCAAAGAATTTCAGAGTGAAGTGGAAAATCATCGTAACAAGAAAATAAAGTATCTACGATCTGATCGTGGAGGAGAATATTTGAGTTACGAGTTTGGTCTTCATTTGAAACAATGCGGAATAGTTTCGCAACTCACGCCACCTGGAACACCACAGCGTAATGGTGTGTCCGAACATCGTAACCGTACTTTATTAGATATGGTGCAATCTATGATGTCTCTTACCGATTTACCACTATCATTTTGGGGTTATGCATTAGAGACAGCTGCATTCACGTTAAATAGGGCACCATCTAAATCCGTTGAGACGACACCGTATGAACTGTGGTTTGGCAAGAAATCAAAGTTGTCTGTAACACCCCGGTGATTAGCAACAGTAATCACTTTTGATAATGACATGTCAGCATGGTTAACACTGCATAATCATCATTAGCATCATATTGCATTTCAACTCCTAAGTCAAATTCAAATTTAAATGAAAGTGAAATATAAAAGTTGTCCAACATAAAAACTAAAATGTTCGATAAATAACAAATATTGCAGAGGCTAGTCTAAAATTGAGACCAACAAAAAATAAAATAATTAGGTGGCTCTAACATAATTAAAATAGTGAGGATTAATGCATATTAAATATTATAAAATTTGTGGGAGCTCCAATTGTCTCCAAACTAATTTTTGGTAGTGCTAGGTAATACC